>CM068824.1:47564224-48164224 GCA_028554795.2 Sinohyriopsis cumingii
AAATAATTTCGGTCTGATGTTTGGCCAGCTGTAGTATACTCGTAATTGTGCTAACGCGATTTCATTTGCGCGAATCGCAGTTGGAAATTAACGTTAAATTCGGGATTAGTCGAGCTTACCGAGATCATTGTTGTTTTTGGTGGAGCTGTGTTTGTCACTATCTGTTCAAGTAGCTCTACTGATGTTATTATTAATACTCGTACCTTTAACAGCATTGTTATATATTTTAATCATCTCTGAAAACTCAAAATCAGAGATAATTCCATCACTGAGGCTTGCTGATAACAACGAGGATAATTTGGAATATGCGACCGTCGCTGTATGTAGTTTTCTTTTATGTAGTCGGATAATTTTTCATTCATGCAGGTGCTTATTTTATTTTTTGCTATGATATTAAAAACACCTGTAACTGTTGTTGCTGCTGAAATACAGATTGTTACGGCTACTGGTGCCATCATTGTTATTGTTGACAATATAACACCTGTTCCAGCAACAACAGCGGATACTGAATAAACAATCACGTCGACGATAACCAGTCGTCGTCGATATTTTTTTATTTTCACCGTATATTGTTCGATGATATCTTTTAATTTTACTTGCCATTCGCGCGCTTGACTGAACCTGTAATGTTGCGATGCATCGTCGATTGAGGCACTCATTTTATTTTATGCAGTAAATAATTGAGGTGTTTCAGCTACAAATTCCAAACACCACCAGTAAGATATTGCGTTTAATGTCTTATCAGCTGCTTCCAGCATTAATTCTTCTTCGGTTCCGTTTTATTTAATACAACAGACACAACCCCGGAAAACCTATCGGTGGAATGTCGCCATAGATACTTTGTAAATATCTCAAATTTTTCAGCACTGAACGCAGATAGCCTGTACAAGCCAATGACTGTTGCGATATATTTAATAGTTTTATTTTTCGCTGACCATGTTGCGAATCCAGATGATATCGTGTATAAGATGTTTGTAATATACCCGGGAGTTATTCCAGGTGGAATTTTAATCAGACTAATTTTGTTAACGATCTCAGGAATCCCTGCTACGATGTCTTCGAGTGTTTTTTAATCGTGTCGATGTTAGTTTTGATATCAGAGAGTTTTATATCAGCGGTGGGCGGAGTACCAAAATATTCCTCTGCGGTTTCATCAATTTTTCTAAAATTTCTACGGAGATTTGTTATACGCGTTTACGTAAACATCATACTCGGCCCGCAACGTGGATAATTACCATCTACGGTGTCAACGTATTTTTTCGTTGCGGCATCTTCTTCGGATTTTGGATCTCTGAGCACTACTATCTTATTCCCGTTCATGCTGAGTACTCCCGTCATTGTGTCGCCAGTGTTTCTTAAATGATTAGCTACTCTTCTTGCAATTTCATCTCTGATAGTTGTAAATGATATACTTGAATCCCTGATTATTCCGCTGTCAGTAAACACAGGGATGTTATCCGTGACTGCACCGAGTACTCGACGAACTATATCATTCCATTTGATGTTGCTCGTTTTTAAAACACCATATCGGTCCTGTAAAACTGTAAAACAACAACTTCATCTCGGTCAGCTCCAGCAAGATTTATAATATCGGCAAGTTCATCTTTAGTCGCGTACTTTGACAGATCAATACCATCGGATTTTTCTTACTTTTCTTACTTGTAGAGAAAGATCTTCCGTAAATATCAACCATTATATAAGATCCTTGATCTGTTTAAAACACCTTGTGCGCAACTAGTTACTAGTATAATCATGCACAACTTTATGTGGCGGTTAGAATGATTTTGATATAGTGTTAAGTACAATAATTGCTTCACGGCCAATTATTGGTGGATCTGTCATTGTTTGTGTTGGTAGCGTTGAATACCAAACCTTTTTATGAAGTGGCTCGACATATTTGATAAATTCAACGGGTGGAGCTAATCCGTACGAATCGAAATAAACAATTCCACGTGGATCAATTGCGTATGATACCCAATGAGTACCGGGTCCTGAATTCGAGTCGAGATTAATAATACCCGTTTCAACGCTGTTTGGTCGTTGTGGTAATTGATATCGCATGAAGACACCTCTAAATGCAGATATTTTTAGTTGTTTAGCAGCATTAAGCAAATCAAAATTTGATGCTGGAACGTCTAACGGATTGTTCCTGGAAGCCTCAGACCTCTTCCCCAACGAGATCCTGGTAATCTTAGGCCGCGTCCTTTCTTGTATCCCTTTCCTGTTGCTTTCTTTTTTTGCCATTCCAGCAGCCGTTCCAACAGCACCTAACCCGGCTGCTTTTGCTACGGCTGGAGCATCAGCAGCTATTAACTCCGGTATTGCTGAAAGAAGTGGAAAAATACCACCTGTTTTAACCATATCTTTAATGGCGCTTGGAGAAAGATGAAATTGAACTCCGGTTTTCGATTCCAGCGCTTTATTGAAATGTTTAATCTGATTATTTGGCAACGATAACTTGTTTGGACCGCCACTAGAAAAATCTGATGTCGCTTTAGTGATATTTTTTTCGCATTTGTTGGCGTTTTTTGATTGAAGTTTTTTTACCTGACCGGGAGTCAGAGTGACATTAACATGACTGTACGACATTTTATGATAAATACTTACCACGCTCCAAATAATGATTAAAGATTTTCCACTGGTGCATCAACGACTCTCATTCGACCGCTACCACCTTCAAGTAGCATTGCTTTATCGCTGAGCATGACCACGATTACTCTATAATTAACACCCTGTATTTAATTTCGCTTTAAGATGTATATGAACGACAGATTGTTTTGATAGATCAAGATGCTCTAGCGAAAAATAATAGGATACAAAGTTATGAAATCATGTTGTGATATTTGCAAACTGGTATCCACATTTTGATCACGTTCCATAAATGTTGACAAACGATGATATACACGTCCTATATGATTTTGTCCATAATTAAGTTGTATATTTTCTGTTGGTTCTTGTTGTCCGTTTATCCGTAAAGAAATAGTTGTGATACCTAGTTGGTCAAATATCATTCGACTATGTTCTTGATTATTTAAACGATCATAGTTCTGAAACGCAATAAAAATATGCCGTGGTGCAGAAACACCTTGCTGTGATGCTATGTGGCATGTAAACTGATCGTTAGTATCACTTTGTATACTATCCGTGCTTGTTGTTAACCACGACAACAGAGACTTACCACCTGTGTCCATAAAAAAGACCAATTTTTGTTCTTCTGCGATCGTTGGAGTCATTACCGGCATCCACAACGATAGTTTTGCTAATACTATTTTACCAGCATCACCAGCAGGTCTCCATAGAGCATCATTATCATCACCCTTTCTTACAAAAACAACCGTATGTTTAGCTCCAAAAATAATTTTTCTAACATTCCTATAAAGTCCAAAAATATGCGATAGTGGAATTGTACATGAAAAATTTCTCCTCCCTACATTTAACATTGATCGGCGTGTTGCAAATCCCAAGTCGAAATTTGGATTAGAACCATAAACTACTTCCTCTTCCTCCACTTTCAAAGTCATCGACGAACACTTAGATGGTGCCAGTTGGGAGGCCTTGTATCTTCGCAATCCCTTTAATATGCTCATTGCTGGACCTAACCTAACGGTTCATCCAAAACCGAATTTGTCAAACGTTTGACGGAACATAAACATCATTTGATCGATCGTCCACCTCAACGCATCGTGTGGCGTTACAAAGAGTGGCAATCGGCGTACAGTCTTTTGCGAGAAAGTCAATGTGATTCAGTTGTGTTTGTGGAAGGCATTCCTAACGAAGGCGACGGAATCGTGTCTGACCCCAGTCAAACCCATCTGGCCATTTTCGACGACATGTTAGGATAAGAAGAAATTAAACTGTGGTATACGCGCAAAGGGCATCATCGTAATGCCAGTGTCATTTACATTACTCAAAATTTGTTTAAATAAAGTAATGCCCATCGCATCATCAGCCTCAACGTTCGCCTCTTGGTTTTGTTTAAAAGCCCTAGAGATAAATCGCAAGTGCAAGTCTAGCCAAACAGTTAGGAACGCCTTGGCTAACTCATGCGTGCGACGATGGGATTCAAACTCCACACGCCTTTTTACTGGTCGATTTGAAACCCACTACCCCAATTAGTTGCGATTTCATACCCATTTGTTTCACCACTGGTGTCAAGACGGAGGGCCTGTCCTGTACATGTCTCCGTTGTCGACTTAACCAAAAAAAATCTATAAACACCTCGGACACTTTTTTCCTTTCTCACACATCGTCAACATGATGTCCCTTCAATCTCATCTTCCCGTCAAATTGATTCGTGCCTTGCATGGCATCAGTCGCGAAAAAAATCCACAAATACGTGCTCGAGTCTTAGAAGCCAGTCTCAAAGAAGTCTTAGGATGGTTTACGGTGACAACACGTCAATTACTGCAAGGCATCATTCATATTCTTCATTAAATCAAACGATTGTTTGACAGAAACAAAGTAGCCTTGGCACAACTGGTCGATCCCCGCATCGACACCCAAACCAGAAAGAAAATCATTTTCAAACCTGGAGGTAGAGGTACTCTAGGAGGTATCATCATCCGTTCCCTCTTAAAATGAGATCGTAATGCCCCCAAAGTTCTCCCTAGGAAAAAAGCCAAAAGAAGAAAAAGAGCAGTGCTCTCAAGACCAGGTCACAACCCCAGAAAATGAAAAGCAAACAGAAAAAGGAAAAGAAATATCCCCAGCAAAAGAAAAGCCCTCAGAAAACAACTTCTTCTCGCAAGACAGACACCTCGGCCAGGATGCAACCTTATATTTGCTAACCACGACCTGCAACAACAGTGATTGCGTCTTCGGTAGCCTCAGGTTCTTCCACCTCTCCGTTGCTGGCGATGCCTCCCCAACACCATTTGACACCCACAGTTGATGACACCGTGAAAACCCGTGTCTCCAAGAACTTCTCCTCCAGTGGTGACACCCTCCTCCTCTTTAGCTGCAATGGCAGCTACTCACAAAGTACCTGCTCCCAAAATCAAAGTCCAAGAGTGATCGGGTATGTTACAGAGTTTACTGGATTTGTCCAAGCAAGAACTATGCCGATTTAGGCCTTTTGCGAACCCCTCCACGACGCGTGATGCCTGTCATCAAGTTGATACGACGCAAAGACAATCAGTGGCGACGTGCACACCGTCACTGTCGTCATTCTCCTGTCCAAAAAGGAAAGAGACAAGGACAGTCTCGTAATCCGAGAGAGCGCTTAGCCAAGCATCGACATTACCCTAATAAAAGACATAGTCGTCCAAAGAAAAAGAGGAGCAACAAAAGGGGAGGATTCATTGGAGATTTTGGAAAACACAGTGTCACCTTATGACGAAGAGATAGTCAAAAACAAAAGGTGAAAGAGCGTGTGCTAAGTCATCGACATAAGTGTATTTTTTGGCGAGTGTCCCAGAACCAGCAAGCAAAGATGTCACCCTCCAGAAAACATCCCTCTTCTAAACTCAAAGAAAAGAAAAGGAAAGGACTGCCACTTCGTTTAGTCATGGAGACATGTTGTCTGTCCTGTCCAAAGCTTCTCCACCAATGCGAAAAAACCTCGTTCGAGCCGTCTCCAAAGATGTCATCGATACCGTGTGCGAATGCTGTTTGAACGTTTTGAAACGCACGATACCTTTGTCAAAACACCAGAAAAAATGATTCGGCAAACATCGTCACGTTCTTCGCCAAATGGTTCAAAAGTAAATCCCGATTCGTCAAAAGAAGATATGGGTCCAGTGCGGAGGAATTTTGCCTCTGTTGATAGGACCTTTGCTGAAAGGAGTATTGGGAACCATACTGGAAGGGGCTGCGGGAGCAAGATAAAAGGGACCTCTGGAGTCCAAAGATCTCGGACGTGACCCTTGCCATCGAATGGAAGGAAGAAAACTAGCTTTAGTGCCTTACAAACGATGGATGGAATACCATCGTTGGCAAGAACAACTAACCCCGCATTTGCCTCCAAATCCAAATTTGACCGAGATGTCCCAGTTAAAACATGAATTGCAGTCATTGATGGATCGCCACGATTTGTCCGAAACAGAAAAATCACAAAAGTACGGTCAGCTCTTTCACCCGGAAGCTTTAGACGAAACATCTCTACCCACTCTGAAAGATTATAAGACCTTGATGAAAATTCCATCACCCAAACCACCACTAACATACCCAGTGGCCATGAGAGACGCCACCCCACGAAAGCCTGAGGAAGAAGAGATACGAGAAGTTTTTCAAGCACCGTCGACAGCTCCCATTTCTAGCACGATTGCGGCGTCCTTGTTAACCCCTTGCCTCACTCCCCAACGAGAAGAAATGAAAGCTTGTGCTAAAAGGATGATGTCCACTCCTCCTTCGACAGAAGTGAAAAAGAAAGAAGGGAAAAGAAGACCAAAGCCATTCCATTACCACTTCGACCACTACATTCGACTTATACTCCCGTGGCCCATCGGACACGTAAATCCGTTTCCAGACCACCCTTTCGCCCCGTCCAAATTACAATCAGCGAAGAGTGGGTGACTTACTAACAAAAGAAATGGAGAAGGTGTTAGCCAGCATTTACTACGATTCATCACATCCTGCAGGTTACGGAGGAGTTCAGAAATTGTATCGTGCTGCCAAAACGCGACTGAAAAGTCTCCGTTTACCTCAAGTGCAACGATGATTGCAAGAACAATCTACCTACACTTTACACAAACCAATTTGACGAAAGTTTTCCAGAAGTCGCACCCAAGTGGAAATCATCGGTCATCAATGGCAAGCCGATTTAGCCGATGTCTGTCATTTGGCTACCTACAATCGCGGCTACAAATATTTAGTTTGTGTCATCGATGGTCTTTTCCAAATTTGCTTGGATCGTGCCATTGACTTCCAAATCGAACAACGAGTTAGTGCGAGCCCTCCAACGGGTGTTGAAGCAAAGCTGTCGTCACCCTCTTCGATGGCAAACTGACAAAGGCACTGAATTTCTGAACCAAGCTTTCGAAAAAGAATTAAAGAAACTTGACATTCATTTTTTTATCACCGAGAATTCCCAAACCAAAGCCAGCATGGTGGAACGTTTTCAACGCACTTTAGAAGAACGCATGTGGAAATATTTTACGCATTAGAACAATCTCAAGTACATCGACATCTTACCGCTCCTGGTTCAAGCGTACAACCAATATTATCATCGAATCATTGGACGTGCATCCCAAGAAATGACTCCCGACAACGAAGTGCAAAGCCAATACCTTTAGACAACATCGTGAACGTCCTCCTGTGTGCAGAATTCGAAAATACGATAGAAATCAACAGTTTGAGAGAAGTCATTCTAGACTAATAGGAGCCATGGAAGACTGTTATCCCTCTTTACATAGTGGAGAATTTTTGGACATGGAATGTGAGGAGACCATAGAAGTAGAACCCCAAGAAAAAGACGAAAAGGACGTAGTGATAAAGTACAGATGGCCAGAACCAGGACAGCACTTAGTCTCCTGTTTTGCTATGGATGTCAAAACGATCATCCCAGTCAAACTCAACACGATAAATGTCTGATGCTGAGTCAAGAAGAAAAATTGGACGAGTATCTGGAAGAAGCTCACTTATCATCACCTGTGAAGAAAAAAAAACAATAAAAAAATGGATACCTGGGAACTTTATTACCTTTTGAAACACAGTTCGTACACTGCTTCTAGGAATCATGTCGTGTGTGCTAAAGATGAACTACCTCATCGCAAACTTCAAGACCATCAAGCTTATGTTATCAACATCTCCCAGGAACCCACTGAGTAGTCGTCTACTTTGCTAAAGAAAGATGTGTGGAGTATTTCGATTCTTATGGATTGCCCCTTTAGAAGACGATATCATTGACTTTATGAGAAGAAATGCTCAGACAACACGATTCAATAATATGACATTACAAGGCACAGATTCACTGGTGTCTGGACAATATTGTGTATATTTTCTGCATCAACGCAGTCTGGGATAGTCTTTAGAACATTTAGTGACTTATTTTGGTCGCAATTCTTCTAGAAACGATGAGAAAGTATATAAATGGTTTAGTGACCATTATGGTTATATTTTGTCTCTAGCTAGGAAACGTAGTGTACATCAATTGCCCAATGACTTCCAACAATGGAAGTCTAACTTCAGTTCACAACGTTGTCAACTTTGTTCAAAACTGATAGTTGATTGAAAAAATGTTTGTTCCTGAATTGAATTGTTAATTTTAAAAAGTATTGTTAATTCTTAGTTGTTAGTTTTTATAATAAAAAATGTTGTGTTTTGAAGAAAAAAACGTCTGTCGTTTGTTTGCCATTTGCATCATGAACCATGTTTCTCGACTTCTCTCTATCCTCAAATCAAACTGTTTGAGCGTTCCGACTCGAAACCTGTTGGGATGTTTTCGTTCACGTCCGCGCTTGAACAATAAAAGCGGGGTGGTCTCCAGTCTGACCATTCATTGTCGACTCAACCTCCTACGAAGATGTGCTCAAGATTAGCCAAGCTGAGTGAAACTTAAGTGATTACGTGAATTTGTATCGTGTCAGGCAAAGCCAGATACCGAAGCCTGAAGAGAATGTCAGAATGTCATAAGTCACTGAAGACCTGATAGAAGAGCTCTTCAGAGAGGAAATTAACAGGGAGAAAGAAGAATGGACGTAGAACTAAAGACTTCAGAAACAACAGAGAGAACAGAGAGATCAGCAGCAACAGCAGCAGCAGGAACCTGACAGAGGTTTTGTCGACTGCCGTGTTGACATCAAAGAGTTCTCCTTCTCTTTCCGAAGAAGCAGACCCTATCCTGTGGGAAAGCCTGTCGCCAGACAAGGCCACAATCTTAAATCATAAAAGATTGCCATAGATCCTCGTCCACAAAAAACAGCCCTTTTCGGAAAAAGTGCATCTATAAGCACATCTAAGTGCATCTATAACCACATTATTTCTTTATCTTAGTTAGAAAGTGTGACTATAAGCCCTTCGTTTCCGTAGCTTCGCAAAAATTGTAAATTAATGATTGTTAATAAAAAAGGGAGTGAGTGTTTCTTTTAAGTCCGCGCGCGTTTTTGGTGACAATATGGGCAATGTAAGTTTTGGTGTCAGGGGATGTTTTCCTTCACGTCCGTGCTTGGCCGATATATAGGGAACGCTCGTCAGTCTGGCTACCCATCGTTGACACGTCTACAGTGAAAAATGAGTAGCAGATTAGCGAAGATTATTGAACTTCAGATGCACATGGAGTACGCCCGACGCCTGTTGGATGAGCTGGCCATGGAGGCAATTGAAGAGAAAGAGAGAATAGAGAAGAAGAAGGAGGAGAGAAGAAAAAGAAGAGGAGGAAAAGAAAAGGACAACTTTGTCTCACCTGATCATGAGGCAAAGTGAAGTCAAACCTGTGGTGAGAACGCTTCCACAGGTAGCACCGGCACGACAGCCAAAGCCACAACAACGACAACAACCACTAGCAGAAGTACCACAACCTGTAGCAGTACCACAAATTCGTCATCCAAGGGTGTGGCTTGGAAGGCAAGCAGCAGGGAAGTTGTACAGACCTTCCGTTCCAGACCAAATAAAGCTTCCTACGAGAACTTTCTCCGTAGAAGCCTCAGAAAGCAAAAATAACGCCTTCTACGGAAGCTAATTTTCATGCATTTCAGACCGGATGCATCGGTTGGTCGCGCCGGTGTGTTAGTAAATATTAGCGTCCAGGACAGGAAAAATAAAATTTAGGGAGATTTTTTTGTGTTAATTTTTTTGTTGCATGGTTGGGCTGCTTTTTCATGAATAAATTTGATCGAGACCGATTCGATACCGACTGCGTGGATCGTGAAGATTTATCGTAATAAAACCGTGCGGTGTCGCCTGAGCGCGGCTGAATAAATTTTTGAATTTGTTTATATCCATGTCGCCGTTGCACCAGGTTTGATGAATATTTCACAGCGTGTGTGTGTCTACGCCATTGAATACCGATAAAATATTACAATTGTCCCTAATCACCTTTGGAATCTGCGTATATCTCTGTGTCACGTAAATCACATCGGTGTTCTTGTGTCTGCCACGCGAGAATATTCTAGCCGGGTTGGTTTGCTTGTCCAGCATAACATCATCGAATACAACAAGATTATTAACATCACCGTCCAAATTTTCCACGGTTGGAGCTTCATTGATGTCTGTGATGAATTCGATTGTGCCTTCGTCGGTATTGTCGCTAAATTCTTTTAGCACCTGATAACAGCGTTGATCGTCCACGGATGGTGCAACCAAATACAACTTATCCCATTTCAGCCACCGCATGATCAAATTCAGCAACAACTGCGTCTTACCAGATCCAGATGGGCCAATAATTATCATTCTTATCGAATTCGGTAATATCGCATTATGTTTCACCTGCTCGCGTCGCTTCGTGGCTGAAAAATCAATTACATTCATGTTACTAAAATACATGGATCTATATTGTGTTAAGTGTCGCACTCACACAGCTACGATAAATCCAACCGAAATCGTTACACGAAATAACAGGAACGCAATTGCAGGAGAATGCGAAATTTGCAAGACACGCAAGTTTAGATTTGTAAAAAAAAAACTAGAACCGGAGGAGACATTGCCGCCTCCATGAAAAATCTACCTGGGCTGCCCTGGGCGAAATATCCCGGAGAGAAGCATCTACCAGGGTACAATTACTGTGGACCCGGAACGAGGCTCGATATAAGACTCGACGATAATAACCAACCAAAGCAAGGTGAAGATCCGGTAAACGCCATCGATAACGCTTGTTACTACCACGATCTCGCGTATCGCAGCGGGGATTTACAACAAAGGCATCTCGCTGATATCAGGCTAATTCACGCACTAAACGCGATTCCTGACAAAAGTTTCAAAGAAAAATTGGCAACTTGGTTGATAAAAGGCGCAATGAAAGGTAAATTAGTACTCGGCGCTGGTAAATAATAATGGAGCAGATATATTATTCTCCGCGAGGATTCTGGCGAGGAAAATCAGCAATTGCCAAACTCGCTAAAGCCGCTAAAGTAAAACAATCCACCGCTGAATCGTGGTTATCGAAACAGGCAATTTGGCAAATATATCTTCCTCCGCCTAAGAAAATACCATATGCAAGTTTCACCGTCAGTGTCCCTAATGAGGTCCATCAGGCTGATCTTATGTTTCTTCCTTACGATACCGTTGACGGCGTCACATACAAATATGTTCTGACAGTCGTTGATATCGCCAGCAGGTATAAAGAAGCCGAGCCGTTATCGAATAAAACAGCAACGGAGATCGCTAAGGCGTTTAGCGAAATTTATTCACGATCCCCGTTGACATGGCCAAATCTTCTTCAGGTTGATCCAGGTCGAGAATTTCTTGGCGCGGTTACTTCGTTGATGAAAAAAAATAATGTGAAAATCCGACGCGGTATTGTAGGTGTTCATCACAATCAAGCTATCGTCGAAAGATTCAATAAAACGCTCGCAGAACGATTATTTGGATACCAATACGCGCGTGAATTTATTCAAGATAATCGATCTCACGATTGGGTATCAAGATTGCCTCATGTAATTAACGCGTTAAATAATGAGACGACTCGAACAATAGCAATGAAACCCGCAATTGCAATTACAAAATCGAATATACCCCTAAAGCGAGATTCCACAATTCAGCCTGTACTAGGCAGCGTCACGGTCAGATATTTGTATAAAGAAGGCGAGGCTGAAGGAGGCAGAAAAAGAGCAACCGACCCAACCTGGAGCGTTACAACACATAAAATATCCGCCGTAACAAGATCGTCAGGAAGACCAGCTATTTATATCCTAGATTCGTTAGCGCCACAACGCGGATTTACCAAAGAAGAATTACAAATAGTACCCGAAGATACTCAACTACCGCCAGCGTCACTTATGTGATTTACTCGAATTCGTCCTAGTTGAGATAATTTTCTTACTCTCGACACGGCTAAATACACTAAATTTGACCAGGAAATTCTATCATCGACGATCCAAACTTGGCCATCTACGGTCAATCCCTGCGATGAGTGTATCGTTGTTGCGTATCCTAGTTTCCACGGTGATTTTTCTGCATTTATCGCGTCATTGACAAGATTAATATCAACAAAGATAATATCATTCAAGACCAAAATCTTTTCCTCTCCGCATGGCAAAATAATATTAATATTTTGTTTCCTAGTATTGGCGGGCCTGTAGCACAATGGTACCTGCAGCGTTGGAAATTTTTCGCAATGCAGCTTGAATAACATTTCCTGAATAATATCGCGAATAATTTTCCTGCTAGCAACAATCAAATGATCGGGACGCCATAAATTTAGAAAATCGCTCATCGGGGTCTCGTCGATTATTTTTCTCATAACGTCACACTGAATTTTATTCGGTTGTAGTCGAATCAATTTCTTAAATTCGGTTAACAAAATATCAGTCGATCTATAATCGGCGTCGATTTCCTCATAATAGTCAACGAAGTTTCTGAGCCATTCGTGAGGCGATTCACCATCGATAGGATCAGGCTGGCCGTGATCTCCGCACATTATCACAGCGGTATTTTTCCCTTCCAGCCAAGCTAAGATCAATTTTAAAATATCTAAATTCACCGTGCAAATTTCATCAAATATAATGATCTTGTTGATATATTTGTTTCCCATGCGTGCCGAATCCCATGATCCACCGCTGTACTTGAAATAACTGTGATACGTGCAAGAATTAACTCCGCGTTGCTTTATTTCTCGCGCTAATCTATGTGTCGGAGTCAATACAATCATGTCAGAATTTACAAATAAGTTTATTGCTCGCGTTGTTTTACCGCTACCACCAGGTCCATTCAGGTAAACGAATTTGCTGCGCGAAATTGGATCAAATGCAGATGCGGCTTTGGAAAAATCTTCAAATTTATCTCGATGAAATTTATCGCAATCTTCAACATCAGCATCCTCGCAATAATCTAGAATATCTTCGTTTTTTATCCTCCAGGTTCCCCATGAACTACCATCGGTGATTAAATTTTCCAGCCTGCACTGGTATTTTTTATCGATATAAAATGAATCCGTCGCGACTCTTACCGCGATATCAGAAAATTTATTTATCATCGAGAGTAAATTTATACTTACAAAAGCGAGCATCGACGACCGTAAATGCGTATACTGTGCTGATTCTCCGTCAAGGTAACTAATCACGGTACCTAACTTCGCTCCGTCAATGATAATATTCTCTCTGTTGCAAAATATTCCTCGTGATACCGTATCGGCGATTATAAAATCCATCTCGGCGTCGTTGATAAATAATCTAGCGTGTCGATGTTTATGATCAACGGATCCACCTTGAGTAAATTTACCAATTATTTTTCTTCCTATATCTTTCGCGTTGTCACAATCTGTCGGTAGCCACACCTCGGTCTGCTTTCTATACGATATAATCGCCTCGCTCACTGTCAACGATACTAACATCGACGAATCTAGTATATATCTCAACAACACCGTAGGGACCCAACGGCGCTGAGAGAAATGCCTACCAAACCAAATATAGCAAATTTTATGCAAATTTTCAGCAAACTCGAATGACGTAACACAAGCGAATCCGGTTATGGCAAAATCAGGTAACGGCCCGTTAATCGCTACTCTTGTCATCTCGCTGGTAGGATGGCCGAATTTAGCAAAATAATCTGCACAATCGCCATATCCGAGGAAACTTCCAGGATAACACGCGCTCATGTCAACGGAGATCATAACTTCGAAATCGTACTTGGTATTCCACAATCCGCCATGGCCGTATTCGATACAGCTAAGTTGAATATCAGCGAGAAATTCGTTCCTCGTAGGTTTCCACGAATTTTTCTCTCTAGCGGCGTGAGCGGCCACAGACGGAATTGTAAAGCAATTCGTTAGTAGCTGATCGGGATTCGATGAATATTTTACCGCAAGTTTTTTCATCGACTCGTGTAATATCTCACCCCGGTAAATATCACCGCATGGCAAAATAAATTGATCGTATCTTTCTTCGCTCGAGAACAACCAAATCGATATTGGATCAGATGCGCTTAATTTTTTGATAAATCTAAACATAGCATCGGAATTGTCCTTTGCGGTGTCAACGGGATAAAATTTAACCACACGATCCCGTGGAAATATCATTACCGATTGCGACCACGCATGTGAATTATGATCGACAATCTCGATTGGCGCTCCTCGAGATCTATACGGTGACGAGTATAATATTTCTCCCGATAACGTTTTCACCGTAATAGGAAATTTAAGTTTTTTGCTCAACGCAGCTACATCGTCCACAGATGCACCATCAGCGACAGTCTTTGCCCATGCGTTAATTTTATTCAGCCTCAACTGGGTCAAACCAGATCCACGTCGAGCGTTTTTCATATGTTCGATTACGCGCTCGGCCACGCAGTTTATCATTGTCGATTCTTTCATCGCAGGTAGATTTTTCACATCCGGGTTGTTATTTAGCCGATAAATACCGTAAACAACTGCACTAGATGGATATGCCCTAGCGTAATAGGGACTGTCGATCCCCAGTAACAATCCATGCTTAGAGTTTTTATCGAGAACAACATTTTTCTTACCGCCACGCACTGGATCTCGTTTATCACGAATAATCCAAGTATCATCGGGCATTTGTGCGATAAATTTTATTCCAAAGATAAATCGCTCTTCCTTATGCTCGTTTTTTATGTGCTCGATTATTTTCTTGGCTCGTTCCAGATTCATCGTAGCATCAACAGAGTTCGTTTTCCAAGTCGACCAAGTGTGAACCGCTCCATCATCGAAAAATTCTCTCTTCGCTCGATCAACTTCAGGTATAATATATTCTGCCTCATCAAGATCAAATGCATCCATGATTATATTTTAGACAAATGTTTAAATTATAATAATGCATTGCAAATGGATACTAATCGGTTCAACAAATTTCTGTGATAAATCTTGTAGAGGCGATTATTGCGGCGCTCATATACACGCGATTCGGCGTGGTAGTAAAGGACCACAACGTTGCTTAGTTTGTCAAGTTGGCACGCGAGGAAAAACTCGGTTGTGTTTAGCCTGCGGAGGAAAAAATTATCGAGAATTGCGTCGGTATTATGAAAAAAGATCCTCGTCGGTTATAACATGTGAAGAAGATTATATTAATCGATTCAAGGCAAATAACGATTTAGACATATAATTATTATATATGAATCCAAAATCAGCGATTCCAAAATCAACAATTACATGCGAGTTCAAATCTCATCCAACGATCATGGGATACGAAGCATCATCGGATGGTATCGTCAGACATATCAGAACAAAGAAACTTGTTGGTAAAGTTGATATATTTGGATATCTCAGATTTACCATCAATAAAAACAAGAAAAGAAGAAACATGAGTTATTTATGTCACAGGTTTATATTCGAGTGTTTCCACGGAACTATCGAAATCGGTCTAGTTATTGACCACATCGATGGAAATAAACTTAACAACAAGATATCTAATCTCCGAGCGGTCACTCCAAGTGAAAATTCTAGATTTGGTAATACTGGTGGCGGACGGCGACCATCTAAGGCGGTTAAATCGGTAAATCGAGAAACAGGCGAGGAACTTGCATTTACATCGATGAACGCCGCTGCAAAATATTTTAGTATTAATCCAGCATCGGTGCAACGTGCGACAGAAAAAATAATCAACGCGACATTCTCATATCTATTTGGCGAGTGGATCGAATTTTACTATATTCCGATAATATCTGATTAAAAATCTCAATATTTTCTAAAAATTAATTAAATATTACAAATTTGTATAATGAACGAGGAAAATGTAAATAACATCATCGAGGCTATCGAAAATCTGAGAAAAAAAATATAACTTTATCTTCGGATTTGGACGCAGGTAAAATCCGATCCGAATTTGAGACGATTGTCCAAGGAAAGCTCGAGTACAGGTACACGCTACCATCAGAGTATAAATTCATAAAGAAAATCCAAATTGCGATGTACCAATCTCTTGCAACTGTCAGCGATGATCAAATTGAGGATTTTGTTAAATTATCGACGCTGGTAGAAAAAGTTAGGTCGAGTTTATCAGACGAGTATGAGTCAAGAAAAATTACAAGCTCGCGTGTCAGGCAGTTGAAAAAGCTGGTCGATGAAAGCAGAATCAAGGAATCCTCGATTTCTGATTTTAGAGTCAAAGACTCTAGAGTCAAGGAATCCTCGATTTCTGATTCTAGAATTGGAATTGGATTCGAAGATTCTAAAGATTCTAAAGATTCTAAAGATTCTGAAGATTCTGAAGATTTCAGATATTATCAAAATTGGAATCGAAGATTTTGAAGATTCTGAAGATTCTTGACTCTTACCACAAAAAAAAACAAAAATTTCTGATTTTATTATTTTTTTTTATTATTTTACTGAAATTGTGCAATATTCTTATTTCTGACTACCATTTACCCCAGCGGATTTGCTAAATTATATAAATTACTCAATTTAACGGGCATTTACCTCAGCAGATTTACGAAATTATATAAATTGCTCAATTTGACGGGCATTTACCCCATCAAAAACATAAAATTACACAAATTTCTTAATTTCTCTGATTTTTATTAATTTTTTTTTATTATTTACCGAAATAATTTATTTACTGAAATTGTACAATTTTCCTAATTTTGACGGGTATTTACCCCATCAAAAACATAAAATTATATAAATTACTCAATTTAACGGGTATTTACCCCAGAAGATTTACGAAATTATATAAATTGCACAATTTGACGGGTATTTACCCCATCAAAACTAAAAAAATCTACTAATTTTGACAATTTCCTTGGGTTTTATTATTTTTTTTGGCCATTTTTCTTTGGCGGAAAGATCAAAAATCTTCGATTTTCACGATCTCACCAGCAAATTGATATTCAGTGTTTCTCCGCGTATATCAAGCAAATTTCCATTCTGGTCCGTCAGTTTGAAATTTATCTTCGACAATAATCGATTGTGACATCGCAGATAAAACGGATTTACTGGCTCTTTTATTATCAAAAAACCCAGAGATGCGCTAGGTGAAAACGAATATAAGATAAATCCCTGCTGTGCCTGCTCTGACACAGACGAATCTACGTTGTAGCTACCTTCGACGACATCCGCGTGAAGATAAATCGCGATAACTTCCGTTATGTTAACGATACCTGGCGAGATATGCCGCCCTTGCCCGGCAGGATCATTATTATGTTTGAGAATCGATTCTGATTGTATTTTTTTAGTCCACGCGGCATGTAATTTCGGAAATAAATCATCGATGGTATCAGTGACGGATTTTCTCATTTCATCAACATCATAATCGGGAAATTTGAAATTTAGTAGCGTTTCCTCGGTTAATCCGAATACTCTCATGAATTTTTGTTTTTCTCCTGAATTTCTGATCAACTCGAATTTGCCAATAGGAAGAACATAATCGGCAATTGATATATCGTCGATTATCGCCCGAATGAACATACCGTGATAATATTCAACATCATTCGCGAGTTGATTTAAAATCTTCACGCGTTCGATAATTTCGCTACATGAACCCGATTTATTTAAGATGCATTCATGAAAGGATTCCCGCAGTAAATTTAAATGTAATTTATGTTCTTGATTAAATTCGTTGATGGTTCTTCCTATCGAGGTGCCTTCTATAGGGAATATTGGCCTGCTAATATTGGTAGCGTCGAAGATTTTCACACCGGGGGAAATTTTAGGAAGAGGCAACCACGAGAGAATTCTTTCGTCCCTAAAAGTAAAAGCGAACGTTACCAGGTTAAATTTGTGGTTATTCATGAGGTTGATGGCGCTGTGGATCAGAGGCTTGTGTTTGATATCTCCGTACCATCCTTCGTCGGTGGTAAAATCTGATTTTTTTGGCTCCGATTGCTCTGGAGGAGCTTCTTCGTGCCAATCTGGAATAATAAAATCAGATTTTTCTGGTTTTGCCAGAGGTGCGATTTCGGGCCAACCTAGAACTGTCCTAATCGATGACTGGTAAATATCGACGATATATGGCGATTTTACCTCGATTATCGATGACAGCGTTGGATCGTGCGAGGATATTTTTATTCCTGGAGTAGCATCGCCGGTTATATTTGATATTCTACTGGTAAGTTCCTTATCTAGTTGCTCAATTTCGTAACTGCCTGTTGGTATGCCAACGACGATCCAATCGGGAGTTCCATCGGGACGGTTTTTATTGGCAAAAACAAGCGAATTATTCGATGATAATCTACCAAATGATTTCGACCTAACATTGGGCCAGCTATTATAGACGCGTAACTGTGACAGCGCAATTTCCTTGACGCTAATTGGTGTTGGAAAATCGATACTAAATTCTGGCCTGGTTGAGCTTGCCGATATCAGCGTTGTTATCGGCGGTGTCGTGTTTGTCACGATTTGAGTTAGTTCGGACATTATTGATATTCATTTGTTCAATCTCGGAATAGATATTTATCATTGCTGAAAATTCTAGATCGGATATAACGCCATCGTTGAGACTCTCAGAAAGCAACGACGATAATTTCGAATACGCCTCGTTGACCTGGGATAATTTACTCGTGTACAGAGACAATTTTTCATTCATGCATGATGATATTTTATTCGCGATGATATTGAGAACACCAGCGATTGTCGTTGTCGATGATATTATTTTCGTTGCAACGATCGGCGCGATTGTTGTTACCGCGGATAAGATTATTCCTGCACCAGCGACTATTGCACTTACCGCGTACACAGCAACATCGATGGCAATTAATCTGCGTTGATATTTTTTTATTTTTACCTGATACTCGTCGAGGAGTTTTTTTAGCGAATCCTGCCATGAACGCGCCTGATTGTAACGGTGATCCGATGCGGTCATTTATTAGTTAGTTTATCTAACCAATTGGATATATTCCGGATAAATATTCGAAAATTGCTTGACAATCGACCATCATCATGGTTCTAACTTGTGGTTCTAGCATAAAGGTTTTTGTTTTACCTTTAAATATGGTCATAACAAAAAACCCAGGACCAAATTCACGAAAATCATAACCATCGTCTATTATTACATTGAATTTTATCGCTCCGGTGATATATACTCGATATACGCCAGTAATTGGCGAGGTAAAGCTAAATGTGTTATTCTCAGGTGTCCACTCAATATCTTGTATTTTTACCACAAATGGCACATTGCAGGGAAGATTTTCTGTTTTTACCTCCTCTGGTATCGAAATACGCGCTAATCTTCCAAGATTCATTGACGATATTTTTGTGTTAATATCGCTAATTTTTGTAGTTGCGTCGAGAAGTTTCGTGTTTAAATCTCGAATTTCTCCGCCGTACACTGATGTATCGAATTTTTGACGCGCTAATTCACGTACCACGTTAATTTCATCGTTGATTTTAGTAATATCCTCGTTGATTTTTTTCGTTTTCTCGCTGAGATCAACGTATGATGTTTTATCGCTTTTCTGACTCATTACGATATTTATTTCGGTAATATCGGCGAGAATATTAGTAATATCCTCGTTGATTTTTCTCACTTTATCGCTAAGATCGTCATGCGATGCTTGATCGACTTTTTTCTTTGCTAGTTCGTTTGCGGCGGAGGAAGTATCGCTGGATGTTTTTATATCATCCTCAAATTTTTTGCTAAATTTAGCTAAGGCATCGTCAAGGTTTTTAAGATCGTTATTTAGCCTGTTAATTCTTTTTGTCACTCTGTCCTGAAGATCGTCGTATAATGTTTTATCGGCCTTCAGAAGCAACGTTGCTGACAGCTCGTTGTCCTTTTTTTCCACATCCGCGATATTAGCCTTCAGGGGTAACTTCGCTATAATATCGGCGATATCAGCGATGGATTTTGATACCGAATCTGACAGGCTAGTAAATTGATTAATGCGATCGTTATATTCGTCTCGCTTGATTATATCAGTTATTTTGACGTTGCTTGTTTGTAATCTTCCTTCGCGGCTCTGAAAAATAGCAACTTCGCCAGGATCCACTTCTGACAGCGATAGAAGATTATTAATATCATCCCTTGTGGCGAACTTTGATAGATCGACGTCAGTCACTTCTGCTTCCTTCTTCCTGTAGATAAATCTACCGTAAATATCAACCATGATATTTATCTACGGCGTATTTAAATACGATCTTGTGATACGGACCGGATGATTTTGAAATCGCATCGAGGACGTTAATTGACTCTGGGCCACATATCGGTGGATCCGTTAATGTCTGCGTCGGGAGTGTCGAGTACCAAATCGGAATATTTAACTTTGACACGTAATTGATAAATTCGTTTGGTGGAGCTAATCCGTATGAGTCGAAATAAACGACTTCGCGAGGATTAATCGCGTAGGCGACCCAGTGTGTGCCAGGGCCGGTATTTGAATCGAGATTTATTATTCCTGTCTCGGTAGGGTTTGGTTTTTCTGGTAGTTGATCCCGCATAAATACGCCTCTGAAAAATTTTATTTTTTTATTCTTTGCTTCGTTGAATAAATCTAAATTTGAGGCTGGTAGGCTAATTTCAGACCGGATCCGTACGGGGGTCGTCTTAGATAAAGGCCGGATCCGTACATGGGAGGTCGTCTTAGATAGAGGCCGCTTCCCTTTTTTTTACCGTATCGCCCTCCCATTACTTTATGCGCTAATTTAGCACCTGCGGCTCCAACCGCACCTAACCCTAACGCTTTTGCACCTGCTATTAACGCGGGAATAGCGGCTAGCAGAGGGAAAATTCCACCCGTTTTGACCATATCTCTGATGGCACCTATACTAAGATTCACATGAACGCCGGAATTCGCTGATTTTGCTTTGGTGAATCGTTCACGTTGATTTTTAGTTAGCGACAGTTTGTTAGGACCGCCCTGAATTTGATCATTTTTCAGGGTTAATTTCGTACCGCATCGCTTTGCTGTTGCTGTTTGGAGTTTTTTCATCTGACCCGGGGTCAGAGTTACGCTGACGTGTTCGTATGGCATATTAATAATCGTTTAATCTAAATTTAGAAAATCTTAAAAATCTTCGATTTTAAAGTTACATTTTCTCAACAGGAGCGTCGATGATTCTCATTCTGCCGCTGATTCCTTCCAAGATCATTGTTCTATCGCTGAGAATCACCGCAACTGCTTTATATAAATTAGCTCCCGTGCGAATTCTGGCTTTGAAATGGATATCAACGACGGATTGTTTTACCAAATCGAGATGTTGCAGGGAAAAGTAATAGATAGGATAGCAAGTATTAAAATCTAGCTGTGATATTTGCAATCCAGTATCGATATTTTGATCGCGACCCATGAAACTTAGCAAGCGATGATACGCGCGTGCCGTCGAGTAACTTTCAAAATTAATTGATATTTCCTCTGATGGTTCTTGTTGGCCATTTACTCTCAGTGACACGTTTGTTGCGTGTACGCTATCGAATATCATGTGGCTGTATAATTGATGATACCTTCTTGTGTGCAAAAAAGCGATAAAGATATGCCAAGGTGCAGAGGTACCTTGCTGCGATGCAATACGCCAGGTAAAATCACCATCAATATCGGTATTTGTGGAATCTGTTGTTGTTGTCAGCCATGACATGACAGATTTACCGCCTTGGTTCATGAATGATAATAATTTTTCTTCCTCGATTATTGACGGGGTTATTGCTGGCATCCACAAGGTAAATTTAAGTAATTTTACCTGGCCGGCATTTGCGGGATCGACATTGGCATCTATCACGTTAGTATTGTAATTGATAGCACCTTCTCGCCAGATAGCATCATCGCTATTTCCTTTTCTGACAAATGTTACGGTGTGTTTCGCTCCGTAGATAATTTTCCTGAAATGCCTACAAAATCCGAATATATGGGATAACGGAATAGCACAAGAGAATCTTCTGCGATTTCCTTGTAGCATAAGTCCTCGTGTGGAAAATCCAAGATTATGATCATTATTAGTGCTAGTAATGAGATCTTGGATATCAGCGGGATTATTGGCACGATTGTTGGGTCGTCCAATGGTAAACGGCCTATTATCGGGACGATCAGAAATATCTTTGGCAAACATCATACTAGGGCCAGCTGATCTAGTAAAATCATCCGAGTATCTAGCTAGGCCTATTATCGTTGTTGCCAGATCAACATCATTGGTAATTGACTCAATCTCTCTTCCGTCGATCATGTAAGTGGCGCTCTTGAATAATGCCATAATGCCATTGTTAACAAATCCGACCCTAAAATCTGCTCCATATGCGGTATTATCTGTTTTAAGAATTTCCACGGTAACTTCGATATATGCCTCAGATGGAAGAAAATATCTTGTTGTGTCGTGGACTTGAATTTCCAAGCGATTTTCAGTATTTGGCGTCACTGCGTCGTATGAAAAATACTGGAAATCACGCACGGATGTGTCTCTACCTACAGGCTCGTCCATGTCGAACACTTCATTTGACACTTGTGCGAACATTTATTAATAAGAATTTCATCTAAAACGAAGACCGCTGCCTGAAATGAAGCTTGTATTTGCAACTTCCTGTGCTAGATTTGTGTTAGCAACTTCCTGCGCTAGGTCGTTTATTTTTTTATTTGCTGCGTCGTTTATAGCTTTACTGATTTCGGGGGGCATTTCGCTGGTGCTAGGTAATTTGACAGGCTGCTTTTTTTTTACGCGTTAAATTTGATATTCTACTTCTGACAAAATCGAAGCCTTTAGTTGCCAAATTGCCGATACCAGAGATGACAGTCTCGCCAATCTTTCCTATTGCCTTTGACGCAAATTGTTTGACTGTGGGTCCGATTTTAGGAATTACTCGCGTAACGAGGCTTTTAACGATATCTCCGAGTCCATTGCCGTGAATATATTTATATACAGGTAATCGAGAGTTAACTATGCGGACCTGTCTAGGTCTGCGCTGATGTTTGTGAACAATCATGTTATTTCAATTGTGTTGTTTTAATCGATGAGTTCGTCAATGAATTCCTTGTAAATGTAAGAGTCGATGACACCGCCGCGAAATAATCGCTGACAAATATCTGAGGCCTCGTTGATTATTTCACGAGAGTTATTTCCGGCTCGTTTTCCTCCGATTAATACTTCGAGGCGAGACACGTCGTTGACGACGCTGTCAGGACAAACGGTATATCCTTCTCCTGTCTTTGGTTCTGGAGATGGCGATGGCAATGGAGGAGGGGAGGAGCGAAAAAACCTACCTTCGTCACCTTGATAATAAGGTGGTATATTAATACCATGCCAATGAAGGTCGCGAAGTATATCCCCCCTACTACGAGGTTTTGGTTCTGGTTCTGGTACCGGGCTTCTTGCCTCTACTATTTTTTTGTATTCATCAACCTCCTTTAAAAATTTTAAATATTCATGATCGTAATAATTTATCGGTTTTCTTAAACTACCAAAATAAATTATCGCCGGCCAATCTCCCCCTCTGACTATATCAACAAATTGTTCTCGCAAAAATAAACTTCTATTTGCTGGAGAATCATCCGCAGCGACAACTAATCTTGAAAAATCATTTTCGAGATGTTTTATGCTGTCTTCTCTCAAATAATTATTAGCGGATAATCTACGATCAATTGATCTTGAACGAGATGCAATTTCTTCCTCACCCTCGTCCGCAGGTGGCTTATAGTCGCTTGGTTGAACTATTGGTTCCTGGTCGCTCTTATCCTTTTTCTTTGGTTTTTTCTTTTTTTCCTTAAGTCGACTTCTTTCTTTTGGTCTGGCTCCTAATTCCTGTGGTTGAATATCTTCTTCCTGTGGTTGAATATCTTCTTCCTGTGGTTGAATATCTTCTTTTAATTTTGCTTTTCCCTTCCGTGAAGTTTTAGTTTTTTCCTCCTTCTCCTGTTGTCTTCTTTCTTTCGCTTGTTGCTTTTCTTCCTTCGCTCGTTGCTTTTCTTCTTTCGCTTGTTGCACATTATAGTTATGTGTATCCTTTGCGGCTGTTAAAAATCTTCTGTAATATGGATCCGTTTCTCTCGACTGTGTTTTTCCCGTGTAAACTTTATATAACATACTATACCAATCTTTACGGTTTTTGTATCTTCCTTTTCCTTTATCAGTCAGATATTCTCCTCGACCATCAAAATAATTTTCCGCAAATTTACCAAATTGATCTATATTACTATACAGTGTCGAGAGCGGCTGTGATATTATTTCCCATCCAGCATCATTGAAATTTTCTCTTAAATTCTCGATATTAAACTTCCCTTTTCCTACTCTAGGTTTTCCTACTCCAGGTTTTCCTTTATTTATTTTAAAACCAATTGCAGGTTGTTGCCCGCGTTGTTGTGCTAGTATTGCTAATCGCTCCGGTAATACTCGTGATTGTTCCTCGATACCTTTCAACATGGGAAAAATTCCACTTTTCATAATATCCGTGTCTCTTTTCTCACCATATACGACTCGCTCGGTTGTTTCGGTAACTGGTTTTAACCATTTTGACGATACCTCGGCAATTCCGAATTCTGTGTCTTCGTGTGTTCGGACATTTTTCTTAAATAATTGTTTTGCTGGAATAAGTTTCTTTAGTGCCGCTAATTGTTCACGCGCTAATCTGGCAGAATGAGGCTCTCCAACTGTGCTAGTTTTCTGACTCATATTATTTTCAAGTATATTATTTTAATGCGACGTAAAATTGGGAAAAGCAGCCCAACCATGCAACAAAAAAATTAACACAAAATATTATTCCCGGTAATTTATTTTTCCTGTCCTGGACGCTAATATTTACTAACACACCGGCGCGACCAACCGATGCATCCGGTCTGAAATGCATGAAAATTAGCTTCCGTAGAAGGCGTTATTTCTGCTTTCTGAGGCTTCTACGGAGAAAGTTCTCGTAGGAAGCTTTATTTGGTCTGGAACGGAAGGTCTGTACAACTTCCCTGCTGCTGAAGGCAGGTACACTTCAGAATCCAACAAACGAAAAGTTGCGATTCTGAAGCCAATCATCCCTCCTCTGCAATCCCAGCCACACGTATCGATTGGGATAACGATTGGAATCGTCGATGTGTCTGCGGTGCCAGACCTGGGAGATGTTACAAACAACAGCCCTTTTCAGACTATCCAAAGCTCTAAAAAAGAGACACTATTCAATTTGCCAATTTGTGTGACTGTGGATTAGTGTGAATATAAATACTCAGTAGTTTACTAATATGATTGTGTGTGTGTATGTGTGTATGTGTGTGTGTGTGTATGAGTTTGCGTAAGTTTGTGTGAATAGTAGATTATTGGGGTTTTCAAGCGCTCACGTACGTTTCCGTGGATAGTAGAGTGTATGGTTTTTACCTTCCCTTCTTTGTAGATAGTATTAATGGGATTTGTTTTGCTTCTTCCCATGTGTGGATAGTAGATTTTGGTTTTGTTTTGCTTCTTCCCGTGTGTGGATATTAGATTATGGTTATCTTTTTGCTTCTTGTCGTGTGTGGATTGTATATTTTGGATTTAATTGTGCTTCTTCGCGTGTGTGGATAGTATATTTTGTTTTGTTTTTGCTTTTTCCCGTGTGTGGATAGTATATTTTGGGTTTAATTTTGCTTCTTCGCGTGTGTGGATAGTATATTTTGGTTTTGATTTTTGATTTTTGGTTCTTCACCTCCGTGTGGATAGTAGATAATATGGGAAGTGAGGTAGGGAATGTTTTCCATCACGTCCGTGCTTGACAGATAAAAGCTCAAAGCCTTCGTCGTTCGCGCCATTCTACGGAAAAACCAAAGAAGATGAGCATAGAGCTCTTTTACAACCGAAAAGACTCTTGGTATTGGATAATGGATGTAGACTATGTAGTGGAAAGGCTAGAGAATGAATGGAAGCATCAAGTTATGAAGGATTGTCACAAGTCAAGTGACCAGTCCCAAACTAGCCAGGGGTCTTGTCCAGGGAATGATAGAGGAGGAAGTCAAAAAGTTAAGAGGCTTCATTTAACTTCCGTATGTAAATGTGGGTAACTTGGAAGAAGCCCTAGATATTGTCCTGAGAGTCAAGTGTTTCTTAGAGGATATACTGCAATGGACAGAATGGTCATTCGTAAAATAGGGTCTGGACCAACTAAAAAAGGCAGAAGTCAAGAAAGGAAAGAGACAACATAAAGGTAAAAGAAGAGTTTGAGAGACTCAACAATAACTGGATAAATGTCCAGGAGAAATTCAGAGCTATTGGCCATACTGATTGGATGCCAGAGAATTAAGAGAAGAACAAGAAGAAGAAAGGAATATTGGAAAAAGTAAGAAGATGGTGTAAGAAGTGGATGAAATAGAAGAAGAAGCAGAAGACGCCAAAGGCCCTTTTCAGGGCCATTCATATGCCTCGAAAATAATTGCTTTCTTGCCTCAACAAGTTTTTTTCATGTTGTATAAGTTTTTGTCTATCGTCTGTGTTATATATGTACACCAGCTCTTTGTTCAGTACTGTGACATTGTTACCAAGCTCCCCTACCGTGACGTCAGACGCTATACAAACTCCACTTGGAAACATTGTTACCAATCTCCTCTACTGTGACGTCAGACGCTATACAACTCCACTTTCCCTTGTTCGTCAACAGTCCCAATATTCCCCATGTTAAATTTTTCTTGTCCGTAGACAGTCCCAATCTATGGTCCCTATATATTCCTATGTTAAATTTCTAATGTTAAGTTCCCCTTGTCCGTATACGTTCCCAAAGGAAGGGGGGTCCGTAATGCATTTTCCCATTGTCCATATAGTATTCCACTTCAATACTGAGACAAAACTTGCTAAACTTTTGAATCGTCTGTAGACGGTGTGTTACATACCACGATCGGAATAAAATCTGCAAGGTCAAGGTCACGGCTCAGTATATTATGTTTTCATCAAGTGTTCGTTATACTCTACAATTTTCAATTTTCAAGTCGTTTGGGATAAAAGAAAGAAATATGGTATACTTACATAACATCACTACAATATGTGTCACACCATCTTGTGGGTACTATCAACGATGTCAAGATGACATATTTTATGTTTGCCATCACACATTCGTTTTTGTGCTTAAGTGATAATTTCTTTGGAGCTTGATATATGAACGAAATACTTAAATATCATCTTCAGAGAGTGTTTTGCGTCCAAGCGAAAGTGACTGCTCAATATTTTACATTTATATCACACTTTCTTTTCTACGTTACTTTTTAGAATAAGGGATGAAACTTCATACACTTTTACACAGTCACTAAACGGTATTCTCGCTCGTACCACAACTGTCATCCAATCTTAAAGATCAAGGTCATGGCGCAATATACACACACACACACACACACACACACACACACATATATATATATATATATATATATATATATATATATATATATATATATATATATATATATATATATATATATATATATATATATATATATATATATATATATATATAATTAACAGTACCATATTGGGTGTATATCTTCAAGGTCAATGTTACGGTGCCATTTGGTGAATGTTTCTATTGCAATTTCCTTTTCATTCTAAACTTTTAGAGTCATTTGAGACGAAGAGGCGAAAATTGATATAATCATAGATTTCTCAATAGCCACAAAGAGTGTGTGTGTGGCATATCTTTGATGTCATTGTCTGGGAACAATATATTTGGTATCTGCCATTATGCTTTCGAACCTAAGATAACATTAAAATAAATTAATAAAACTTGATATATTTATATATATTGTCACTTGAAAATGTATTGCTCTGAAAGTTTGAGGTCTCACCATCAAGGTCGATATCACAGATTTGTTTTAAGCTTTCGTTCTTTTCTGCTTTATAATATATATTTAAGGTACGGGGATGACCCATGGTACAATAAGGCGTGTCAGTTTGGTGGCATTTAGTGTATTATATATCGCTATTAACGTGTAAAGGTTTTACTTTCTAGGTCAAGATTACAGAATAACTTGTTTTACCCTTTTCAGCACTTTTTCTCTAATGCTTTCTGAAATAATGCTTGGAAAAGAATACTTTCCTGGCAATATCTTAAGGTGCTTCAGAGATATAAAAATGTGTGCCTTCAATTGGTTTGATTATGTTTCCAACGGCTTTGGAAGCGATTTGATGGTCTACATTTAAGAAAGATCTTAGCTTCGAATCTGACAAAAAATGTGAAATCTGTATTCTTTGAATTTCGTTATTTCATCTGCATATAATACCCCCATGAGTTTGATATATTTACATTTTGCAGACTGCTGTGAGTAATTCATAAAGCGTTGAAAACATGGGTACATATCCTTCCAAAACCATTTGTACAAATATGTAGGATCACCAACCAGCAAGACCCCAGGATTTTTTAAAAAACACAGGCACATATCTGATTCACATGTATTTAACTGTTACTGTGATAGTCCCTGAATTGGCTACTTGGGATAACCTCAAAGAATGTCTTGAAAGCGTGTCTTTTTCTTCCTTCCAATATATCTTCAGTCTCATCGCTATTTCCTCTATTTTAATGCGTTGTTCTTTATTTCTTTTTCTTGAACTATTCTTTATCTGTTTTATGACGTCATGAATTTTGTGTTTTTTTTCCTTCTTTTTTTTTGGGGGGGGTGTATTTTCTAAATGACTCAAAGTTCAATGTTTTATTTCTCAGGATTTCACGCTTCTTGTCATCAACAGTTGTTTGATTTCTTCCTTTACTTGTTCTATAACACACATTACTTCTTTGTCACCCTTTTGATAGATGGTGTTTTGCGCGAACTATATTATAGTTACTCTCCTCTACGAATATTTTAAAATCTGGAGAAGGAGTTAGTCATTTAATGCATACGTAACACTGCTGGGATCCATATAGTTAAATATTGGGTTTGTAGTATATCGTTTCTTATATTATACTGCTTTAACATTTCATTTGTACATGTTTTTATATTTAAATTAAAAGACTTCATCTTTTAACACTGATTTCTTAAATTTAAAAATACCTTTATCGTCCTGGAATTTTGTATGCATGACAATTATGAATTGTTCAGACTTGTATCTTAATCGAATATCGATAGAAGAGTGATACAAATATCAATGTATGATAAAAATAAAAATAACTGTGCTTAATTACCTTAGTAATCCTATCAAAATGCATCTCCTTGGATCCGGATGTTGTCCACCAAAGATGGAAACAAGATGAAAACTTTCCATCAATTTTGTATTATTCTTTCTTAGCTGAGTTCAAATATTTCAGATAATTATTCATGCGTTTTGAAAAAGGATCCATTTCTGCTCTCAAGTATGACCTTTCTTCTAGACCTTCACTCCAAATTGCTCAACATAATTGTATCCATTTTAACAGAGAGCACACAATATTGAGTCCCTCTGCCCACCCAAGCAACCTCACCTTTCAGAGAGTCCAGATATATAACTGTAAGCCCAGATTTGCCAAAATGTAATAAAAAGTATTATAACTTCAATGTGAATGACACTTATAATAATAATAATAATAATAATAATAACAATAATGCTTATACCATGAACAATGGTATCCTATTTGATGAGTACCTTTCAAGCGACAACTTAACTTCACTGTTTTGCGGATTTCATGTAGGGAAGTGATGTTAGGTCACTTGGATAATATTTATTATTATTATTATTATTATTATTATTACAGTGCTTATGATCTATGTGCAAGCGCTTGAGGCTACATTCTTGACACTCCCTCTCTTTGTATGCCTATCTACGCGGTTCCGACTACTTGGTGGTGTTATTGGACTTGTGTATGCTCTTGGATGGTAAGGAATAGTTTTCAATTTCACATATTATATTTTTCTAATTATATAATGTTCCCTAAAATGATAGTGAAAGGGGATTAATATTTTATATCCATTTGCATAGTATGATATCTTTAAATCGTATTTAATACAACTTGTTTTATGGCAAAAATCATTTTAAAATCGAGAGAATCTTAAACACTTTATAATGTATGCAATAGTACATGTATCGTGCTGAGAAAAACTATCATCAATGTAAAGTTTAATTTTGATCTAAATTCATGGCAAAGAGCTTTAATCGCAAAGGTATTTCATTTTAACAGGTATGTCCTCTCCCTGTATGATTTTGTGGTACCAGTTAAATGTATAGTGGAAGCAAAGAGTATTTCACAACAAACAAATATTTCAAGTATCGATGCTGAGGTATGTATGAATTCTTTTAATTTACTATTGATTCTGAAATATTTGCAAGTTACATAAAATAACTGAGTCAATGATATAAGGGAAGAACAATAAAGTAGAATGACTCAAAGATAGAACTGGTACCAAATGTATGTGCCTTGGTTGAAAACGTCTATGTCATACATAATAAACACTGGTCTTGATATCAGTGATGCCTCGTCCTAGATGACCGAGTTCTCATGTCTGTCCTAATTAAAGAAAATTATTCATGTTCATTTTCAGGTTGCTTTGAATCCACAAATAGCCCATAATTTCTTAGTTCGTGCAATGATTTGTGGATAAACCATTTATCAGTGAACAAATAAAGCGTTGTACTACTTTCAATAGAGGTGACTTGATGATATCTTAGTTCATTTGTTCAAGTTGGTTTGTTATGAAATTATGAAAGATTATTAATGATGGATTTATTATAAATAATAGACAAGATACATTTAAGTGATATCTTTATGAGTTATGAGCTGACATTGTGCAGTGACTGCAATACCAGTTATTTCTGAAATTTATCGGCCTGAATATATAGCAAAATAATGGATGCTGTTCAATAGCATATTTGTAATGTCACTCAAAAGAGTTTTTTCTTCTTCTTCATGTTACCTATTTTGAAATATATTGTACTGTGTCGTATCTGCGAACAAATAGACCAGATATACTTATTACTCTATTTGTATTTATGCACCTAGCTCTGTTTCTCTGAAACCCAGGTTTGTACAGTCCTAAAGGATATATATTCATCGTGGACTGTAATATCCGCAATGTTTAAAAGTAGATAGCAATAACCTGCTTTTCAAGCTCCATCAATGTTCTTAAGAGAATTCATTACCAAAGATTCTCTTACACCATTGTATGTACAATCGTGACCATTTACAGGTGTATTCATCTTGGTACAATTGAAATCTGGCAAAGGGAGCACAGCGGCTATCTTTTCACACATGTTCACTTCCAAAAACAATTTTGATTATGTCAGTTCCCTGGAGATTTGTGGAGCTCTTTTGCATTGTTAACAACATCACCAGAGTTATTACGACCCGCATACCATATTGGCTCTCACCCCGATTTCCATTATGGTTACAGTTTAAGTTATTTGTACACGCTATTAAAATAGTATATCTTAGATAACTCATGTGATTGTAAGTTTATAATACATTGACAAAGTGCAACCTTTAATCGTTGTTATTTTTCAGTACGACATTATAAAAACGGACGAAAAACATTCTAGCTATCACGAAAAGATAAAGTGCATGTACTAAATCAAGCAGCTTTTCTGGTAATAAAGTGCATTAAAAATATATATAATTTGCTTTGCAAAGTAACACAAATTCAATACACTATTTCTAATCAGGATCATAAGCTTCTGGACGTTAAGGCCGTATTAACAGTGATGATGGAACTTCCTGCGCAGATCTGTTTTATGTGCATTGTCGGGAAATTCATCACCAGAATTTATGATTGCATTAAAACAGGAAAATATACACGTCAGGTAGAGTACTGTATAATTTAAGACATTCTATTTTAAAATGAAGCAAATAGTTGTGTTACGGTGTGTATTACCGTTTACAGAGGTTGAACAAAATATATAAAGTAACTTGACAAGAAATCTTTCAAATTATTAACAGTGATTTTCTTTACAATGTCATTACAACGTAGATACTTTAGCAGATAAATTGATTGATATGAGACGGAAATATATTTCACAGGGTTGAATGAATTTTAAATTCAGAAAATATTGCTTTCAAGTCAATATGAAAACCATACTAGTTTTCAAATTTTATTTTATGCTCCATTCAAAACGTACATGTCAATATATAGACCAATGAGCATGTGATGTTACTTCAATGTGTACATAATAGTAAGGTACAATATACGTTATACTGTAAGTCGCCATGATAATCCAGAGCTCTCCTGCATAGATTCGTTCCTGATATTCACGCATTCATCGTCACACCAACATTTCCAAACATACGGTCACATTACATCTAAATTTTGCCTTTAAATAAAATTGCTCACATATTGCCAATTTTCCAATGGAGATGTTCCTTCCATTCTTTTCTTCTGTTGGTTTTGTCTGACGTCTGTTCTATTCAGTATGCAGTTACGATATCATACTTAGTGTATACTATTTTAAAGCACGTAGAAAGTTAGTTTTGTGATTGTCTTTGTTGCTATGCCTTGTTCATCGACATGTAATCTGCATAATGCTATATCTTGTTTATCCAGGAAAAGAATGCATTATCGGCGAAAAATAATGAAATATATGTCAAGTACTTAATGGATCCAATTAGGATGAAAGCCACGCAAGTCTCTCTCTCTCTCTCTCTCTCTCTCTCTCTCTCTCTTGTCCGCAAATTCGTAGTAGAAGTAGACAAAACGCCAATTAGAATTAGCCTAACAAAACCATTTAGTGTAACTCTTGTTACTGTACTTAAGCGTTTTAAATAATTTCAAAGCAAATAAATGGGGGTTTGCAAAAAGAGGAGAGGGGGAGATAGTCAACGTCACAAGCGGTTTAACAGGAACTACTTCTCTTGTACTGTTAACCCTCCATTTCAGCAACAATGCAACGTTTAGCCTCTGTATCAAAGACATATAGTTAGAGTGACGATTGAAAATGAACAGATTTATAGACACGTTAAGATTACAAAGTTGAAATGTTCCTAGAGAATAATTTAAAGTTTTACTCAGCCATACTGAGTTACTTGTACCTGAATTATACTGCAATCTCTCTGCTTGCATGTCTGTCTGTGTCTCACTGTCTCTCTCACACTTTTTCTTGATGCGTTTGGCTTTTGCAACCATCGCTAGCTCTTCATATTATTATTAGTAGTAGTAGTATAGTAGTAGTAGTAGTGGTATAGTAATCAGCAGTTCCTAATGTTTTGTTGAAATATGTTACTCGGATGTATAAAAAGCGAGAAAATAAGTGTATTTATGAATTAAACTGATATTAGAATATTTTGTTGAAAATTAACGAAAACGTTTCTTTTTGAATAGTTTGTAGTGATACCAAATCCATAATTTATCTATGCATTCAGCAATGAGATAGTTGAGAGACGAATTTAATTAATGCTCAACCTTCAGTCATGCTTTACGTTTTATATATTGCATTTTAGACAAACAATTCGAAATAAATATCTGGAAAGTATCATTGACAACGTACCCGGATTTACCTACTCCAACCCTATCTTCTCAACAGCATTTATGATGGCAATACTTCTGTACCAGGTAATATTGGAAAGATATACAAATTATCTTGAAATTATTCCGAAGTGTTATGTATGAGAGCTATATATTATTAGCATCACATTTTAAGCCCATGTTTAAAAACAAGGGTCTGTTCATGATCACATTCAGAAAAATATGAGGTTTAAAGAATTACATTTACGGTTATATTTCTCGAATTGTGTTTCTTGTGACAGTTAAAGCCAAGACCATTTTCCTCCGTTCTTATAAAGATATTATTGTTAATTTTTCTTTAAATTTGTACTTTCAATTATGGAATGTACCTCATCGGTGTTCTTTAATATCATAATGTTATTGCACATAAATGTTTAGAAACAATATATCTCCCTCAAAGTCTTCTGCAAAGTGCATTGAGCTTTAACTTTGTACAAGCATAGGCCCCTGAACTTCACATAAATGTTTAGTGGATTGTTACTGATTGAAAAATTCAGACATGTTAATATCATTATGTTGGTGGTTAGTGTGGTATTTCTAAAGTGTTGGTTTCTCCCGATCAATAATAGAAAGGTACGTGTGTGTTTCGACATATTCCAAGGAGCTGCTAAGAAATACCTATGATACGCATATACCAATATAGCTGTGTTCCTGATTTAAAACATTCTTAATATTAAGTGATTTGATGATATTTACTAAATCCAGGGTTAAATAAACAGTGCATATTGAAAGCTAACTAGGCTCTGCAGCGAACAGTCTTTGAAGCCTTCAATATTCCAAACTTCATTATCTGCGAACTGTTAATTATCTTTTTCAGGTCATTCTTACCGAACAGTATGCGGTGGATTCTTGGCAGAAAACGCTAGGCAAATATAGGCAAAATTCTTCATTGGAAGAGTTGAGAATACAGTATATTCTTCAAGGTTCGTACTGTTGACGATAGACAATGCATTAAAACATTGACACATGTTGGGAAGCAGCAAAAAAGGGAATTGAATAATACATTAATATCCAATCTTACGTTTTTTGTACACTAATCATTACTATCATCATGAGCAAACTTAATAACATCGCATTCGCGAGAACTCGAACGAGACGTAAGAAAAATATTTCATTTTTCTTTGGTAGATGTTGATATTTGGTATTAAGAGTCTACTTTGCCATCTAACAAATATATATATATATACATACATGTGTGTGTGATATGAATGGATGGTGGAAGTATGCTGTGCTATATTGTGCATCTGTGCAACAGCGGTAAAAATTCGTAGATTAAACTTGTAGAATCTTGGATGATGCAAACGAAAGAATTTATTTCTCCTGACTGAATTATCCCTGCAAGTTACATTTGGCTTAAAACCGGAGTTACAGGTGGATACATTTTTCACCCATCAATGTGATTAAACGGTGTGCCATCATATTTCTGTTGCACTGTAAATTATGAAAGACACGGATGCTCTCTTATAAAGAGTCATGTTTAAACTGCCCGATAAACACGATGTCTATGAGCGTTTGAAAAACTTTGATTGCATATAGAATCGAAAAACTCGGACAGGACTGAAATTATAATTTGCAGTGCATAATCTGATGTGGTCTTTATACTGAAGTAACTAAACATAAGGATAATGAAGGAACATCGGTTCTAATCGGTTCTTTAATCATGATTGGGCGTGGTGGAAGGTGTGGAAATGTACCCATGTTCCTCGTTAAATACTCCTGAATAGTATCTCAAATGTATTCATTCTTAAAGTTTTACGTAATAGTCTTTGCCAGAGATGTAGTGATGCATGGATGTTAAATTGTATCTTCAAGTAAAAATGTAGTAGGCAGATTACACATTAATTGGCAATTGCAAGAAAGCAGTTCTCAGGTATTTTGATGAAAACATTGTGTAGCATAACAGTTTTTAACAAATGTCTATACTTTTCATTTATTTTATGATCAATTTATTAACAAAACATTAAAGGTATTCCGTTAATAACTTTCAGGATGTGGTGTTGCTTCCGGTATAGCTACAGGAATCTATGGCTATAGTGTGATCTACTCCCTACTCATGACGTACAAGTAGGTAACCTTCAATTATTTCATCTTATATTGTAATTGTATTATGTAGACGTACATGAATTGCAAGTAGGTAAACTTCAATTAATTCATGTCATATTGTTATTGTATTATGTAGACGTACTTGACATACAAGTAGGTAAATTAAAATTAGTTATTCTTACATTGTAGTTGCGCTTTCAGTTGACTCTGGACAAGAAAAAGACATAATAGAAGATATTGAAAGAGAGAATTAAGGGCGTACTTTTAATTCGTTGAAGGCTGCACTAATGAATACTCTCTTTAAACTTTAAGTAGTATGATATAGGAGAGACGTCAGTCACTATTGTTACACTCGGCTTTTACATAGACAAAATGGCCAGAAATTCGTTTCAATAACTTATGCGTGTTCAGTCAAATTACTTGTCTATCACATGAGTTGAATCTTTGGCAGTAAAGATTTAAAACTCTGAATCTGTACGCGTAGTGCTATCCCCATCCAATAAATTTCTCAACGAGGACCACAAAATAGATAAAAATCAATGCATTGTCAGTTATTTGTCCCTAAGGTTAGATCTTCTTTACTTTCGTCTGTTCATTAATACAATCCAAGTGTTACACCAATGTTAGAATTTTCTATTTCAATAGTAAAATTTATTGAATCAGTTTACTTGGTTATGGGCCAATAGGTATCTTCTGTTATGTTTAGCCACCACATCGATGTCTACCGATCGAGAGAAACATTGCTATTATGTACAGCAAGACATGGCCAAGCCATCAAGGAATCCCTCTGATGTGCTAATTTGTGCGCTAGGACGCGTGATTCGATAGGATGTACTTTGTAGTTAATACTGGTGATATGTATGACGTATGCTCACGAGACATTATATAAACTAAGACTAATACTTCTCCAAGCTTAAAGCTTCGCGGCTCATGTGCGAGTTGCCTGCCGCGATGTTAATGCCGAACTCTATAGTTATGTTTGCCTTCACACTTGTACTGTCATGGCTGCACAGTTTCGAGACTAATATTTGTTTGCACTACTAGCCTAGCAACAAACCAAACTAATCAGGTTTCTGTTATGATTCTTAAAATATGTAAAGCGTATTCTTGTTGAAAATTCGAAGCAAATTAGATCGTAGCGCCGGCAAACAAACGTTAAACTGGAAGCAAACGTTTTCCCTAAACTCGATATCTTTACAGTTTTTACGATGTGTTCATTTCATACGATATTAATAGTCAAGAATGTTGTTTTATTTCATGTGTCTATGTATCCATGGGAAGAAACAGTTTTATAGTATTCAACATCTTTTCGAAGGTTTCCATATTGTGAATACCGTTGGCACCTATGAGCGATTTTTTGACTTACATGATATCACTAGTTTTATTAAAATAGTCCGTCATAGTGGTGTGATGTCATATTCGAATGATTCAGATAAAAGACGTATCTTTTATATTGTTAACTGAGCTGGAGCGGCACTGTATTCATTTGAACACTTTTTTTTACCTTGTTTTTGTCGGATCGAGTACAAATGTGCAACACATCAAGTCCCTGAAACAACAGGGGTCAAGAAATTATACCCCCCCCACCAAAAAACCCCAAGAAAACCGTACACACACAAACATACAATCATTTGCCATTTAAAATCTGACCATTGTTTATTCTTGCACGTTTAATTTATTGGGTATTATGCACACTTTGAATAAATAAACACGTAGACTTTTGCTTTGGTGCTCTTTCGAGGAAAGAAAGGGACATTTTGAAATTTTGGAAGCCATCCTCCTAACACTTGATATGATGATGCCCTCTAGTTTTTAACTATTCAACGGAAAACAATTATACCAAGTATCGGACAATTATCTTGCGAAAGTAAAAACATTACATGGCCGGCTTTATGCATATTTATCGATCAGACCGCGCCCTAAAAACTATTCCAATATAATTTAAAAACGTACAGATCGTGCACGTTGATTTTTCATACCAACTTAATAAGAAACAATTTTTGCTTCATATGACACGCGTGGAACAAGTGAATTCAATCGTCAATAAAAATCTTATTACCAGGTAAATGTGTATTTTGACCCAGTTCATAATAACTTGTAATGATTTTGTAATGTTTAATGGAAAACAAAACCACAAAAGAAGTATGAAAGTATGTCGCTACTGTAATGTTTCGTTTTTACTGAAGCTTTCATTCTAGAGCATTCCATATAAATCTTAAAATCTTTGGCTTGTTTTACTCCTTTTCTCTATGTGTGTGTGTGTGTGTGTGTGTGTGTGTGTGTGTGTTGAAAGAGTTCAGTAGAAACTTTGTATAATGTCACGCTCACGCCTTGGAATGCAAATCTGTTTCGTCTGTTATAATTTTAATTTAAAATTAAATTGCAATGTTTTTAACTTGAACATTTGAGCTTCTAAGGCAGTTAAAAGTCCCAACGCATCCTTTTAGCCATTTAGAAAGGAATGTGGTCATGTGAATCTCTTTCAATGATACATATCGACTGATACAAATTTGAACGATATATAAAGTAATATTTACAACAGAGTGTAGAGACATTCAGCAGAAATTCAAACTAAATATCAAACCTGATAGTTATTAATTGCAATATTTTGAAAAGTATTTTCCAAAAACAAAACGAAAATGCAAAATTACACACGTAGATAATGTGAACGGATTACTTTATTAAAACGATTCAAAGCAGAAATGCCGCCAAAGACAACTTACGATATGGAATTATTTGACCTAATTTCAACTCTGAGCATGACTTCAAAAATATATTCACATTTGTTGTAAAATAAATTGTCAAAACTTTATTTTTGCCCCATGTTGAATAAATAAAAAGTTTCAAATATTAAGACAGAAATTCGAATTTAAGAAGAAGAAGAAAAATCAAGATCAAAACAGATCTTGTCGAACCTTCTTATATGTAACTATGCCTTGCTATTTGTTTTTCACATTCGCTATCAAATTTTGTTTTCTATTGCAGACGGCATATGCTGAAGTTATACAAAGGAGAAAGAGACTTTCTTCCTGAAAGAACAGAGCAAACGAAGGCAGAAACACATCTAGTAAGTTTCTTCCTCGTCAATTTTATATTTTTCAATAATGATACCGTATCTTTTTTATCTTTACAAACTTTAATGAAAATTCTCGTAGAACTATATTGCTTTTTCAACCAATCTCCCCTCCAATGAGTGATCAATGCCATCATTTAGCACTTTATGGACCGAATAAAGACACAAATCCTAAAGTAGTGTCCTATGGTGACGTAATGTGAAGACGTTTCATGCTTAATTTTCCTTGCGGAAGTGGTGGGGTTCGTTTACTGACATCCGGGCCTACTATTGATTTAAATCCATCCGTTAAAATTCTTCCGACAGATTCCAAATGCAAGCCAACAAAAGCAAACATTAAAGACAAACGAGAGGCATATCTATCTATCTCTCTATCTATCTATCTATCTATCTATCTACTTAAATAAATCAACTCATCTGAATAATAATCTTGTTTAAGCGTTCTTCTTTTCCAAGCACTCATTTTAAGGGCACACAATAGTGTTGTTATCAAACCGTTAGACCTTGCAAGGAATCTACACTTGTTGACCTAATTCACCTCACAACCCATTCAAATGAAGCACCAATAGAATTTCCGATACAGATATTCGAACTTCAGTAATGAGTTTGGTGTCAGAACACTTCGTCTAGGAATATTATTAAATACTGACAGCAACTGAAAAAAGAGGACATTGTCTACATCATGCAATATTTATTTTATGACATCTACACGTCATCCGTTTTTGATAGCCTGACGTCATACATAGCTCATGTTTCTATTGATTTGCATAGGAAAATTATATATATTCACTCTCTCTCTCTCTCTCTCCACAATTTTCCACGTAGGTGTAACTCTGATAAAGAAGGCAAATAGTTTAAAATATGTGAAAGATTTCGACTTACATGGTATTTTGATTGCACTTTATGCAAAATAAATTTGAGTGCCGTAACTGACTTTAATGAATTTAGGATTGTATGGTCTCTGTTCATGCAAGATAACCAGTTTCCGTTCATGTCCAGTGTTACGTGCTCGATAGATGTAACGTTTAAATAACACTGTTTGATCCTGGATTGACAATGCGTTCATGTTAGCAATATTTTTGGAACAAAGGACAGTTGTCATGTGCAACCAGTACGAGAAGAAACATCCCGTTCATGGCATATTACAGAGTCAAGGTCTAACTTTTACCCCACTCTCCTTGTTTCACGGAGTGATAACTTTTAAGTGGGTACGAGGTCATTTTCCTTCTCAAAAGTATTTGAAAGGTAATAACTTATATCCAAGAATTTCAGAAGATGGTTACAAACGGATCAGCTGGCCTTTATTAGTTATTCATTTGGACAGTTCCCTAACGTGTTTTGTAATTTTCAATGAAACACCAAGCTAGCAGTATGTTATATCTCCAACCAATCAATTTCCAGGGTTTTGAAATGCTGCGAGCTTGTTGTCTTTAACTAAATAACATAAAAGAGCGAAGGACAAACATTTTTGTAAAATGCAACGAATAGTGCATTTCTCCAAAGCGTAAAGTTAAAAATATTTAAAAGGAACTTGCGGTATTTTGAATTATATCCCAAATAGTCCTAAAAGTTCTGTTACAAGTCAAAAACTATAGATTATTCCGAATGAATTCCAGTGGTTTTCCGAATGAACTCCAAACTTAAATTTGCTGATATACCCATACAGCGGAATAATGTTGATGTGCTAACAGTCTTGATGTATCACTATGATATAATCTAAAGTATCCTTCAATGTAATTCAGGATAATCCCAAAGTAGTAATTTAATCCGAGAAGTGTTAATCAAAATTTGTAATTCCAGCGAATAGTGTAAATAAATAGAGCCTTTCAAATATTAAATGAACACAACTTAAACTGATTCCACTAATACTGTTAAGAAATGGAATGAGTAAATCTGAATTAAACAACATTTATATAAAAAGCAATGAAACAATAAAAGAACCAGGATGAGGGTCATTTTTTGCAGCATATTCATAAACAACTTACCCCTTGGACATTCTTAATTATCTATATAAAAAACCTAGACCTTGAACTCAGCATCTGTACACATGCTTAGAACCAAGTAATAATGATCATAAACTATAAAAAAAATAATAGATTGAATTTACCTATATAATATGTCGTTTATAAAAATAACATTAATCAGGTAGGCCTAAATCCTACCTTCAATTATTATGGATAAATGTCATTCTGACAATACAAATTAAATATACATAACACATATATTGATCTTGATTTTCAATATTGTAAGTACGATTAGTTCTTAGATGTCTCTGTTAATGCATATACATCATTTGGAGATTGCAGCATACATACATGCATACATACATACATACATGCATGTATGTATGCACACACACATACATACATATATACATGCATACATACATATCGGAACCAGGATATTTAGACCACCGCTCTCGTGCGATCACTGTCTTTTAGTCCCGCTTATGGTCGTAATATAGAATCAGAGTTGTATATAGTACATTTAGACAAATACAAATGATTTTCACTTTCAGCTTGATCACAGGCCATAGTTTCGTATATGATTTTGGTTTACATTGAAAAATATTCGCTCCAGACGACCATTTAATTCTGTGTAATGACCTAAAATCCCTGACAAATTGGTAAAAATCTGAAGAATGCGGTTCTATGCATAAAACAATGCAAGTCTTATGTTGCACTAAGCAAGTGATACCACTTTTACGATGAAAGTGACATGTGCATGCAAATATATCCTTACTTTCTTGAAATTTGAATTATTGTCATTGACACTTTCGAAAATCGACATATATAGCAGTTATGCAGCCAGGAATTTAATATTTTGCCACTGTTTTGAAATCTGTACTATGCGTTGCATGTATGCATTTTGGAAATAGTGATTCTTCTAGCGGAGATAACACAAATGTGGGCTATCCCACTTTGATGCAATTCAAACTAAGACTACCCTAAACAGACTTGTAATATTTTATAAAGTGGTTGAGAGAATTTCACCGGCAATACAATACCTTCGTTTCTAAACTTTTTAAACGAAAAATGTATTATTAGTTCAAAATAGTTTCGAGATATTTAGGCAGAAATATTGTAGAAAAGCCAATTGCCAGAATAAATGTTTAGGACACAGCGCCGAATACAAACCGGGCTATTTTGATCTCGATTTCAGCTTCGTTTTGAATTGTCACAGAAATCTTTTGCTGCTTGAGCTGATGTTTAAAATTTCTCTGTTTCACTGTCACCTCGGAAACTTAGGAAAAAGTACGGTTAGGCGTTTTCGAGGATTCTTGCAATCAACTTTCGGTTGAAGTTGTGTTTATAGAGAAGAAACAACACCATAGGAGATGAGGCCGTAAAAGAAAGGCACGAAGACCACATATCTAATTTTTATACTCATTCACTTGTACAATACAACATTAAACTGATAAAGGTACCTGACCACTAAATATAATATCGAACAATTAATGTGGACGGTCCACCATTGAATAAGTAAATTCATTCCTTCTTTCGAGTCTCTTGATTATTAAATATCTTTTAAGCAGTCTAGATGTATATAGCATAGAAAATGTAATGAGTCACGAATTAAATACAAGTATTTAACCTATTTTAGTAAAGCATAAATGTAAGTTAAAGTGTCCTTCTTTTGTTGCAAGTGTTACAAGGGTATTGCTAAACAATTGGCATACCAGTATCATGTTACGTGATGTTAATATAACCGATACTCTGTACATTACCTTTTGAGCAGTTTCACCAAGTTGCTGGAGCACACAATATATGCAATAGAGACCTATATCTACAGTAAGAGTGTTGAAAATACCTATATATCAACATCGAACATCTCACCTGTTTTAATGATGCAACGTAGTGAAGCAACACATAACGTATTTTTCTTGAGACATTCATTTTGCTATTAATGAGAAATAAATCGTCTAGATTCTCAGTTGTGGTGAAATGAAAAGGGGAGATCCTCTCAAATTATGTTCACATATTCATGTGCTTTGCCAAGACAGCACACTTGATATTAATTCTTGTCTACGACGACGATGCGTCAAACTTCTGTACAGCAATGTGACCAATTATATAATTTGTATTGTACGGGTTGAGATCATACCTTTGCATAAGGTGGGTAGAGTCAGCCCAAATAAGAGAAATTACTGATGTCTATTCATTCGACCTCGTCTTGTGTATGGGCCTAATAAATAGCCCATCATTTGAATACGCTTTAAATTGAACGGGTTCAAATAATTTGAGCCGCAGATGGTATCGATTGAAATATTTTGATTGCAAAAACTTATCGAGCACGTTTGCTAATATGTGAACATAAATACGTATATCTTTTAAATTTTCACATGAAATACGTTTGAACAGAATCGATTATGGTTACATCTACTGACAAATTATGTTTCTATAGCAACGTGTATATTGATATGTTCTTATATGGTAAGTATAGCTTATATATGCGATCTGCAAACACCTGATAATTGAAATTTTACATTCTAATTAGCTGCAGTTAAGTCTATATATAAACCGAGATGTGTCCTCTTAGCAATCGATTACTATGCCAGTATTCATTCAAAACATTCTAGGTCCTATGTTTGCTGAGAAAATTACTTGAGAAGGATAGCATTTATGTAGAGAAACTAGCTACAATGAAACTAAAATAGAAAGTTTAATGTTTATTACCTATTTAACCTCACTTCTTTTTCTTAGGATGACAAAGCTTGTGTGTGATTTTGACTTCTTCGGAAAGGTCACTCTTACGAACAAATCCGCTCATTTCAGTCAGATGCAACTATTTTCATAAAATGTTACTAGCGCATTGTTACCTTTAAATTTATCCTACCGCTGCATAGCAAACTTAGGATAATGATTGCTAGGGTCAGCTTGCAAATAATTAACTGGATCTTTATTAAAATGTGGGAAAATTAAAAGGAATAAATAAGATAATTATTTCGTGACTAATCACAGGAATCATGTTCTGTTGCGGTAATGCAGAAATTAATATATGTTGCATCTCTTCTGCTTGATGCCACAAATTAAACCGTTGCTAAAATGTAAAAATAAAATACATTAGATAGACAGATAGGATTAACTTTTACTTTTTTTGCCGTACTGTGTCACTATTATCATTTGCAAATTCAGTTCATAATTCAGTCAATATATCAGTGCGATCCAACGTTTCGCTATATTAAATGCTCAGTTTTGCGCAAGAACTGATCTGGACTTCGGACACCGTTTTAATCTGACCAAGTTGTAGCTGAGATTTATTCTCGGTCCACCCGGTGCAATATTGTTGACAATAAAGATCGCCAATTTTATTTGCTCTTTATATGTACAGAAGGATACGGTATCCTTTCAGCTGATTGTACGACTGAAACAAAACCATGTTTCTCTCTGAGTAATTTGTCCGTTGGTTTTAGGGTGGTACAGAACGAGTAGAATCCAACTAATATTTCATGAACCAATATTCCTTTTGGCATGGAAAAGAATTTTTGGCTGAACCGGACAGGAAGTAAATTTTCAATAGTTCAATTCTACTTGAAACTCTTATATTATTTCTGACCAGTAAAATATGGATTCTTAATTCATTCAAGGGGAGTCTAATCTTTTTGGAGCTTTACATGCCGCTTGTTACCATGATTCCCTACTGCCTACTTTCCAGTAACTTAGAGTAAGGATTAACTTTCAGCTAATCGATGAAGCTACACGATGCGATCAAGATGGCAAAATCAACCGACCAATTACTAATGTTAAACATATTGCTGATTACAGAAGAGAAAAGCAATCATTTCAAACAATCGTCTTTGATTGGAACGCCAAAACATATTTCTGATGGTAGTTAAAAACACCTTTCCTTTATCTTACAGATTCGAAGCACACAGTACATGGGGAACCAAATCATTGGAATGATATATGGTACATAAACAAAACTAACATCCTCAGCAACGACTCACATTAACAATCTTCAGGGAAATAAAATTATTTCATTTTTATTACGTCCTTGTATTTACGATAAGAGGATTACGCCTTCATGACTGTTTTCATGAATACACTGACTTTCGCCTCTAGCATCTGACACATTTGGTATTTAAATATACTATGCATGCCTTTATGTGGACGATATGTTTCATCTTCGCAATTTTGAGAAATGTTTGTATCATTATGGCTTGTGCTAGTGAATAACTTGATTGTCTTGCTTTACTTTGTATAATTAGTTCCACTTTGAGACAACCTTAGTACCAGTCTTAGGAAAATCAAGAGATGTTTGGTTGAAAGTACCAAATCATACAATATACTAATATTAATCGATGTTACATAGCTAATTATCATGGTAATAATGTATGATTTATTGGATTAAAGAAAGGGATGAATGCTTAGTAGATTAGTGCTGAGCATTATTCTTAAAAATCAGCTCACAAAATTGATGTTGATTCTTAAACCATTAGGATCGATGCCAGTTCGAGGATTGTGCATTCAAGTTAGATGTCACACAATTATTGTACATTATTGTATGCTCACCGTCTGATATTTTTTTTTTTTTATGAACTCGACAATCTTCGGAAACTCGATATTCCAAAACAAGGGTTCAACTGAAATATCAGAAAAATATGAATACTATATTGAAAGCAATACCAGGATACGCATAATAAATTTATTCACGTTGTGTGTTTTTGCGTCTCGATATAAGCCACAAACTTTAAAGAAGTAGAATTTTGCTAATGCTTTCACAATTATTAGCTCTTCAAAGATGCTAAATTCAACATCAAGAAAGTTCTTCATTGTCGCTGTTGTTTCCTAGTCGTTGTTTTTAATTAAAGTAGTTCCTTTAGCAAACACTTGTTCATACGCTACTAGACGACCCCAATGTATGCTATTAACTGTTATATTAACTTTTCTCCTATTTTAAATCGATGTAACTATGTTTTCTTCATAGTATTTGTATGCCTCAAAATACTAAATCATAGCATTTGTATAAAAAAACTTGGAAGAACTGTACTAAAGTAACATAACTTGTAGTTATGCACTATCCAGAGTAACACAACTTGGACTAATGTAATAAAGATTAAAATTTAAACCATTAAGTTTAAAATGTTCTGACACTCATTGAATTAAAAAAGACAATAAGGCGATCAGTTCGTGTATTATTAAACTACTTCCATTATTGTTTATGAACAGTTTACAATTGCGTACTTTTAGAATCGTTTGTAGTTATCATTCTCTTTTGCTTGATCAGGTACCGCAATATTATTTATTACTTTTACTTTTCTTTCCAGGAACAAGTATTTGCTTCTTTTGCCTGTTTGTGCCGTTAACTCTATTGTGCTTAGTATTCAGACTTGTAGAAGTACTTGATAAAGTTCCGCAGTTATTGCAACAGTTTCAAATTTTAATGTAAGTACTATTTTAGTAAATCAATCATATGTAGTGCAAAACTCATCTATTTAAAATCTAGTATACACGTCTAATATGTCATCAAACAAATCGTTCAGCCAACCACTACAAAATAGTCTTTGAATAGTAAAGTGATTTTATATTATGGCGCAAAAGCTTTGGGTATTAGAAGTAGGCATTACTTTTGTCACGTACTGTTTAGACGTTTTTCGTAAATTCATCCTTTTCTAAAAACATTTTGTTTTAAAAATAAAAAGACACAAAATACACATTCTACCTTTTTTCTCCAATCTTCATACATTTTACACATTTTTCTCTAAAGTTTGCCTTATTTGTTACGGCATTAAACGTAAATCCAGAACAGAATTCATAACATTCTAGTCTTATCAGTATTTTCAAACGTTCACTTTTGTCTATTTAATATTTTAAATTTAGTAAATTTTATTTTGAAAATTCGTTTATTATTTTTAAAACAAAATATACTATTTCTCACTCAAAAAGTTTAAAATTTTAAAAATCTAATTTATAGTGTTAACAATCTTGAGAGCTTAATGAACTATAAAATTTAAACTTGCTCATAAACCCATTTAATGTCTTTATCTATAATAACTACATCACTGTTCTCATTTGAAAGTTTTAAACTTTATAATTAGTAAAATATAACTTTTTGACAATACAAAAGTTTGATAAAAATTCACTTAAAGAGATTCTGCTTACTTGATTCTCAAAATACATACGCTTTGGAAAAGTAGTAACAAACCTGAAGAAAAGATAAATACAAACAGAGCTACTATGCTTTCGTTAGAGAAACGAGCCTAAACGGCAGGACAGAAATTAATACCATGACGAAGAAGCCTAAGGTTTCAAAATATGGAAAGATGTCGTATAAGTTACACTTAGAACACACATCCAGACAGAAAAAATACTTACGTTGAACCAAAAAGTTGAACTTTAAATAAATAGTTTAAAAAATACCCATGATAAAATATTCTCCACCTGAAGTAAATCAACAGTAGCCTTAGCACGATTAACAGCTTAAAGAGTCATACAGGAAAGTCTGACACTTTTTAATTCTGAGTTTTGTCAAACTTGCTTGAAGTATAACATATGGAAGTTGACATTCCCTGGGGTGGATGGTAATATGAATTCTTTCTCATCGACGGAAGATAAGACACAATCTCAAACGAAGAAAGAGTCTGTATTCAAATGGATATTGCGTTAACAATGACACATTAATGATGAGATAAAAGACAAATATAAATAGTCAATTAGACAAAACGTATAAACTTTTTCAAGTTTCTAATTTTGAGAAATGATTTGAGCATATGAAGAGGATGGCTTCTCTAGAACTAGTGAATTTATGGCTTGCACAAAATACTGCATTATTTTATTGTACAATTCCTATTTAGGTACCCAGTAAGTGTGTTCATCATCTTCCGTTTGCAAATCTTCATCGTGGGAAAGTTCTTGTTACAAGAGAGATTAAACCCGACTGACCAACAGAGACCGCTTGCTATAGATAACAGGTGCATCATTACTTTATCCATTATTATTCCTACTACTACCATTATTATTATTATTATTATTATTATTATTATTATTATTATTTGCATTCTCCTTCATAAAGTTTAGGGTATTATGTTATAAACATCTATTTTCCTCTTCTAACAATCTTGAAATCAAATATAGGATAAACACAAACACCTGCTATGCAGTCAAATGTTTCTGAATAAAAATCAATATAAAGAGTTCAAGTATTAAATAAATGAAATATCATATGTATTTGGGAAATATGTTGGCCGAAAACTCCACAAGAAGCTTCGGAATGTCCAGCCCGCCTTCGTAGAGTGGCACGCTCCAAATTAAAGTAAACACGGAGATGAGGTGGTATTGTACCGTATATTACACTCTTACTTCACCCAGTCATGACTCCTGAAGGGTGAATCTCGACTAAAGTGTACACTCTGCACGTGTCGATTAACATTAGAAAAGGTTCTCTCTACTGCATAATTTTAACCTATGTGACAGAAGTTTTTTATATGACTTCAACTGAGACCTTTTTCCAACCAGAATAACTCTTGAATGTTTTCAAAGAATTCCGCTGATATAGCAACCTTTATTAACTGTTTAAGCATTTTATTGACTTATAATTTCATATTTTATTTTATATAAATGTTCAAACTTTGTGACGTCAATATCTTTTATGCTTTATCTTGTCGAACTGCTGTCCTGCAAGGTAGTTCCTATATTGTTATCGTTAGCACCATGACCAAGTGCTTGCTGAGATTGCCGCCAGTATAGACATAGCAAGGGAGAAAGAAAAAATAAGTGAAAAGTGGTCCAAACTTGATCAGTTTTGTGAAAACGGCGTGAGACACAAAAACAAAATACTGAAGGAACAGGCATTTTCACAACAGCGAATGCTTGGTAAAATGATACAGTTATACAATGACAGTTGATATTCCCAATGGACGTGTGTAACACTAACTTCAGAACTGATATTGTATTGTGGTCAGGAGGTCTCAAACATGGGATTTTGTTGGAACTGATAGTGCCATAGGAAGCTAGAATAGAGGAAGCTCATGAAAGGAAACTGGTCAAGTATCAGCCACTTATCCATTAGTGTCCGCACAATGGGACGGAAGGCCTGAAATCTACTAGTGGAAATGGGGCGCCGTGGCTTTGCATCACATACCTTTTGGCGTGCCATGCGCGTCATCGGGATTACAGGAAAAGCAAATCCGACATTTCGACTGGCGTTCCAAACCGTAATCTACCTTCCGTTGGCAGATTTCCAACCGCCAAATCTGACAGTTGTTGTAGATGGTTTCTACTGATGGTAGCGTAAACGTTTTTGATGGTACTCACTCGAGTCACTAATCGTTATAGTCCATCGAAGTGATTGAGTCGCTTGTTATCCCAGTTTTACATTTACAGCAATGTGTTGATACTTTCAACGTCTCGTATTACATTTTATTTAGCGATTGTTGCGGCGCGTGAAAACAATTCCGCGAGCACGTTTAGTGCGCCTGTAAACAATCCAAAAGACATGACCGAGGCCATTTCCATATGTTGCGTAAACGGTTTTTCTCGCGTTATCAACGAAAACTGGTGTCGAAACGTCCACGTACTACTATCATTTTATTAAATATCAGGCCCATCTCTAAATGACAGTGTATAGTCATTGTTTCATGTCGAAAAAATGAAAAGAATATATCTCATTATTATATCATGGAAGATACACAGTTGCTGAGGGCATAATTGATAATAAATCGAATGATTTCACGGTTGGTGAGAAACCATGCAATATATACCTTTGAAAACTACGCCTGCCGTATCAGACCTGTTTCAGAACTACCATTGATGGCATCACATGTTAAATTCATCTGAGTCGTTGAGGTAACTCTGACAATGTCAGGCGGAGTATGATATGCTGTCCTGGAAGTAAGTGGTGCACTCAAAACCAAGAACTGTTCTCAACGACGGCTGTCCAAATATTTCAGCGATTCGATTGCTCTGAAGGTGTTGACTCACCATCTCGAATAGAAATTTGTTAGTCTCTACCGGTCAACACCAAAATTCTTCGTCAGACCTCATCATTGACCTCATCATTGATTGAGGTAATATCGTAGTGGCTTTTACCAAGTTCCACCACACTCCAAAATATTATCCATCATCTTGCGAAAATATAAAAGTGTTTTTCGCGGACAGACCATTAAGCGGTCGTGATCGGATATTAGGCTAACTAAAGAGAAAACGAGAGTGCAATCTCAAGTGTGCGTGATTCTTTAGCTGTAACACGAGTTGAAAAAGTCACATCGAATTCCAGTTTTTTATGAGATTGTGGACATTGAGGTAACGTAAATTCGTCAAATGTTTTTGCAAAATGATTCCAATGATCACCGCTAAATTATTTATCTGGAGTAAACGCCCATTTTAAGCCATTTCATGCAGACATGTTTATCGTGTGTTTTTGATGTTAATTTCATCATATAATCTTTCCAGGTGGGAGGTCTGCAAAGGGTTTTCGAAAATCGCCTCACGAACTGTTCCGTCAAAGACTTGAAACGGTGTTTACATCTGCAATTTATACTCTGGTACGTCTGGAATGTTTTCAACTGCCTCTCTATCGTTTACGTTCAGTACACGGATGCCTATTGCGAGCACGCCAACGACTTCACGGGGGATATTTTCATATTCATTTATTACAGCAATGGCAGACATTATATATAATTGTAATGATTGTTAAATTGGCTCATCCAAACCCGTACGATATTTCTCTCCGAGATTGCAAGTTCCGTTCAAGTGAATGGTGGACAACTATATGGATCTTTAGTGATCCACGTAAATATGCCACGAAATTCATTCAAATTAAATGAATGTTTGCAAGACCTTATACGTCAACACCACGAAATATAATTATCATATTTCAGTTGTCTCGGATCGCTTAAGACACATTTGTGTATCGTTCAGCGAAATGTATCACGTCCCTATTTTTGTGTCGACGTCGCGGCTTATTTGCTTATGCACCACATCGTCTTATATTACATGATTGTTTTCCTTTCTATCCAAATCGTCAATGATAGGTGCTTCATCGGTAATAGAAAAGAAAGCGATGGACTCTTATATTCTTGTGGATGACCCTTTCTCACTCAACGCTTCTTAAAGACCTTTTAGAACATCATAACACGGCTGATCTACAGCCGCGCAATCACGTACAACCGATCCCACTTCAACCATCGTACAATCATATTCAACAATAGTTGTATCCCAGTCCAGTGGGGTCAATACGCAGCGCACAAACTGACTTTGGAAATACGTCATCATACGTGGAAAGTATAGACGTTGCCAGCGTGAAAAACTCAATGATGGTAAAAACATCTGTGTATCTTCTTTTCGTAATGCAATTGAATACTACAGTATATAAGACTATCATGACTTCACTTTGTGTATTATGTTCCACAATAGCAAGTACTGCAATTCCCACTCGAGCTCAAACACATAATGGACGAGTAGCGATTTCTGAAATTTGTGTTCAGTGTGGGGCAAATAGTTTCACAGTCATTAAAACAAAAAGAGGTCGGCAGTGATATCATGACTTCATTCAGAAAGTTACCAGAAGCACCATGGTGCAAAGATCTCGGTGAAAAACACATCCTTGGATACAAGTACTCTGGGTCTGGTACACAGAAAAATACACTACTTTATTCTAACAAACAATCAAACCATGGTGAAGCACATATAAAATGTGCTGAGTCTGCGTGTTACCAGCATGATCTTGCATATCAAGAATCAAAAGATATCCGTACACGTCAGCGTGCCAATATTGATCTCCTTCGTGTCTTAAATGTTATTGCGAAACCGGGTGCCGGAGAACGAATCGAAAGAAAGATCAATTAAGAGAGAGATATGAAAGACAAGACTGCATAAGGCGGCTCTGTCTTCCTTGGACAAAGTTCAACTCATTAAAGGCACAATATGTTAATCCAAAAATGATGGATACAAAATAACCGGAGATTATCAAAAACATACTACATTCTGCGTGAATATTGGAGAGGTAAAGCCGCAAAGGAAACGTTAACAAGCGCGGCTAAGGCAACTCATGGAATTGCTCCAGCATGGTTGGCCAAACAAACGCTGTGGCAAATCTACCTACCAGTGCCAAGAAAGATTTCACTTTGTTTGGTTTGATGTACAAATACCAAATGAAGTTCATTAGGCTGGTCTATTATTTCTTGCACGTAACCGTATATGTGATCCACAGGGTCGATTGCACATTTACAAGTGCGCGCTAACCACTGTCGATATTGCCAGAAATGCAAAGAAGCTGAGCCGTTGACGTCAATAGATTTTACAAGATACACAAGAACATGTCTATGAGTCTATACCATTAACACGGCCACGATTTCTGGAAGTGGATCCTGGTAAAGAATTTATCGTATTTTGTTGCTATGCTGTTTCTTGGTTTCAATAAACAAAAAATTCTCTTTCGAATAATCGCTGCTATCAAATTCTTTTGCTAAGCTTGATTCAGTCATGTTTTTTTGGTCATATGCATAGCAGTGGGTTAGTCTCGGTGTAGGGTATCTTGACACAATCAAGCCAAAACTATTTGATCTTGTTTTAATTGAACTCGAACATTAGCAGCTTCGACAAATCCAGCACAGACGATCCGTCGTAAATAGGTTTTATCAGCTTAAGTTGTGTTTAGTTTTACTGAGATTAGCAACAGTCACACCATTAAAGATCTTCCGAGATTTAAAAGGCTGGGACAACGGCTTATCTTGTTTACTATAACGGATAAGGTTGACTCGAATCCGTTTGCACAGATTCTTCATATTTTTCAAGCATATGGGATTGTTCATGAGTTTAATTAAACCCTTTTCAAGCTCATTTGTGGCCTTAGTTCTCAGATCCGTATTCATCTGGATATAAGAGCCAACAAAGCGTGCTGACATAACCCAAGCACTAGATATATCATGGTTATAGCCATTCCAAGTCGCAAATACAAGTACAGATTTTTCACTTCTATTATATATTTGTATTTCTTCCAAAGACTTAAAACAAGTTTGGTGCAGTAAGTAAATTTACCGCCAGATTCATTTACGATTGCGCACTGATACGGAGACAACCGCGTTCCAGGAAGCGGAAATGCTTCTGGCGCTAACAGATAATCGTTGTTTACATCACGAAAATGTTCCAGATCACCTCCAAAGAAATATTTGTGGTCGCTGTTACTGTTTTATTCGCGTACGTGTGTGAGAAGTTTACGTGGGATCAATCCACTGAAATCCCACAAGTAACGGTTTCATAATTGCCCAGCCATAATGGTTGATGGAATAAAGATACATGATGTAACTGTTAGGAACGGTTGGGTCATACCGTCCAGGTTTTGTTTGTCGGAGTATGTATGTGAATTCCCATAGAAATCCCTCCACAAAGTGAGCTCTCAACAAATAGATATTAGTCAATACCTCGATTTTCGTTTTATGAAATATAATGTGCAGGATCAATGATGTTCACGTGCATGGTAGTGTTACAAAATCGTTCCGACATATTGCATAAGAAGAACATATCAGATACAGATCGTGATAGTCACCCAAGGTTTTGCATTTGAATGTAGACCAAAATTGTTTGCGTACTCGTAGTCGTTGGCGGAACCACCTTCACGTGCCAGCAATGATTAACAGTCTTCAGTTAAGGACAACTGCGTTCTGGCAAACTTGTCCCAATCGGTCATACATTCGTATGCATATACACCTTTTCTCATGAACGGGTCAGTGTTAATGATACGATACTGACGGGTAATTTTTAGTTTTCAGAAACTATTTCAAATCGATAAACTGCAATTGTTCCAGCCGAAACGTCATGCATTTTTCTATGTTGCTTGCAATAACCAGTATTGGTGCCGTTGACGCCAATGCTACTGCCTGTATTATTAGGTGACCATCATATACATGCAGTTTTTGAAACATTACAGGAAATTTTTCAAACATAATTTTAGCCATGTGCTGCCGGTCGACACTTTTTTACATTATTACTGACCATGACGGAACCTACTCTTGCATTCGTATGTAACTGGATCCATGAACTGGCTGATATGGTGATATATGTGTTTAGAACCTGCATTGGCGTATTCTTCCAAGGTTTCAAGAATCTTTTCAATGCCTTTATCGATTTCAACACTGTTGGCGCTGTTGTAGCTACGGTTCAGGGTTGTACGAGCACCGATGTGAAACGACGGTGTAGTGGTTTTAAAACCATCGCGATCACGACTTAGCGCAATATCCAAATGCGCATTACGGACAATATCTGATTTAACTCCGGAGTGGCCAGATCGATGTAACACCGATGTTATTATAGGAATCATAACTATTGACGTTTGTCGAATGTCTTCACTATGGTTGTATGTATGCATATTGAAGGATATTAGAACCTTTGCACATTCATGACTTAGAATTCATTCATAGCACTCTATTCTTTGAACTTAATATAGAACATATAGGATTTGTTTGGATTTAATTCACGATATTGTAAGTTCCCCATAAAGTTGTATTTAATAACTTAGAGAATTACTTGTTTTGCTTTTCTTTTACAAACACTTCTTTATTTACTTCTTTTTGTTACTTAGTTTTAAGACCATTGAGTTATAACACAACGATGCTTTGAAAGTGCCACTCAGAAGGAAGCCATTACATACATACATACAATACATACAATACATACATACATGCATACATATATACATACATACATACATACATACATGCTTACATACATACATACACACACAAGCACACAAACAAGCACACAAACAAATACATACATAAATACATTCATGTATGTTGCAAGTAAAATGCAATATATGGTGAAAGAATGGTATCGAGACGCTAGCTGTTGACCAAGTTCCATTTGCCCTGATTTAGCTCAATAGATTTTGTTTCAAACTTAACAAAGCCCATTGCAGTATTTAAAAAGTAATTTGCGGCGTTTATGTTAACTGATTAAAATTAGAAGGACAATATTTTTATTTTTTGTTCTCTAAATATTTTTTGTTTTCTTATGCTTCAAAAATGTCCTTTTACATACACGAGTAAGTAAAGGATAAATTTCCAAAGAGACAATAGCGTTTGTAAACTTGAGATTATCTTAACAGCATGGTTGTATCAAAATTAGGGTGGTTGCAGAAAGTAGCATCGAAGTTTTAAAAAGTTCATGTTTAAAAACATTTACATGGAAATTGGGAATAAATGATTCAAACAAAAATGTCGTAAGAATACCAACTAAATCACTCAAATTAATAATTAAATTACAATTCGGACATGCATACTTTTATCAGCCTTAACGACAGGGAAGATAAATTTCAGTTAGTGATTAGATTAAATCTAGTAATTTCTGACTGTTTTAATTCATGGAATATTTAGTGATCTCGACATGTTACAATTTAAGGAAACGCAGAACATTGTTAAAAATTCTAACTCCCGTAGAATAATCTTTTCCACTCAGATGTAGGTTCTTATGATAATTTCTTTGGTTGCATAGGGCGACCATACTACAGACCATTTGTTTTCTATTATTGTTTTAAGCTTCGACTTCAGATATGGAACTGATATCTACATGTAAACGTTTCGTCTGTCGTTTAGAAAAGCCCACGATTTATTCAAGTTCTTCATGCTGTTCGTCAATCTGAGTGTTGGAGTTATTGTCTTCCTGATACGCCTAATCAGCATCATAATCCTAGGAATTTTGCTCGTACCCAGGATGGACAGATCCATGTTTCCAAAGGGATTTGAAAGTGACGATAAATGTAAGTAAAATTGCGGATGACTGTTTAATGGTTGTATGTATGTATGTATGTATGTATGTGTATGTGTATGTATGTATGTATGTATGTATGTATGTACGTACGTACGTACGTACGTACGTACGCATGCATGCATGTATGCATGCATGCATGTATGTATGCATGTATGTATGTATGTCTTGTCTGTCTGTCTGTCTGTATGTAGGTATGTATGCACGCATGTATGTATGCATGTATATGTATGTATGTATGTATGTATCTATGGATGGATGGATGCGTGGCTTGATAAGTAAACATTAAAGGGAACTAAAATTGTGCATTTATTGTGTATTTTATATATGTAATTTTTCCAGTATTTAATTTTTAAGCAACTATTTGTATTTTGCACGTAACCTTAAATGACTCTTCATTTATGCATAGAATACTTTTTCTTATATGTTTAAGGTTATATGAATTATGTCGGCATGCTGATGGTGGACTTCACGCACAATAACCCCATAATGAGACTGTTCTGTTCTATTCTTCTGAAGACTACTGCAGAAAAGCACGATCAAAGGGGCAATGCGAGCACAACCGTCCAAAACTTCACTTACAGTACACTCGGAGCGCAATCTTCTCAGCGACCATATCAAGGTATGCATTATATAACGATATTTAAATGTCTTTTCTTATAATCAACAGGTGCCTCATAAATAAAGCAATGATAAGCATTAATCACAAGACGAGGTACATTTCGAACATGTCCTGTTATGTGCTATCGCAACTCCTATCCAGTGGATCTTGATTATTTAAGGAACTCAACGCCCTCCCCACCATAATTATTGCCAGACGGTTTTGGATTTTTCATCGTCACCTACAAGATCTTGAAGATGGACTCACAATGTTTCAACAACTTCAGTGCGTGTCTGTCATCATCCTCTTCTGGTTGTATGTAATCCCTTTTACCCCAGAAATACTTCAAATATATTAGAAAAATTACATTTTTTAATATTATGATACCATGCATAACATTCGAAACATAACAAAAGCTTGTTCGCTTAGACCTTTACGGCTCGTTTAGGGAAACAATCTTTAGCACCTTTAATGGTGCATTTAATTATTCCGTTGTTTCTTTTAATTTTCTTTGTCCTTATCCACTAGTACACTGCACTTTGGAATATTCACACTCTTTCAAATATTACAGTAACATCAGATTTTCTTCATTTGATATTTGCTTCTCAAGGGAACATAATGTTAATTATTGTACATTCTTGATGTCTTAGAAGGCACGAGAGTCATTTATTCAAAAATTGGTAGGAAGTTGGACTGCTTTCTAAGCCCTTTGGTTTCCATGCAGGGTTTATCTTAAATAAAGGTCCGTATTCAGTCAAAAGTATGGAAACTTCGCCTAAGCTGTGTCGCAAATGAAATCGATCGATGCAAATTCCTTTTGATGGTTCAGTCGATTCTGGTACCTACTTGTGGCAATAACTGTCACAATAACTGACCGATCCTGTTAAACATCTGATTGTTAAATAGTTCAATCGAAGCAAAACAAAAGAATTGTTTACACAAACTTGATCTTCTATTCTGATAATATATAATGTTCAAATGAGCGATTATCAATTATGTTTTGTGAATACTAGGTCACTCAAGGCCAAGAAACAAATGGCTGGTTGCTTATACCTTAATGAAGAATCCTGCCATCATCGGAACGAGGAAGCATGCTCTGCCAGGCATAGTTCTAATAGAGACATCAAACGTTCGGGCAGACGTCATTGACAGAGTTCAGCGAAGTATCGCCTCAACACTGTTTATATACATTGGAATGATGGTCGTTTTGATAACAATTGCGTTCCTTTATTTTGGCTTCAAAGCAATTATATAAAATTTAATATCACTTTGATGGACTCCATCACCATTGTTATATAAACTGCATGCATTATTACCAGTGCGGATGTGATAAATATTGGGGCCATTCCTATCGATGTCCGGATGATACTCCTGGATTACACATGCAGAAATTCTATCCTTCTAAGAAACTATTTTTATAAATTAGAGAGATGTATGCTAAAACTGACTTCACATTATGAAATATCGGTTAATTCGTTAATAACGACTACTTGAAACTTCTTGCAAATATCAAAGTCAGCTTAATAATGACACGAAGGAAATCGAAAAGGAAGAGGTAACTTTGTTTCATATTTTTATATATATTTGTTCCATCTAATGTATTCATTAAATATATCTGAAAAGCATCTGTTCAGCAAGTGTATGGTATTGAGGATGGCAATCCATCAAATCATGGTGCCATTATAATGTGAGTATTTAAATGTATTGTATTATCATTACTATTCCAGCATAACCGTAAAGTCAGAGGATTACTTGGTACGTGTATTCAGATAATTAACTGGTACAAGTCATTTGTAGTGACGAATATAGTGTTGACACATATTTGCGTAAATCCGAATGAGAATGCACTCAAGTTATCCAATAAGATGATTGAATAAAACGATGAATTTCATGCGAGCAGTAGTTTAAAATATTTACCTTCGTGGACACCGTCTTGTTTAAAAGAAATAATTATCTCACTCATACATATCAGGCATCAATTTTTGGTCGCAAAAATGGCTGACACAGAGCGCTAAGAATCGTGATTGGCTAGCTGACAAAAAAACTAATACCGTGTAACACATTCATTATTAAAAGGTATTGCTGTATTCAGTTCTAAACATTTTACATATTGTGGGATGTATATTGCTTCATGTAAACGTTTTGCACAGATGTCTTGAACATCTGGAATGCATGTTTTAAATGGCAGGTTTCACTATGTTTTTTATAATCCGTTTGTACGCTTAGCTTGCACAACTGTGAGCATTGTAGATTACGTGGTTGCTTTTTCATTGCTTTTCCAGTTGTATCATACTTACAAGTTCAAGAATGGGAATAGTGCGTACATTTTCTGTTGAAATGCTCTTAAGCTTTCATTGTAATAATTCAATGGTCAATACTAATAATAATGTTATGGAGGGTGCGTGTTTCTGAACAGTTAAAATGGATTTTAAAGATTAGTTTAATGAGTTGTTTGTGTCTACTGGTAATTCAGAATACATCTGGGTGGACTAATCAAAATATTGATCATTATTAAATTTGTTTTATTATCTGCCGATTTTGTAAAGTCCATAACTATTCCTTCCATAGCAAGATCGTCTTAATATGTGCGTTGGGATACCGAGTTACAATAGCAAAAATGAGAAACAAAAGTTATTGCGTAATTTTAGGATAAGCCTTTATGTTAATCTTTTGTTTGTAAGTTCATCGGGAGAAACACAGTAAGATGTGTTTATTAAATAAGGAAGGACATATATAGATGAGAAAAGGGTTTGCTTGTTCTGTTGGAGACAAAAAAACAATAAGTTTTTGAAAGCTTAGATTTCGTTACAAAAGGACTTTTTTAGCAAATATTACATATATTGCTCTGTGTGGTATAAATATTTCAAGAACCTCATATATTTAGAAAGCGTTGTTGATGATAGTAATTGGGAGGAATCGTATTTTGGATATACATCAGTATATAATTGAACCTATACATGACTAGTACTAGAAAAGTGTACACTTGTTGCTGAGTCCCAGATTTGGCAGGACTTGGGCCCTAGTAGAACAGGGATTTACTTGTATTAAGTTGTAATATGCCATTATCACAGGATTGTAGTAAAGAATGTGTAACAAATATTGTAATGTTTGAAGATTTCTTGGTTCATAAGGAGAATGCATAATATGGCAAATGCATGAAAAGACTCTTTGAACGACCATACTAACTCTTGAGGTTGATCATTGATTATTGTGAAGACATATTTGCCTCTATGTTAAACAAACGTTTGTGTGAATGAGATGCACGTAATTGCATTATTGACGAAGAATAGCTTGGTTTCGGTGCGAATATTCTAATTCAAATGACATAGGTGCTCTAAAATCTGGCATATAGAAGTAGATTCCAAAAGGAGTCAAGAGGTTTTACTGCTAAAAACCTCTAATTGTGAATGGGTCTTGCTTCAAAATGTTTACATCGTGAACTTGTTTTAACTACTTTCAATTCAAATTTGCTCTAAATGTATAATTTACTGTTACACTTTGAGAAATTTCTTTCCATAATAAAAGTTTTTCTATATGCAAAACCTCTTTCGTAACTCAAATGTTCGTTCTTATCAACATTTTTAAGAGAATATATTCATAATGATCTTACTAATTTATATCTTCTTTGTAATGTTTTTGTTGTCATTGTGTTTTGGTGCTTGTTGTAGATGAGGATCATATAAAAACATTAAGATGTTAAAGAAAAATATTTCGAAAAAGTTAGATATACATATATATCTCATGAAAAGTGTTATGGCTTTATGCCGACACAGAATCCTTTTGTTATTCACAGAGTTATAATATTGGTCTACCACATATTGTATACAAAACATATGGGTACTATTAAGTATTAACATAATATGCATATATATGCTACAGCTAATGGATTGTGTCTTTATATATATATATATATATATATATATATATATATATATATATATATATATATATATATATATATATATATATAATTGCCAATTGCCAAATAATCTTAACTCTTAAATCTTTTATTCTAAGCTACTGACCTCTCAGAATTCATCATGATGATATATTAATCTTCAGTGAGTTTTTTACGGAAAGAAGCGATGGCAATTAAAATAAACATGTGGATAATTAATTATTATTATGTTAGCTGTGTCCTTTTATTATATAAGCCGTATGCAATTTGTATGCGTTGTATAGGCAAATAAAGATATTATTTTACAACATAACGCTCACTGTTGCAAAATGTACGAAGGACAGTCAGTTTAAAAGCATTTTAATTTGTTTTTCTATCTATTATAAGAAAATTCCGAAAATTTTTGATGATAGCAGAAGACAAATTGGGGTTCGAAGGTAAAACAACAATCATGCATGAAGAAACGAAGTGAACCACTTGGTTCGTTTAAAAAGAGTTAATGTACTTTAATGACCTATTATGCACATGAGGATTAAGGTTTTACAATACAAATCGCTAAGATGGTGCACAAATGTACACAATATATTAGGCTCACTTTTATAGTTGAACGTATTTTCTTCTTGATTTAAAGAAACGTCTACGTTTGCAATCAGAACTGCATATTTTACTCACGCATTAGTCGGGTCAAATTATAAGCAATATAGACACTGATATGCAGGAGCAAAATGTGCCGACAGATCATGATCTTTTTTGTTTCTTATACTGATTATACCTAATAAAATGCATACACCTAGATCTAATGATGTTCAGTATGTAGTTTGATCCGACTTAGAAGCGAGGACCAACAATAACTACAGCTACATTAAATTTAGCTACGTATTGTACACCCAAGTTTGACCTCAGTCGTTTTAGTAACACGATGTCGTCGATAAAATGATATACAATCATTCTGTTTGAATCTGTGAAAATGGAAAAGAGCGACAATGGATCGCACCTGTCGTCTGAGAGTTACAGAGAATCATTCGAAACACACGTCCAACAAGACTTCTAGATACATGTGAATTCACCTGTTATATCTATGAAGAGAAAGTTCCGTTGGCTATAAAATGTCTACAACGTCAAAGAAAAGAAACCTCCGAAGAACCAGAAAGCAGATCCAGACGAAAACGTAAAGACAACCTGTTGTATTTGTCAAGATAAAAGACATTAGCCTTTAGAGAGTCCCACAAAATGAAGAAGATAATCAAAGAAATATTTGTTGATTCTGCTTGTAGAGGGCAATAACAAATTACCAATATCATCGACATCGTAACTTATTTTCAATGTCTTAATGCCTTCAGTTAGATCTGTATTCAAGCTAGTTTCTAGGGCATTTCTGACTAAAGCTATATGTATGAATGAGGGTCTGTGAGTATAACATGGCAAAATATTTTAAGAGCATCAACCCCCACAAATGAATAACAACAATAAAAACAAAAAATAAAAAGCGTACGCTTACAGGCAAGCGTGTGAAATGTGGTACAAAAAATTCAAGTTTATTTCGTCTCGTATTAAGACAGGTGGTGATATCGCCGCTTCATTAGCAAAATTACCAGGAGCTCCATGGGCTAAATACCTAGGAGAAAACATCTTCCTGGATATAATTATTGTGTTACTCGACTTGATATCAGACTTGACGAACGAGATCACCCAAGGCCTCGAGAGTATCCAATAAATGCAATTGATCAAGAATGATATATTCATGATGTAGCGTATAAAATAAAAATTTGTAATAACAACATATTGCAGATGTAAAGTTGATTCACTCGTTAAATTTCATAAACAATAAATGTCTCAGAGAAAAAAATGTTATCTTCCTAGTAAAATAGGCGATGAAATGTAAACTAGTATGAGGGGCCAGTAATTAATCAACCGATTATTATTATTATTATTATAATGGAATCGATTTATTATAGTCCAAGAGGATACTGGATGGGTAGAGCAGAGATAAGCAAATTGGTTAGTACGACAGGTAAAATGGCAAATTTATCTACCACCACCTAAACAAATTCAGTACGCACATTTTGAAGTCTGCACTCCAAATGAACTTCGTTAAGCAGATATTTTGTTTTTACCACACGATACCGTTAAAACTGGTAGACGTCAATCACGCACATACAAATATGCGTTGACTTTCGTTGCCGTTGTAAGTAGAAATAAAGAGCAGAACCATGATCAACTGAAACAGCAGCTGAAGTTGCATCTGCTTTTGAACGATTTTATCAACGAGGGTCCTTGCGATGGCCACAATTGCAACAGGTTGATCCTGGCAAGGAGTTTCCTGGTGATGAAAAAATATAAAGTCAAAATCAGAAGAGGACATACCGCAATTTATCGCGATCATGCAACTGTTGAACGATTTAATCGAATTCTTGCTGGGAGATTGTTTGGATATCAATATGCAAAAGACATAATTCAGAAACACAAGAGATCTCGTAAATGGGTTGCAAGACTACCAAGTGCGATAGCTGCGTTAAATAATGAAATTGCTCGTGCGAATTATATGAAACCTACGAATGCGATCACAAAAAACATATACCAATACAACGATATTACTTTTTAAAACAACCAGTGCTAGGTAAGGTGACTGTGAATTATTTATATGAACCTGGCGAACTTGAAGGTGGTAAAAAAAGGAACGACTGATCCTATTTGGAGTGTGACAACACATAACATTTCCAGCATGGTAAGATCCATGGGTAGACCTGTAGTGTACAGATTATATCCAACTGCTCCTCAGCGTGGATGTCTACGTGAACAGTTACAAGTAATTCCTGAAGATACTCAATTACCACCACGTTCGCTTTTGTGAACTAGTGCCTCGACCTCGATTGCTCTCAAGACAGGTCAGCATCACATTTTCGCGCATGTGACCAAGACAACTATCAATTTTATCTAATGGTAAACTGTTTTGGATTATTATTTAAATACTGCCACAATATTACTGATTATTCTGTCGTTGTTTCAGCAAATTCATCATTGAGATGAAAGTCGCGCTTATTTTTTGCCACACTGCTTATAACTAACTAGTTTTTTTTCTTACTACATCAACGCTATTGCTAGCAGTTTGATTATTTTTTCTTTGAAGCCTGTAATACCCTCTACAGCCGAGATATTCTTCTGACTCGAGACACTGCGAGATAAACTAAATTTGACCATTCAATACGATCATCAACAATCCAAATAGTAGTACCTGAAATAATTAATCCTTGTGACGAATGAATTGTTATAGCAAATCCTAACGTCCATGGTGTTTTTTAAGCAACACTGTAACTAAAACAATATCATTTAGCACAAGATTTTGATTACTCCACAACCTAGAATTTCAACGTCGATATTTTGCCGTCGGGTATATGCTGGTCGATAACACAATGGCACGGGTAGATTTGAAAAATTTACTTTATGTAACAGAAATAATTGTTGTTGAAGTGTATCAGGAACTACATTTCTACTTGCAACTATCAAATTATCTGATCTCCATAAATTCCAAAATTAGTTCATAGGAGTTTCTGAAATTACTTTACGCATCATTTCACAGTGAATTTTACTTGTTTGTAGTCTGTTAAATTTCTTAAGCTCTCTTAATTCTGGATCAAGCACTCTGTGGATCATCAGTTATTTCCTCATAATAGTCTACGAATTGTTTCAGCCATTCATGCGGGGATCGTCCAAAAAATGGTGGCGGTTGATCATGATCGCCGCACCTTATCACAGCAGTATTTTTGTCAACAACCAATCAAGAAATATTTTTAATGTCTCCAGCGACACTGTACATATTTCATCCCAGATAATAATCATTGGAATATCTTTTTCACCCATTCGATCAGTAGTCCATGTATCTCCCTTCCATCGGAAAAAGCTATCATAAGTATGAGATTTTACTCCTCGTTCGTTCATTTTTCTGGCAAGCCTGTATGTAGGGGTTAACACAATCATGTCAGCAGGATTTTTCTAACTTAGACGAAATAATTCAATCACACGTGGTTTTTTTTTTTTACCAGAACCTCCCGGTACATTGAGACAAACAGTCTTATATCTGGGCACAGGATCATATACTGATGGTGCAGTTGAGAATTCTAATATTTGAGCCATTAACTATCAAATGATATAAATGAAACCCTATGAAAATAAAGAAATCTTAATCACAAACAAAACAATATATATTCAACAAAAAATAAAACAAAACTATATATATAGCATTTATTATTGTTCCTTTCTTTCTTCTTTTCTCACTATATTCAACAGCACATATACAATCTTTAAAATTTCAGCCTGACGCTATTTACTCTGGAAATTGGGATCAAACTTAATTCTGGATGCCAGAAACAGCTCCCGTCCTATTTATACCCTACCTTCCTACCCTCAACCAGACATTCAGTCATACTATGCTAACACATATTAAACCTACTACTCAGATGAACGTGCCATCATTGTACTGGGGTATCGCTATAAGTGGGGTGTAATTCCACAATTGATACAGACTAAAAACGATGTGCATGGGTGCTCCTATTGCCACTCGTCGTTTGTCCCGTGGGATTACATTATCCCGAAATTGGACACAACTAAGTAACACACTTTGTGTGCATTAAAGCGTTGGGGGATGAGGCTCTTTTCCCGTCCCCCTTGAACAATTAATTAGTCCGCTATTGAGGAATTAAAATCGTCGCGCATGCGCGATGTGGGCAAGCGACGCTAATCAAATCTCATCATCATCATCAGTCTGGCTACCATTCGTGCATTAAGCCAATGAACGTCGTCCAGTGAACATCGCAGAGCAGTGCAGCGGAGCGTCCACGTGCAGATTATGAAGATTCCACTAAGACTGGAGATAATGATGAGCCACCAGTCAAGCACAGACAAGTTGTTAACAGTGGATAGCAAAGGGCTTTGCTGAATAAACTTCGCTGGAAGACAAATAGAACGTTACACGGAAGAAACTCCAGAGCGCTCGTCACTAAAGAAAAGGAGGAAGGAGGGTGTGGACAAAGCATGTAGCACGTGGGCCGTGACTAACCGTTAAAATAGAAAAACGGGAGCGCCACCATATAAACGGGACTGCAGCCCACGGAATCCCAACTATCCAGCCTTAGAATCCGAATAAACAAACAAGAAACCGGGTATTAATAGCACAGTATTAACGCTGATGCCAAAAAGTCGTCATGACTGATAAAAAAAGCAATGGAGACCATTTCCGGACCTGCCTGGACGACGTTCCTGATCTCGATTTGAAAAGGTCGAGCAACAATCAAATCGCCTGGTTGAATGTATTCGGTTCTCATTTTGGCTAGAGAACCTATTTGATAATATCTCTATTTTCACGGAATCTAATTTGACCCGTTTTGGATACCGCCATCAAAATTATTATTCTTGCATTAGTATGCGGGATACAAACTATTTACAAGTCATTTTGACTATACTGATTGGTATTTAATTAGCTTACTGAATGTACACTTTGTACACTAAATTCTAACTCATTAATTGATCACTTTTTTTTAAATTTGACCTTTTCGATTCGAACAATTGCACAAGTGGCTAACACATTAGTGGTATTCTTTTATTGTCCATTAGCAAAACTGAACTAGATTTGAAAAAAGTACGGGGTAGCGTTTTTGGGGGTACGCAACATCCATGACTGGCTTTCCGAGACCCTTCTTCCTGACCTCACTCGGACATCGTATCATTGACGTAATGTGGGACAATTCCCACCCGTCAAAAAACCAGTTGTCATAATGTGACGTCATTGCTGCCGACCAATCGTAGCGGACGTTACATACTGCTTGAGTTGACACCTAGTGCGTTCAGTCGCAACTGAATTCCAACTTTTCATTCATGAGTGCGTGTTGGGTTCATTCCCACTCATGACGGCCCTACATTCAGGTTGTTATAGTTTAATGGCCAAATTAATCAGTTTTCCTTGAGCACATAAAAGCCTGGGGTACGAGGAACTAATTAAATGAGGAGTAATTAAACATCGAGCTGTGCTGGAATAAAGGAAACAGATCTAAACGAGATAAAAGGGATGCCAGTGACGATTACAAAGACACCCCATTTCATCAGGGAAATGGAACCGAGAGCGACGGAAGTACATGTTATGGGACTCCCGCTTGAAGTGGATAATGCAGAACTTATTCAAAAGATAGAAAAGAAGAGGAGAGTCAAAGTTATCACCCACAAAATGGCCACTGTGTGGGGCTTTGCCCCTATTAAGTCTGGAATTAGACTCATCTATGTAAGCAGGGAAGATGCGAAGAAGATACCGGTTTTTTTCTATGTTCTCGGACTTAGTCTGAAATCTTGGTACAAGAGGTGTGAGAAAGATAGGACATGCCCCATATGCCACCAGACAGGACATGGCCCTAGAGACTGTCAGGCAACAAATACCCAACCAGGGGGAACCTATGCAAGTAAAGTGGCTACCCAGAAACCCTCACAGCAACAACAACATCAACAACAATAACCAACAGGAAATCTAGAACGAAGTTTAGAGATACTCAAGCTTATAAAGCAGATAAGAGAGGAAAAAGAAACAGAAGAAGAAATCCAAGCGCTACCAGAACTTGACATAACTCAAATTGAAGGACAGAAAACCTTGGAGTGGGAGAAATTCTTAAGTCCCAATAAAACCGGAAGGATCCCCACACAGAGAACTGAAATATATGTAGTTACCTAAAACAGATTCAAGGGTCTGGAGATAGAGCAAAACCAAAAAGAAGAGGAAAATGGAAATATAACAGCGGCACCCTTAACATTTACACCTCTACCCAGGAGAAACAGGAAAAGAAGGAAAGCAGACTCTGTATCTCCCCAAGAGAGGGCAGCATCGCCCATAAAGGAAACCAGCCAGAAAACCCAAACAAAACAACAAAAAAATAAGAGAAGAGGAAGAGACTGACCGAGAGAGTGGGAAGGATACCATTGATGATGAAGAGGAAGAGGAAACCAACCAATATAGTAATCCAGAAGATGAATCAGAATATGAAACAGGAACAGATAAGGAAGAGACAAAAGAAACAATTAGAACCGAAACAACACAGGAAACAAACAGCACACTACAGGATACAACTCCCATAAATACAATAACATCAGGAAATGAAATTACATCTAGCTCATCTGAGGGGGGTGGGAAAACCAGTGCCCCCATCCCACCAATTTCCCAATAAATTAAACAAAATAAACTTTAATATAATAAAAAACCATAATTATCAGGTATAACCATCAATGCGACACCCTGGTAAGAGACAGGAATGGAAGGAATAAACTTACAGCTCCTGTCTATTAATGTTAATCGAATAAATAAAGACAAAATACTTAAATTTCCCAAAGACCTAAAGTACGATATAATTTTCTTTCAAGAAACACACAATGGGTTTAATAATGAGAACAAAAGAGCATGTGAAAGTTATTTAGATGGCATACTTTTAATAAATAATTATGAAGGAAATGATGTCAAGGGGCGAGTAGCAACTCGTATAAAAAAAAGGGATTTAGTATGGGAAACATTAGAAGAAGGGAAATTTTTCAAGGGAAGGCTTTTACACATAATTATAGAAAAAACACATTTTGTTTATATATATATATATATATATATATATATATATATATATATATATATATACACATATGCCAGCAAATAGGAATCATAAGAAAACCTTTCTAGAAAATTTGTCAAAATACCTGGAAAAGTACTCCATGGAAAATCTAATTATGGGGGAGATTTCAACTGGGTAGGTGAGAATATAGATAGGGAAGGGGACTTAGCTCCAAATGACATAAGAATCGAACCGGAAATAAATTTATTAAGGAAAGAATATACATATGATTACAAAACAAGTAAAGGAAGTAGGTTAGATAAATTTCTTTGCACCAATTACAATGAGAAAACACATAAAGTAGCCGGGATAATTAATTTTAAAATTTTAGATCATAAACTTGTATACATGACTATGGAAATTCCAAATAGAAAAATATGGGGAAAGGGGAGGTGGATGCTTAATAACTCTTTATGAAAAGATACCAGTTTTATAAACGAAATTAAACAGGAAATAGAGAACTTTAAACAAAAAGAAAATTTGGATATTATGATAGAATGGGAAGTTTTAAAAAAGAAATTTAAAGATATTGCAATTAAATATTCAAACATTAAAAGTAGGAAAATGAAAATGGAAAAAGAGGCAATTAGTTTTCAACTCCCAAAAACAAATAATAGAGATTTAGAAACCAAACTAAAAAACAGATTGGATGAACTATTAAGGGAAGAAACTAGAGGGAAAGAAATCAGGGCGGGAAAATTTCCTCAAGTTTATAAAAAGGCAGAGGGTGTATATAAAAGAGAGGAGAGAAGAAAGGGGGGAGAAAATATATTAGATAAATTAAAAATAGCTGGAAATAAAATAGCAACAGAACAAGGAGAAATTATGGAACTTATTAAAGACTTTTACGCAAAACTATATAAATCGCAGAATATCACAGGCGAAATAATAGTTAAATATCTTTATAAAAAAAAACCTGCGAGAAAATATCGCCAGAACATAAGGACTTATGTGACGAATTTATCTCGCAGAAAGAAATAACAGAAAGCATCCAGACTACAAATAAAGGGAAATCACCAGGAGGAGAGGGACTCTCCGCAGAATTCTATATGAAATTCTGTGGAGAGCTGTCGCCCATACTTGAATGGCTATACAATAATATTCTTTTAAAAAATAACAAAATGACCGAAACAATGAGGGAGGGAATCATAATTTTAATATATAAAGGAAAAGGAGAAAGAGATGGCCTAAAAAACTGGAGGCCCATCTCCCTCCTAAATATCGATTATAAGATTTTAAGTAAAGTTTTAGCAAATAGGATAAAACAAGGTATGGATCAAATAATCAATATATATCAAACATGTGGACCTAACAAATAAAACAACATACAAAGTAACATATTAAATATAAGGGTTAACAATTATTTACAGGAAAATGGGAAAAAAGCTTCTATAGTACTTTTTGACCATGACAAAATTGAACATAACTACATACAGAAAGTTTTAGAAAAATTTGGATTCGGAGAAAATTTCCGAAAATGGACTAAAATACTGTACAATAACATAACTTCCAGAGTACAGAATAATGGAGCCATAACGGATAAATTTGAAATTCATAGATCAGTGAGGCAAGGATGCCCACTGTCAATGCTATTATACGTAATAGCAATCGAAATGCTAAGTATCAGCATAAAACTTAATAAAGACATAAAAGGTATAAAAGTTCCAAACTTAAAAGACGAAGTGAAAATGCTACAACATACAGATGATTGTATGAACTTTCTAGACTATCCTAAGTCCTTTGAACACTTAATAAAGAAATATGAAAACTTCGGTCAAGCATCAGGATCTCAAATAAATGATGACAAAACGGAAATTCTAGAGATAGGCAAATGGCGTGGTAGACACTCTGTTTTACCAGCCCACCTGTTTAAAAATACAGTAAAAGCATTAGGCATATACTTTGGAGCCAATGAGGAAAAAACAAACTGCAAAAAAATGGAAAACGAAATAAAAAGAAATGCTGATATCTGGGCACTTACACCACTATGTTTAATGGAACGGGCCCAAGTGGAAAAAACTTACATGTATACCAATATAAACTATATTATGAAATAAATCGATATAAACAACATTACTCTAAATAATATAGATTACCAGATTATTAAATACATATGGGATTTTAAATTGCATTATATTAATAAGGATACTTTATACAGAGCTAATGAAAAGGGTGGGATTGGGCTACCGAGCCCACAAATAACAAATATTTTAAAAAGGTTTAAGAAAATAAATGCTGATTCAAAACTGCTTTGGGAGGGAATATATACATATTGGTACGGATTTGTTTTAAGAAATAGGGTGGACATACATAAAAACAACAAACTTACTAAACTATTAGAATGTCCGAGAAAATTTAAAAGTATCAAAGACTTATTATTCAAATATAGGGATAGGAAAGAACTGTGGGAAATAGATGAAAAATTAACCTACCAGTGGATTAGGGATGACAAAACAGGAAAATTAACCTGTAAAATAGAGAAGGAACATATGTATGTATATTGGAATAGAGCATGGGGGCACTGGTCCAAACTAGGCTCCCTCAAATTTCAAAGCCTCTCCTTTAAATACATGCATGATGCATGGTTGACGGGAGAGGCTGCAGCGAGAAGGCTTATGGTCAGAGCACCGCCTAAGTGCCCGCTGTGCAAAATAGGCCCCTTTTCAAAAAAAACACACAATACTACAATGTACGAAAACGGAAGACAGTACAAAAGATTTAATAGTAGAAATACAGAAAGTTGATACATATAAACCTCACAATCTACTATATTTAGATGGGAATTTTATCAAACAAACACTCTACAAAATAACAAGCTATATAGCTACTACAATGAAAGCATGTGGTCAAGTCATAATTATAGACAAATAGTATAGGAGTTCCCATGAGGAAAGTACGGGTAAGGAAGTTATGGGGCTATGTCACATGGCGCTACGCGAAGTGAACAGGTCCATAAAAGAGTCTGGAAAAGAAACCCTCATGAGATAGGCATAACAAATAAATAAATAATAACTTTTATAACACTTATACACAATACTCTTTGAATACCCCTTTAAAATACTAAATCTAATCTTTCTACTAATAACAATAGCGCAGCTCCTTACTGTGCTACAATCCCGAAAGGGAGTATATATTGATAAAATATTTCGGCTTTTTCAATAAGTTCTAGATAGACCTGCTCCAGGTGGGAGACATACAAAAAATATAAAAAAAAGTGTGAACCCCTCCTGGAGCACAGTCTTATCATTTTAGATGCGAGGGTGACTATTTTAATGCACACATATAAACCAATGAGGTTTCAAAAACTTAGATTAAAACTTCGCCGCTCGCCAAAATTTCAAAATTAAATAAACACTCCCGATGTATTCATAAACACGGGAAATGATAAGACAAGTGGGATTTATGATATAGATTTGGCATAGACTGCTGTCCCTTCAAGAACACAAATATAGCAATCATAACAGATAGCACACGCACATAGCAAACACGGGACATAAGGGACCCTAGCAAGGTCACAAAAATATGGGAAGGAAATCCGAGAGGATAATAGAAATCACTCTCGGATGAACAACCCTATATGCACACTAGGGAATGGTACAAATACCCTAATCCTAGTTTTCCTTTTCAAAATTATTTTAAAAACAACACAGCAACGCATCTTGGGAGAAAATCAAAATACATAAAACAATTTAGGTCTCTGCTAGGATGGGGGGGGGGTATCTGGCTGGTGCCCCTCCCCCCCCCCAAAAAAAAAGAAAATAAAATAAAGGTCGAACATGCCCTAACGGGCGCAATCGACGTTAATTCAACATACTTACCTACCTAGGCTGACTACCACTCATTCGTTCATTTATTCGATTTCCAAAAAGGATGCCAGTCGCATCAGTTATACGCCAGCGGGGTTACCGCTCACAAGAAGTGGGCCTTGATATCATAATAGCTGATGCGATAAATAATATCAAACATTGCAGTAGCCATACAAGCTGGATCTTTAACCGCCGAATTTGTATAGAGTTTGAATCAACCCCGCCAGCCTTTTCCAGCCCACCTACCAGTCCTTTGTTCCAGCCTTAGCCGCCTTCTTAAGCACACCACCTAACCAAGGAAAAACATTTTCAGACTAAGAAAATTTATTCTATAAGTTATCGTGCATTCACTAAGCCTATGGGTATTACAACTCTGTGTTGTTTTATTGATTATATCATTGTAAAAGCTTTCAAATCTAAATAGCATTGTAATAATTACTAATTCTCTTCTTAACCAAATTTGCCGCCTATTTCCTTAAACAGATACTAGTAAACATGCTAGAACATACCTGGATTGAATCCACACAAGTTATTTAGCACTTAATTACCCTCTGTGTGACTAATTATAGGTAATAAATCACGACAAATTATTACCCATTGTTTAACCACCATTTAACATTTCTAACTCCTTTTATCACTCAAAACCCTTCCCATTAAAAATCCTTTGTTCTATTTTCTGGCGCCATTTCCTGAAAACAGGCACTGGGAATCATATTAGTATACACCTGCGCAGAATCCTCACAAGTTCTCAAGCACAAGAAAACCACTGTGAGATTTTCTGTAAAAGGATAATAGCAAATTGAACACTCTATACTCACTCGCACGGTTAACTTTGAACCTTTTAACCCTCTCTCTTTCTCATCAACCGATATTTATTTCATTAAAAAATTAGAGAACTAACCAAACTCAAATAATCTAGGAATCATACCAGTTTAATCAAACCACAGTAAAGGAAAATAACATATATGGCCCAACCACTCACCAACAAAATGGCCATTAAAGCCAGTGCCAATTGGAATAGACAAAAAATAATCAAGCAGCTTTAAATAAACGAATGGCATCTTGCAATGCAACACACCACACGTACAGGAAACCCCAACCGTTACTAACATAGGACAAATAGATCTCGCACCTAAATCAGGCTGAAGGGAGATATGAGCCAAAGTATTTTTTAATTTCACATCTACACCAGAAAGGCACAATCTTATTCAGGAGCAATCCAACATATGAAATAAATCATCCCCTGTGGAATTTAGAGAGATAACCAAATCATTGGAACTTGAGGAGTTAGATTCAACCATACCTATGCTGGACTTAGAAATACAATCCCCCAACCCAGCAAGCAAAGTAATTTAGGACAAACCCCCACCCCCACTTATATGCAGTTAGCACAATCTCCAACCAGAAAACCTATTGGAACCACAACTGAGCTATCTAACAAGCCAATTAAAGCAAAAACAACCTCAACCACAAACTATACCAACCTACGTGACCAAACAGCCAACAATAAACAAGGGGGTTAATATCAACAGCAACCACAAAAACACCAGCAATGCCACCTACCAAGCAAACTCCCAACCCCCCAAATCCAACCCAAGCTACAGTCCCCAAGGACATAAAAACATCAACTCCAACAAGTCACAATAAGCAAGGGAAAACAACACCAAAAACGGTAGCGTCAAGTACCACTCAAACCCCACCCCCCAAAAATCCAGTAAAACCTAGCAAAAGTAAGTACCATAACTGCTAAACCCCAGGTCCCTCTAGAATTCTAACCGAAATGGATATTCTTCATAACACCCAGGACATACCTCTAACTAGAGAAAACAACACGCTAAACAGGGAAACCACCCCCACCCCTTTTAACAGCGATCCTACCAGTGGTAACGGGAAGCAACCCATGAAAAGGAAATACGTTAAAGGACCCAAAACAACAAACCAAACAACAGCTGAAATAAGGAATCAGTCACCAAATACCAATAATAAACAACCAAACTCATCTAAACAAAATAATTCCAAACAAACCGAGTTCCCCTACCACTCAATAGAGCACACATTATACATAAGTAGTAATTCTACCAAATTAATCAATCTAAGCATGAACAGCTTAACAGGGGCCCTACAAAGGGTACACAAGGGCCAATTTACAGTATTTCGGCCCAACACCAGCTACATAATTGTGCACTGTACCACACTAAATCAATTAGCAAAATTCCTTGAAATGGAATCAATTAACAACATCAAGATAAATGTGCAAAGACACCACAAAATATGAAAAACACCATAATATCCGAAACCCCAAAACAGAACCAGCGCCCCACCTGACTATACCAACTAACTAATAACTGTCAAACCACTCCCCCCAGTAGGAAACACTAAATTTAAAGCAGTACTCAAATTAAAGGGACCGAAACAAAGAATGGACAACAAAACTTTAACACAAAAATGAAAAATGAAATGGGGCGACAATTGAAAGGGCTTACAGACTCAATAATTATAAAGGGCAGTTAACCAATACAGCAGTCATTGAGTCCATAACACCTTTTACATCCATGGTAAGATTAAGACCGTATGGAGTTCGCCATCGCCTCGAACCATATGTAAATAAACCCAGATTTTGTTGCAACTGCCAGCATTGGGGCACTATGCGTCCAAATGCAAATTCAACACCCAATGCGATCAATGCGAGGTCCAACATAAGGGAACTTGTAGAAGGACGGCACCTAAATGCACTATCTGCAGGGGAGAACACAAACCTCAATCCCCTGAATGCCCTCATACAAATAGAGAAACTAGAACAATAGATCTCATGAACAGCAAGAAGTTGTCCTATTTATTATGCAGCCAAAAATATCACACAGTTAATTAACACCAACCTAGAAAAAAGCAAGAAACGCATTACTCAAATCAAAACAGTAAGTCGAAATTAAAATCCAAATAAACCAACTCCACAGACAAAACAAAAACCAAGCCCACAATAACCTAAGGAAAAAATAACAGAACCACCAAATCAGGAAAAATATAAACACCCTCCCCACCCACCAGAAGTTAAAGAAAATCCAAACACAAATAAGGGAAACAGTGCAGCAGCCCCAATTGAACAGATTATTCATGAAATAATCGCATTAACCATGAATAGCCTAAAGCCAGGTTAAAAAAACAAAACATGGAGCAATATCTAGGCAAAATCAAACAAATATTAGCCAAGTAACCCTAAACCTCTCCCACAAATTTATAACCAAATTAAATGACCAAGCACCACTATGAATAACACAATCAAGAATAAATTCATAATATGGCAATGTGACTGTAGTAGTATATCAAGTAAAATCAATGAATTAAAACTGAAATTACAAGACCAAGTTCCAAAGCCAGATATCATTTGTTTACAAGAAAGCAAGATCTCAGAAAAAATTAAGCAACTACACAAACTCCCCGGCTACTCCCCATGCCACTTTAAAAATCGTAACATAGGACAGAAAGGGGTCTAGTCAATTTTATCCTAGAAAACGTACCTAATATTACACCAGTTAACATAACCCACACCCCAGGTAGTAATGAAAACTTTGAATTACAATCCCTAATAATCCATAAAGGGAGGGGAAACCTTCAAATGTTTAACATATACGATCCGGGCGGAAACACCAACGCCTCTAATTTGGCAACCCTTAGGCAAATAACGAATAATGAAGTAGAAAAACATCGTCATCTGAGGAGATTTCAATGCACACAACGAGCTGTGGGGGAGCGATAGAACGTACAAGAGAGGCCAATTGGTTGAGGCATGGGCTGCCGAAGCCGACCTGACCATCCTTAATGACGGGACAAAAACTCGCTTACACCCGTAGGATGGATCTCTGTGTGCTATCGACCTAACCGTATGCTCACCTAAACTAGCACAAATAACAGACTGGAGAGTTGAATAAACCGACTCGCTAGGTAGTGACCACTTTCCAATAAACATCACTATGCAGATGGCGGTTCAAGCAACCCCACCAACAAACACCCTAGATGGAAATATGACCAAGCTGACTGGGAATCCTTTAGAATACAATTAACCAAAATTAACACGAAAACTCTAGAAAATGAGGACATAAATATATTTCATGAAAATGTAATTAACACAATCCAAGCAGCTGCCACCTCCTACATCCCTAAGACCAGTGGTACACAAACCAAACAAACTGTACCATGGTCGAATAACTTATGCAAGCAGACACATAAGAAAAAACGAAAGGTCCTCAAAAATTTCAAACGATCAGGAAAATCCTTAGCTTTGTCAACATATAAAGATAGAGAAGAAACCCTAAAACAAATAATTAAGCAGGAAAAAGAAAGATCTTGGCAAAATTTCTGCTCCAAAATTAATATCAAAACTAGCTCCTAGCAAGTATGGGACAAAATAAAATCGATTAAAGGAAAAACAGTAAACACCTCCCCCAAAATAGCAGGTACCACCACAAACGAGGAAAAGGCAGACAGACTCGCCAACCCCTTTACTGCAATGAGTAGTAACCTTAAACACACCCCAGTCTTTCAACAACATAAGGACAAAGTAGAAACAAAAACACTCACACCTCTTTAAAGACCTAGGGACAAAGGAATCCAACCTAAATTGGGAAATAGCCTTAGGATCTAAAAAGGAAACCTTGCCAGGGGAAGATCAAATCGGTTATATTATGTACAAACACCTGCTTCAAAATATTACCAACTCTATACTAAGACTATTTAACTAAATCTGGGCTGTAGGTAAACTACCTGATAAATGGAAACACGCCATAGTAATCCCAATCCCTAACAAGGAAAAGACCCAAATGATATTAATTCTTATATACCCATTTCCATAACTAACAACATCTGTAGAATTATGGAGACAATTATAACAAATCGCCTCAGATACCGCTTGAAAAGTAACAATCTAACCTCTGAAAATCGATGTGGATTTAGAAATAGAAGGCAAGAAAACTGGAACCGAAATACTACATACAGAAAACTACACTCCATCATGAAAAAGGTCACCAGATCTAGGAAACCACCAAAAGTGAACAGTAACGATCAAAGGATCATAAATATAATTTACACAGGAAACAACAAATTGGCCTGCAGCTTTGGGCAATACATTGTACCCCAACCCCACAACCCAAACTGCTACTACTGCCGGGTTCAAGAAGACATATCACATATATTCAACACCCGTCACAAACTAAAAAAGAAAGAACTAAACTAAAAATGGAGCAAAATAACATTGTGTCCCCGGATACATACCCAGGATTTTTAATGAATAACGACCCTAACCTCAATTTCACCTATATAAATATAATAAACTTTAAACATGAATCTGGGTTACAAAGCAAAATATAAAACCAAAATTACATAATCAAATTGTTATCAACTAGGAGACTGGCTAATAAACCAAATGTTAGGACCAGTAAGATAAGATGAATTTGACTTGTCGTATGTAACCCGAGTTCTGCGGCAAAGAAATATATCTTATCCAAATAAGTTTAGCCAAAAATAACATAACACACTAGTACAGGCTAACAAACCTAAATATAAGGAACAAATAGGATCACATGTCCTTGACTCGTCCTAGTGACCAGAGTGTTCGGCAAAGACATTTGTCTAATAGCCTGGTCATAAACATCACATAATTAATATTAAGGCTAAGAAACTCAAATATGGGGGGAAATGAGATCAGTTGTCCTTGACCCATCCTAGAGACCCGATCAAATCGGCAATGATATCTGTCTTAGTCTTAATTAAATAAACGTAGCCTGAAAATGTAAATAACACCAACAGATACAAATAAGGCAACTAGGGAACTGAACTAGGAAGGGGGGAAGGAGGAAAAATTTAACACAAAAATTTTTGTTGCTATAATTATTTTTTCATCTTTAGTATTCCACCTTCAACCTAAGCAATCGTTCTCACTTTCTAGCATGCAAATAACACCACTAATACCTCTTAGAACTCTCTAGCCGAATATGACAGTCATATTTATACCACGAAAAATTCTAGTCCCCCAAATTAGAGCATTTAAAGCTGTCAAACACCAAAGACTATCAGGGCCCTCTACACAAAGTAGCAAACTTTAAACAACTCTAGAAATAAGGACCCCAAATTATCATATATAAGGTGGTCTAAACACCAACGACCATCAAGCCCAGCAGGACAAGGCTGCAAAGACAACAACGTAAAATTATACAAGTAAGACTCTAAAAACAAAATCCTTCATATAAGGTGGTCTCAAAAGTCTAATACCATCATGACCAGGTACACAAGGTGACAAACTTTATTAAAAACTGTCTCCTAAGATAACTCTCCTAGGCTAATTCTAAACTCAAAACAGCACAGCGTCTTTTCAAAATTGTGTAGGACGACAATTTAAACCCTGAAGTCTAGGAACACCAACCTGTGACCTTCGAGCCGACCTTCCTCCCTCGCCTCCCTTGTCACGGCCAAACATAAAATAACAGCGTGCAGTGCACGTCCTTAATACAGTACCAACATATGAGTGTGTGATGGGTCTATTCCAACTCATACATACCTAAATGCAGCTAAGTAGTAGCGACTGAATAGGGTGAGTGTGTGTTGGGTCTATTCAATACTCGCCATCAAGCCCTCCATTCAGACAGTTAGGGACTAGTTTTAATCCTACTGACGGCTTCAATCAAATAGTGCTCCGTGAGCACATAAAAGCCTGTGGGAAGTAGCTCGAATTCCTTCCCGGACGAGTAATCAAACAGCCTTCCGTGTAGGCATAAAACAGTGGTACATGCACGACTTTGCGAAAACAACTTAAATCTAAATTAATTAAGTCTGGCTACTCCAGCGTTGATATAGGAAGATGAATTTATTTAATGATTTAAAAGACAGTTGGTACTTGATGGTGAATGGAGTCTATGTGGTGGAAAGGCTTGCAGATGAATAGAAGTATCCAGGTAGCCTAGAATTTGTGACCAGTCTGGAAGTAGCGAGACACCTGGTGAAAGGCATGGTATAGGAGGAAGTGGAGAAATTAAGAGGCTTTATTCAACCTAAGTATGTTAGAGCTGGAACATTGAAGGAGGCACTTGATGGTGTGATGAAAGTCAGGTGCTTTTAAGAACAAAAAGAGAATTTGACAGAGTGGTCTTTTGTGAAGTGGGGCCGAGGTGAAGAAAATAAAAGATAGCTGGGCAAAGGAGAAAATGGACAAAGAAAAGTAAGGAAAAAGAAAATAGAAAGAAAAAAGAGGACTTTTAAAGACTGAATCAAAACTGGATCAAGCTTCAGGAAAATTTTAGATCCATGGGACATTCTGACTGGATGCCAGAGAAGGAAAAGAAGAAGGGGATAATAGAGAAAGTGAGAAAATGGTGGAAGAAATGGAGAAAATCAAAGAAGAAGAACCCAAAGGCCCTTTTCAGGGCCACTCATGTCTCGAAAAGATTTGCTTTCTTGCCCAAATTCTTTTTAGTCGGTTGTATAATTGTTTGTGTGATAAATTGATGTTCATCCATCAATGTCTGTATGTTGTATGTGTTATATATGTCTTTGTTCCGCCAAGCGTCCTAGGTTTTTCCCCCGCTGTTTGGCCCGATTGAGGTCAGCCCCTTGCTACATCGTTACCAATCTTCAGTACCGTGACGTCACCTTACCTGTTCCATTTCTATTGTACCTTTACTACAACCCCACTTTCCTTTGTCTGTATACAGTCCCAACCTTTTGTCAGTATATTCCTTGTCCGTATTATCGTCCCAGGATGCATTGTAATGATAATTCCCATTGTCCGTATATCGTCCACATTAACTACTTCCGGATAAGGACGTTCTTCTCGTCTAATAAATGTTTCAAAGTTATTCGCATATTTTTTTTGTGATTTTGGATATACCACGGGACTCTCGAAATATAAAAGGAGTGCATGTTTTTCTGTAACACTGGTGGTGTTTGAATCTAATAATTTATCACGATCTAGATATTATGTTGCAGCACCATTACAGCGTCTACTTGAAGTTGTCTATGACCTTCTTCGGTAAATCGGGTTCGTAGTTTTTGTTTTTGTTTTGGTTTTAGTTTTGACGTAACAAGATCCCTTACATCACCAACCTCCTCATGGACTTTGTCAATACTCTCAAGTACTTGTTGTATTTCTTCTTGTAGTTGTGGTTGAGCAGCAGCTATCTCACCTGAAAGTTCTTGTAGAATCTGTTTTGTTTTTTTTAGTTCTTTCTGCTATTTTTCCAGTTGCTTTAGCGGTTTTCTCCAACGTGGGAAGAAGGATATTGATAGCCTCCATAACCGGTTAAAATTGGTCTGCACCTTCTGCAAATTCCACCTGAGACTCCTGACGCGCTTGTATTTGCTGCTTGAATGCACCACGGACTTTAAGATATTTCTTAAATGCTTCTAATCGCTCTCAAGCTATCTGCGAAAGGAAATAGCAAAGCATTTTGAGTTAAGGGAATCTATACTGATTAAAATTATTGGAATATAAACATAGACCATAATGCAATAAATAACAGAAGCAACAAATTCTAAACGGCCCTAATCTTTTTTGCAATCAACTATTTATTTTAAAGCATTCCTAAAGATATAAATACATCAAAATCTGAAAGACAACGATTTTCAGTGTAGAACAGAAACAAAACAATGATATTCAAAACTTAATAAAATGTCATTGTTTTCACAGATGTTTAAAATTTTAAAAAAAAATAGTCTGTGCTGAGTATTCTTTGTGCTTAAGAACTAAAACTCTCTCTCTCTCTCTCTCTCTCTCTCTCTCTCTATATATATATATATATATATATATATATATATATATATATATATATATATATATATATATATATATATATATATATATATAACTTGAGTACCGACAAAAATCAACAGTACACAACTGTAATAAAAGTTAACTATATTTGTTCATAATGGTAAAGTTCACAATAAAGGGAGCTACGAAGGACATTGGCTCCTGCATTGCCCAAAGTCCAACATACTTTCTTAATTAGTTACAAAAACAAAAACACCTTCATAAAGAAAATTTGAAAGTATCAGATCGTCAATACCCATTGTTCCGCGTCTCTATGCCTGAAATGATCAGGAAAGTACCTTTATGTGAACATAATAACTTCACCTATGATAGGGACAGCATTACTTCACACCGTATATATTGCGAGGCCGTTTCATTATGTTGTTGAAATGCAATGTGTAATCATCTATGAGATCACAGGATTATTAATGCTAACTGGTGTCCTTCAAGTATAGAATTGTATGTCACAAGTAACTAAGGACAGTTCTGCATTGGCAGCAAGCAAACGAGAATTATTGATACGTCGTGACGCTTCTACTCCGTCGATCAAGAACAAAGCCTTCTTGATAATAACATTTATATGCCTCAAAATATTACATCATAATAATTACATTAAAAAAACTAGGAGGAACTAACGTATCTTAGCTTGGGGTTGTGCAATAACACGATTATCATTACTTGCAGATTTGAACTAACGAACGTGACATACCTTAGGGTAATGTAATAAACATAATCTCAAACTCGGGTTTATTAGCATACAATGATATGAACCATGCTGAATGAGAACAATATGATGACCAATTCGCGCATTATTCAACTATTTACATAACTGTATCTCTCCTGTCTCAGATTATGTTCTTTAGAAATCATTATTTTTCTTTTATCAGATGCCTTTAACATTATTTATATTTTTAATTTTTCTTTTTCAGGAATAATCATTTGCTTCACGTGTATATTTTGCCCGCTTTCTTTTTTGTGTATAGTCTTCGGACTGGTAGAAGTATCGGACCAAATTTCGCAGTTATTATAGCAGTTTCAAATTTTAGTGTAGGCATTGTTTTAAGCAAGCCAATCAAATGCACTGAAAACACGTCTGTCGTCTACAGATAATTAAATTAAAATCTAATATACACATGTAACAAGTAATCCAACCGCTATTTACGCCATAAAACAGTTCCTGCAGAATAAAATGATTATATGTTCTGGACCAAATGTATTTTTGGAGATATTTCAGTAACATAAACTGTTGGAGACAAATCAATTCCATGACAAAAAAAGCCTATGTTATCCAAATTTAGAGAGATAATGCGTATATTGCAAGTAGAACTATCATCTCAACATACAAATATACACAACAAAGAAGATCTATAAGCAAATAATTAAAAGATACATACAATAACATATTATCCACGTAAAACATCAATAATAAACAAAGAGAAAAGAGCTAAAAGAATTACGCAGAAAACCTTTAATGACTTGAAAGTAATAAATTGTTGATGATTACTAGATGCATGTATAGCTGAAGTAACATCTACTTGATTTGACATTTCTTTGAGTGGATGACTATATGATTATGCATTTTGTTTAGCTGATAGAAGACATATACAGTTTCTACTAGTTTCTCTACAGGGGCTAGATTAGATATTTCCTATTTATCTTATTCGTTCTTAGCAATATTCCTGTGGCATCCATCTTTCAATCCCTTTTCTTACAATATGTTATGTTACCAAACATTTAAATTATTTAATTAAATTGAAACAGTCAAATATTAAATTATAAACAAATGAGTTACATTGTGCAATTGTTACGTGAATGAGGTTTATGAGAAGGTTTAATTTTATACATCCTTATAATTTAATCAGTGGTGGCATTATATAAGCTAAATTTTAAAAAGAACGTAATTGGTATTTTATATTGTCAAAAAAGACCTTGTCTTTTTAACTTAATAAATTAAAAATTAGTTAATTAATGTAAATATTATGAAGAAGAAAATGAAAGTACAAAATCTTGTCATAGTATATGGATGTTTCTGAATTTGCCTTTATTAAAATGCTAACAAAACTTATGTAAATCTAAGAACCTTGGTGAAGAAAAGCAGCGAAACAAACCTGTTTCTATTTTTGTAATAGAAACTACTAAATGTGATAAAAGGAACAGGAGAAGTTAAAACTAGGTTTCAACAGAAGAAAACATATAACCTCTAATACACTGGTTCAAGATATGTGATTACCGTACTATTCCATCAATAGCTCAGCTCTGAAAATAAGAATAAAATTTATTTAAATAACACAATACTAGAATCCGACTTTTGGTCGTCTCGGTGGTCAATTTGGTCATTCAATCTTGAAAAAAAAAACTGTTTTCATTATCATTTTAGGATTTTCATTATTCAGTTTAAATGACTATGATATTATAAGGTCTACGAGACATGCTAATTTTGCTGTGTTTCTAATGAAATCCTTCTAATGTTTTGTACCTCTATGAATAGCATTTCTCGCATTGAAAAGATTTGTAGGCTTTTATTTATTTATTTTATTGCCAAGTACATTATTTCGCCTTCTTAGGAAGTACCCATTGATTGTTCTTTTCGTTTCACTTTTATATAATCCCTAAAAAAATTGTTAGTTTTGTTTTGACTTTATTGGCATACCCTAATGGCTGCACAAAATAAATTATTTCCTACCTGTGTTATATATTCCCTCTTTAGGTACCCAATCAGCGTTTTCCGCTTGCAAATCTTCATCGTGGGAAAGTTTTTATTACAAGCGAGATTAAACACGACTGACCAACAGAGACCGCTTGCCATCGATAACAGGTGTATTATTTTTTGTTTCTTTCTTTTGTTTGTTTGTTTCGTTTTGTTTTGTTTATTTGTTTTTCTTAGGGGTGAGTATATAGACCCACCATAAAGGAGAGAGTATTACGTTATCACGATCTTTGTTCGCCATCGAGGAATTCTGTAATTTAAGGGAAGAAAAAATAATCAAAGCTGACCTGCTGTTACTTTTTGGGAATGATGGAATCCATAAAAAATGGCCTTGAATTAATTTGCCTTTCCTATGTATTTGGAATGTAAGCTCCACAACCAGTATCGGGGTTTCTATCCCCAGGATGAATTAATCTCAGATGTAAGTTGGTATTGTGCATCTCGCTTACATGAACATACATCTCGTTAATGCGTACCTCTTAAGTGTGGCCAAACTGCATACCCTCCTAGTGTCTACGTACAGAAGAACACGTTCTTATATATTGTATCGACTTCCATCTTGTGAGACAGACAGTATATGAGATGAACTTAGTTTGTGAAGCTTTTCGATCAAGCACCGCCAGAAAACCGCCAGAAAACACTCTTCATCTCTACAAAAAGCAAACTAAATGGTGTCTTTGAAATACATCTTTTCATGTTTTGATCAAACAAGCAGCATTTTGTTCACAAGTAGACTTTAATGTTTTCTAAAAGTTAAAATTTTTAAGCTATAACTCTAAAACTATACATATTATAGTTAAAGAGTGAAACATCTGTTAAATTATTTCAAATCACTAGCTAACTCGGAAGTTTTCTACTTATCCTGAAGACAGTGGCGATACATTTCGGTTAGTGATTACAGTACATTAAGAGAATTCCGGAAGCTTTGTTAAATGATCGGAGTCCTTCGATATGTTCTTATCAAATAGCCACAAAACTTTGATCTTAAACATTCTCATAGAATCTTCAATTCCTCGTACATGTTGTGTATTCTCCTATTTTTGTGTGCAGAGTGTATCGAAAGTAACGCATTAAGAAAACGAGTCTTTCTTCAATGTTTTAAAAATTCACACTTCGGAAGCGAACATCATCATTAACGAACTTTTTTTCTCGTCACATTTAGAAAAGCCCACGATTTATTCAAGTTCTTCATGCTCTTTGTCAATCTGAGCATTGGCCTTATTGTCTTACTGAGATGCCTATTCAGCTACATATTGCTGGGAATTTTCATTATGACAAGGATGGGTAGATGCATGTTTCCCAGAGGGTTTGAAAGTGGTGATAAATGTAAGTACAACGGCAAATGATCTCAAAACATAACTGTTCTTTAACATATGTATATACGACTGTATGTATTTATGTACGCATGTATTAAACAGGAATATTGTGAACTAAACGTCAATTACGTACTTTCTGTCTGTTGTTTTCCAATCAGTATTTATACTCTCAAAATAACCTGATTTGATTTTCGACTTAATTACAGAATACTTGTTCCTTTTTTTATTCAAGGACATATGAATTATGTCGGCATGTTAATGGTGGATTTCACTCACAATAACCCCATCATAAGGGTGTTTTGTTCTTTTCTTCTGAATACCGCTGTAAAGGAACATGATCAACGGAGCAATGAGCACACATTCGTCCAAAACGCCACTCAGGGTGAAATTGGAGCGCTGGCTTTTCCACGTCAATATTAAGGTATGCATATATAAAGATGCATATATTTCTTTTTGTATCTAAATCAAAGTTCTTGTATATATTTCGCGAGAATTTGTAGGTGTCTTGTTTATTCGACAAAACGCTTGGATAGTAAGATGACATATTTTGAGTTTCCGGAGTGTTCGCGTGATACCAGAACAATTCTTATCCCGTGCACGTCCATAACTTAATCTCGACCACCACCAAAAACATTAATGCTCTTGTTGTTATCTTCTTTACCTACATCATTTCGAAGATTGATTCACAATGTTTTAAAGACTTCATTGTATGTTAGCCTACGTCCCCTTCTAAACCTACTTCCCTCCCATACACCGCAAAACACTACCAATATATTAAAAGAGCTCATTTTTGTAAAAATGAGAAAATATGCATAACATTCCAAACACGATGGATGTTTATTTCACATCCATCATTGTCAGCGATATTTGTATTCACTGGTACACTGCATTTTTTAATATTATCACTCTTCTAAATAGAACAGAAACACTCTGTTACCTTCCTCTGAAATGCACCACAGAAAACCACACATTATTTAAGTATTAGTATGCAGGTCAGGTCCTTTATTCGTTACAAAATAGTATCCATATAGAGCTAATACAGTGTTTTATAATGTATAAAGGTGAATATTATAGTATGGCTTTAAAATCTAAATCTTTTCTGTTTCACCGTTTTTAAGTGGCACATAATATCAAAGCTGTAATGGTTTTGACAATCATGTCGAAAATTGGTAGAAGTTATGCTTTTTAGACTCTTTCCAGTTACAAGCAGGCAGTATCACCTATAAAGAATCTGTATTCAGTTAAATCGCAGAACATGTCACCAAAACTCTGTCTAAAATGAACTTTCATCGAAGCGAATCGCTTTGGATCATGATCTGAGTGTTCAATGGTAACTACTTGTCGCAATGGTTGATAGATTAAGTTAAACACCTGATAAGTCACGTACACGTTGAACAGCTAATTGAAGGTAAAACGTTAAACTAAACGGATCTTGTTTTACGATTAGATATTATGTTGACAGGAATGATTATTATTAATCATAGTTTCGTTTATATCATGCAATTCAAGGGCAAGGACCAAATGGCTGGTTGCCTATACCTTGATGAAAAATTCCTCCTTAGTGGGAATGAGGAAGAACTCGCTGTCAGGTATAGTTCTAATGGAGGCATATAACATACATGCAGACGTCATTGACACAGTTCAATGAAGTATCGCCCCAACGCTGTTTATTCATATTGGAATGATTGTGGGTTTGCTGACAATTGCTTTCATATATATTGGCTTCAAAGCCATGCTAAACGTTAAGTAATTTGGAAGGGCGAAGCCACAAATATAAACGTGAGAAGTGTCATAATACGTCATATCGACCAACGGATGATACTCCTGAAACATCAATGCAAATTTGTAACCTTTTAAGAAATGATTATAAATTGAAGAAATGCATATGCACAAACAGGTTGTAGATTTCACGTCATTGTATATAATTTAATTGCAATTTACTAAAATGGCTATTGATCCAAGACTTTATACATCATCTAATTTACTGACAATGGCTATTGATACAAGACTATATGCATCATCTAATTTGCTGACAATGGCTACTGATCCAAGACAATATACATCATATAATTTACTGACAATGGCTATTGATCTAAGGCTATATGCATCATCTAATTTACTGACAATGGCGACTGATCCAAGACAATATACATTATCTAATATACTGACAATGGCTACTGATCTAAGGCTATATGTATCATCTAATTTACTGACAATGGCTATTGATCCAAGACCTTTTACATCATAAAATTTATTGACAATGGTAAGTGAACCAAGACTTTATACATCATATAATTTACTGACAATGGTAAGTGATCCAAGACTTTATACGTCATATTATTTGCTGACAATGGTAAGTGATCCAAGACTTTGTACATCATATAATTTACTGACAATGGTAAATGATACAAGACATTATACATCATATAATTTACTGACAATGGTACATGATCCACTATTATCTACATCATAAACCTTACTGATTAATCCAACAATGTATGCATCATATATTTACTGATAACGGCGAATGGTCAAACTCTCCCAATACAGCAGTTTTCATGGACTTTTCTGGGATTCATACCGTAATGTTGGTAACATCATGATCAAATAATACAAATACCATGTCGACATATGTACACTGGCATCTTGCAGCTAATTGCTTCAACTGTCTCACAATTTTGTTTCTATTACTAATTATTGTAAGATGTCATCTTACCATAATTGTATTGGTTTATGTAATGCTTCTGAATCATAACATGCGACAAATTGGATTTTGGTTGAGTACGATAATGTATTGTTCTTGATTGATGGTTGGAATCTCATGTGGCAGTCTATTCATTTACTATTCGTCGCTGTTGCATAGCATCTTGCGATCATTTAAATTTTGATGCATATAGGTTCAAATACTTTCTACATAAATTTTAGTTGTTATTTTTTTCTTAATCTGACAAATCTTTTGTTGCCATAATTATATCAACCTTCTTCCGAAAATCAACTTGAAACTGTTCTGTTTTTCTGGGATTCTACAAGTTTCATTCAGCAACATTTATGAATATATTTAATTCTTTTTGAATTCGCAACAATATCCGGATTAAGTGGGAAACTATTAAACATAGTACTAACATATTTTAAGATTATATTTTGATGTCTTGAAGATCCTTGCCGTGTGTATTTATCATTGCTTCAACTACAAATAAAACATCTTTAATCAATTTTTAAGACATGGACACATTATTCTTTATATTTCATTAATTCTGGCAGACTTCTGTAAGACTTCCTTTAATGAATGTAATGCTATTATTAGTGTGAAATTGTTAGCAATAAACATGAATAAACAATAATCCTCTTTTTCTATGATTTTGACACATGTTGTAAGTCAAGCTTCCTTAATGAAGTACTTTTGAACAAAATCGTCTCATGAAGGTTCACAGATATACAAATTTAGAGTATTTTCTGAACTAAAACAAAATTAACGTAGGTTCCTATTAGTCACGAAATAAACTTAGTGTGCTATGTATCTATCTCTGGTCACACCTGTGCAGGAAGATGGGCAGTGATATACAGATGTGCTTTAGAAAGTGGGATTTCAACGTCAAGAACCACTGTATTGATAACATAGCAAATCAGAGTGAAACAATTTCTAAGTGTCCGCCATAGAAGAATTGTAAAAACAAACATGTCAACCACGCCTGAGTTTAGAAAGTCAATAATACCAAGTGAAAGGAACTAAGACTAAGACTGAGGTTTTAAAAGCAATCTAGAATTTAGACAAGTTGCCCAAAGGTTATCACGTTGTCGATATCGAACCATTTAATCCTGACGATAGTTTGTTTTAGGTGCAATAACCAATGCGATGTGGACAACTTTCAAATAGGGAAAATCGGACACGTTGATATAGGTTCCTTGCATTTTTACTCCTTGTATATTTGCCTCTGTTAATATTCCTTGCAATGTTGACAGAACACATCGTTTTAGAACACATTTGTCAATACTTATGTTTGATAAATTGCAGTGTTACTACCAACACGCTAGTACCATCCTGTTTTCCTCCATTGTAGCCAAGGAAAACGTATGTTTCCTTTATACCACACATATGCTGAAACGTGTAATTAAGATCAGCCTTGTCGATACAATAAGACAATAATCAAGAATGCTCATTAACAGAAATATGGATGAGGGTCACATTTTCTCACCCATTCAACAGAAAAATCTAGCTGTTTTTCTAACCTTACTTTTCTTATCTCAGTCTAGTCATCTCAAACCAGTCGTCTTAGTCACGGTGTCCACGTGCTCAGAACTACTTTAAAAAAAGAGAAACCACTGATGTCTTCTGCTGTGCCTGACGTAAAATCAAACAATGACAAGAACAAATATATAACAAAAACATAATAACTTAAGGTCAATCCATCTTCGAGAACACACCATACAAAACATTTCGAGAGAGACAAAGACACACACGCATATGATGTCGAGCGTTTTGGTATTATGCTAGTTCGTTCCACACAGCATGGTAAATTATCCTATATGCAGGCCTAGCTCAGTATATTTTCAGGTCAGTGTCATTAAATGTAGCTAAATCAACCTAACTAGTTTTAAATACTTCGTGTAAAACAATATAATGTTCGCTACATTTAATTACGCTGACCTGAAAATTGACTGTGCTACAGATAAAATTCCCAATGCTATGTGAAATGAACTATGACAGAAAGCACTGATCTATCTATGCACACAGAATAGAGACCTATGTACTCCATAGCCTCCCAACTCTCTTAAAATAACTACGGAAAACTTAGTAACAGCCAGAATTGTGTTATGTCAAATTTTGTTGAGCATTTCCATTGTGCCCCAATTGAATCAAACATATGTTTACAATATTTAATGACAAATAATGTACTTAACAGCCAGAATGAATCATTTATCCGTAACATATTAATCCATAAGCAAATTTGTCTGTATCACTTGCCATATTTCCAAAACATAATTTTTTTCTTCAAACGAATCCGTGAACTTGAAAGTTTCGCACATGGTTATCCGCTAGGATCTGTATTTGGAGGGTCTTCTATACACGAGGGTAGTTTTGCTATCAGTATTAATGACAACACAAGTATGCCACAAACAGTTTCACCTCCTCCAAAGAAAAGAAGAGTTATATACGATATTGACACAGATCACTAATCACCGTGAATAAACGAAGCATGGACACTCATGCTACATGTAACGTTTCATTATAATAATAGCCTATACTACTACAACAGAGGTATGGGCTTAGCATCGTTCCATTATTTACAACATAATTTTCTAATTTTAAAGGAAATTATTGGGTGAGAAAAAGAATCTACGTTGGGATTTGGACCGAGACAAGGAAATCCCAGTCGCGCGGTTACATTATATGTCTCTCCCCTCGGCAAGCCTAGTGGGGAGACAAATAATGCATCCCCTTAACTGGGATTTATTTGTCTTGGTCCAAACCCAACATAGATTCTATATGTTTAGTGATATCGATAGTAGATGCAAAAGGTAAAAAGCAGACGAAATGTGCCACTTTACTAACACAGACTACAATAACGTCATTTTCTCAATCTGCATCAACAAATTATTAAAATTGAAGCAAGAGGCCAGCTGATATCATGATTGAAATTAGACTTCAACGGGCAAAGAAACGTTGAGAGTACAAATGTTCGCTAACAGAGAGGAACACCTTAACTGATTTATGAAGATGGAGACGTCACTCAAACAACACGTGCGTATTTACTCATCTATTTAACATCTACAGCTGCCGATTATGTGGAAAAGAAGAAAATTCCAACAAAACACTCATGTTAGAAAGAGAACGCACACTAACTCAACGAAACCTCTCCTCTTATTGGATGTTTTCTCCTGTCATCTCTACTTCTTATCCCTTCATAATGATGCTGTCAAAACCAATATAAGACCAGTGTTTCCCAAAATCATGTAAAAATTAAAAGCCATTTCTAAAGTAACAATTAGTTCTCTGGTGACAACGACACTTCTTCTACTACCTCCCCTGCAGCTGCTGCTGCAGCTCCCAAAAACTTGGCCTTCCCAAGACAAAATCACAAGATAAAACAGGTGTGTTAGACCGTTTACTATATTTTTTCTAAACAAGAGCTAACAAGATTTAGTCCTTTGAAAACACCATTAACTCCTTGAGTCAAGGGTATGCGACAATGGGTGGAGACGAAATTGGATTTGACGAAATTATGTATACAGTATTCTTCCTTTGTTCCTGTGCTATTTTGGCCTTTAAAATCGACCTAAGTTCGATAGCATTGCTAATAAAAGTGTAATGGAAAGAAATCGAACGAATAATCATTTCTCTTTTGCTTGAATGTTTGAATGAAATAGAATGGCTTACTTGGAATACCTCCACTTTGACTGTCAAAAACATAAACCAATCCTCCTAGGTCTACAACAATTAATGTGAAATGAATGTGATACCGTTCTACAAAAAACATTATATAAACGTGTTTCTTATCCATAATATACTTATAAAAAGTCAAAGTTTGAATACATTAAAAAATTAAACTAAAAATAACAATATAAACAAAAATGTATTTAATCAAATCATTAATTAATTAATTAATTAATCAATTAATTGATTAATTAATTAATTAATAGCATTGGAAAAAAATGATTTCGTATACTATTACTGGCAAGGAAAAGATTTCAGACGTTTTAATCGCGATGATTTATATTTTAAGCAAACCGAGAAACTAAGCAAACATGAAATGTGTATACTTACACTAATGTTTCATAACACCTTTTCCTTAGCTTTGGTATCCAAATGGTATCCATGGATAATTCTCTGCTAATAATAAACTCAACATTTTATAGCCACTTTGTGCACGCAATGAAAAGACGATTCGGGGGAAAATCGATGACGCGAACAGTATGTGACCTTGCACAAACCTTTGACAATTTATCAAGAAGGCGCTCTACAAATGTTATCAACTTCTGAGAAAGTGACAAGTGTAGAGTCAAGTTTGTTGCATTTGCAACATGCACAACAAAACAAAGTTGGCATTCCTCTATGTTATTTTTATGTACTGTGGCTGAAATTTCTTTGGATATTGTACTTGTTGATATTGTACTTAATCAAAGTACAGATCTACCCAAAATTACTTCTCCAATGCGCTCAAAAAATCAGTCTTAATTAGGCTATAGTACACATTCTTGAGCAGTTATTAAAGTAGGGGAAACAATTTTTGCCAGACTACACACTACCACCATTTAAAAGTGCAAATAATGAATAACCAAATATATAAAATGTATAAAATGTTATCGGCTCCATTATTTTTAGATTTAAATTCTAAAGTTTAGATAGTGAATATGACCAAGCGGAGGTAGCATTTTATTTTTTGTTGCTAGATACACATCTGAGGTAAAGCTAAGTCATATACTGTAACCCATATTACATTCACCAGTCATACACCAAAATAAAGAGACATGAAAATACTTTTAAATATACCTGAGATATAAAGGGTCTTTCTTAAATAGCCGGAATAACCAGAGAGGAAAACCAGGAAGTTCCTGTTCTTTAAAAATCTAACCGTATGTTATAAACGAAACTACTGAGCCACAACTAATTAATCGAGTTATTATCCCTAACATCTTGATACAAAAAAAATGTGTGAATAAATGTTAAAATAAATACATAAAAAATAAATAAATAAAAAATTGAATTGATTAATTATTAGACTAATAAAATAATGATATGTGAATTATTATTATTCATACTGTGGCGTATACATCCACTATTACTGTGAGGATACCGACACAATAATCATGATTCTTTATATTTTAATTAAAATAAGAAACTAAGCAAGCAAAATCTATTTACTTACACCACTGTTTTCTTACAGCTTTTCCTTAGCTTTGGTATCCAAATGATATCCATAGCTACTTCTACGCTTACAAAAAACTAAAGGAATTGCATAAATGCAAACAGCATCTATGACAAGTCGATGATGTGAACTGTAAGTGACGTTGCACAAACCTTTGACAATTTATCAAGTGGGCGCTGTACAGACATTAAAATCTTTTGAGAGAGTGACGGATGTGGGGTAAAGTTGTTTGCATTTGCAACATGCACAAAAGAGAGAATGTGGGCATACCTCTATGTTAATCACATCCACTGTCGCTGACATTTTCTCGGATGTGCACTCTGTAATTAATCCAAGCACAGAGCTAACCAAAATGACTGCTCATTTGTATTCGAAAAATCAGTCTGAACAAGGTCTAAAATTCACTATTTAAAACAGAGAAAACGATATTTGCCAGACAAAAGAATACCAATTTTTAAAAGTGTAGTGAATGAATGACCAAATTACATAAAATGTGGTAAGGGATATATGTTCTTTTTTTACAATTTACCTCTAAATTTTAGGAAGTGAAAATGGCAATGTGGTGGTAACAGTTTATCTGTATGTGACGTTACACATACCATTGACGATTTATCAATGCGTCGCACTACAGATATTTTAAACTTCTGAGAAAGTGACATGTGTAGGGTGAAGTTGTTTCCATTTCAACACGCAAAATGGAGAGAAGGTTACATTTCTTAGTTGTTACTTTCATGTACTCTTTCTGAAATTCATTTGGATATTGTACTTTTTGTCGATATTGTCCCTAATCAAAGCAGACTGCTCACAAAAATGATTACTAACTTTTGTTCGAAAAATCATTCTGAATTGCTCCCTTGTGCTCGAAAAATCAGTCTCAATTAGTCGAATGAAACAATTTTTGCCAGATAACACAATTCCAGCTCCTGAAAGTTCATTGAATGAGTTACCCAATATAGTGGCCTAGTGATCAGAGCGTGGGAGGTCGCGTGTTTGAACCCCGGCTGAGTTATACCAAAGAATTATAAAAAATGGTAAAAGGCATGAACCTAATTATCACAAGCCTAGCATTTATAAATTCACACATAAGCTATATATGTAATGTGGTTTAGATTTACTTTGAGTTAGGCTTCGAAATGGGTTGGTTTGTTGGTGTCTGCCTGTCACAGTTAGACGAGCATTGGAGATCAAATGCGTAACTTGGGCTGCAAATGAGCAGCCGACTTGGCTTACGTATTTACGTGTGTTTGCTACAGAGGTAAATATCTAAAACTCTAGATGGTTGAGGGGTGATGAAAAGTATGCTAATTTGTTATAGTACTAGTGAACTTTATTTATGCATAAGGCACATACTGATTCTTTTAGCTGCCTTATCACAGGAAAATTTTCAAAATAGCTACTTTCCTGTCAAAAATGAATGTAAAATTTAAGGGTTGGTGGCAGTGTTACTTCAGTATAAAAAGCACCACTTGCATCAGGAATTAATCTGATTGCTGCAGTCAAAATCTCACATGTATGATTTCTACAAAAATCATTAGTTTGTTTTTATTTGTATCTTCAGTGTAAAATTATTCTCATTTTTCTGCAATAAGTCATTGTTGGATGAAAATTCACCAGGAAACCTGTCCAGTGAGACCTAGAGGTTAGTGTTAGGACTGGTCGGCCTGGTGTCAGGATGTCATACCAAAGACTTATAAAAATGTTACTAACAGCTTCCTCGCTTGGCGCTCAGTATTTAGAGCTTAGTGTTAGGACTGGTAGGCCTGGTGTCAGGATAATGTGACTGAGTTTGACATAATGCTGTATGTCTATGGCGTTATTTCCCAGTGTTAGACATGACTATAAACTGCCACACTGCACATATCATAGCGATATGACTGAAAAGTTGTTAAAGCTTTGTTAAAAATCCAAATAACACACACACACACCATTTATATACACTGTATAAAAGTTTATCTACACTTGTTTTTACAGTTTACCTCTAAAATAAATGTTAGGAAGGGAAAATTGCCATTTTTGGATAGTTACACATCTGAAGTAAGGCCAAGCTCTATAATCTAAAATCCATATTACAAACATTAATCATTAATCATTCACCAAAATAAAGGAAATTAAAAGCTCTTTAACAAAACCTAATATATGTGCAAGGTCTTTGTAAATAATCAGTTTAGCCAGTGAGTAAAACCGGGAAAATTCCTTTTCTTTAAAACTTTAACACTGTGTAAAGTTCGAAACTGTAGAGCGCCACCTAAGACATCGAGATTATTATCCATAGTATCTTTATATAAAAAATATATGACTAAATAAATAAATAAACAAAATAAATATAAAATAATAAGATTAATACGCAATTTAATTAATTAATTACCAGACAAATGAATAATTAATATAGTAATTTATATTATTTATACAGTATCATAGAATAGAACCACTACTACTGGCAAGGAAAAGCAAAACAAATAAATATCCGACGCATTAATCGTGCTTCTTTATATTGTAATTAAAACAAGAAACTAACCAAACAAACATGAAATATGTATACTTGCACCACTGTCTGTATAGAGCTTGTCCTTAGTATTGTATCATAATTATATCTATGGTTAATTTCTTGCTTACAATAAACTCAACATTTTTATAGCAACGTTTGTGCACGCAATGAAAAGACGATGATACAAGGTCATTATTACCAGTGAGAAAAACTTGATCAATTATTGTTCGTTAAAAATCTAACCCAATGCAAAATACGAAACTGCAGAGCGCCACCCAAGTAGCTTCAAGACCCAGGTCCAGACCAAATGAATATGCAATGAATATGATTCCGTAATACAGAACACTTTATATATCATTATATTTATCATCCATAATATCTTGATAAAAATGAATGTTTCAAATAAATACATAAATAAATAAATATCACTGATGGCCTGTACATGTGTTACCTTAATTGATCAACGTCATTTTCAACAAAAGGATTAGCGGCTAGAAATCATAAACTTTCAGAAAATAAGCCTGAGATAGTTTACTTATGAATCATCATTTTTATTGGTAAATAAGTGGAAATGAATCTCAAAATCAAAAGCACAGTTTTATGTTCTCGGTTTTTCAACATAAGTTCCACTCAAGGAAAATTCTACTCGCGTATTCCTATTATAAAATGATAAAGTAACAACCCACAAAAAGGAATAGAACCCCGTTCCCTAGCCTCGAAAAGTAAAAGCTACAAAACCAGGGGAAAAAACGTTCTAGTTGTTTATATTCATGACCTCACTGGAAAAGAAGGTTAGTTATACTTTTAAAGTAAATGACCGATGTCCTTTGCAAATATAGACATGGAAATGGTAAAATAGTCAAACCAAAAGATCTTAAAGAAAAAGTATGTCAGAATTGACTGCTTTTCCAAAAAATATACAATGAAAGCTAACTGTACATCATGGTAAAATACACAGTACAAGCTGACTGTACATCATGGCAAAATATACAGTAAAAGGTGACTGTACATAATGGCAAAATTCAGGACTAGTAATGGTACAGTATACTACACGAAATAAGGCATTGTTGAAAAGATCAAAGATATGTCATCCTCGTTTGTCAAGCATCAAAAAAGATATGCAAATTTGATGTTCTTGGTCTTGGCAACATATTTCATTATTTCAGTCTTAACACCGGATTGATTGTATGTTGCAGTCTATACCTGTTCTATTTGTTGGAATGGGCAACAAAGCATATAGCTTAAAACGATTGTAAATGTACACTGGAACATTTCGTACAAGAATTGCTCGATGTTGGCTGTCTTCTGCCTGCTCTCCCCCGATGTTACCGCCTTTATCGTTTCTGCATTCATCGTCATCCTCATATAAAACATTGTCGTTGTCGCCTTTGTGATCACCGTCGTTATCGCCTTCTTCGTCGTCGTAGTCGACATCATCGTCATTAAATGCCTAAAAGGAGCAGGATGAAATAAAACAAGGTCATAGTTATCCAGACGACATATGAAGTTGATCTCAATAATAAATGAAAGACCCTTATTGTATGATTTCAGTTTGGCTATATGGCCGTAACATTTAAGTCGTGAGCATCAAAACAGTCCTTTTGAATAATTTTCCTGTATTATCCCCTTTAAAATAGTATTTATAACTGTAACTGTCAGAGCCCCACCGAAGTGCTCCCCCCCCCCGCCGATGAAAAGTGAGCTATTTTTAAAATGCACATTACATGCACTAGTCTCTTTCGCCATACTTGTAATACACAAAACAAACTGATCAGACAAGTGCGATCTTTTAGATCAGTGGTATAGCCTGCTATATCTATCAAATTCATTTCCTGATCAGATTGTCTCCCTTCCCTTCAAATTTATATATATATATATATATATATATATATATATATATATATATATATATATATATATATATATATATATATATATATAGTCATATTATTTTCATGAATTGGTATCCCCCTCTCCCCACAGTTGTGGCTAATAATTATTTTTCTCCAGTACGTATTTGTTTTTTAACGAATTCAAAGGATATTTACTTGTTCACTACTCTGGTTTTTCTGAACAGACTCTGATAACTCTGATGACACACGAGGAAGATGCACGAACCATCAAGATCACATAATAAAGAGACAGCAATCATCTGACGGGTTGAGAATGAAACAAGCCTGAAGGCCTTTATTGTCTGACCAGATTTAGGATTTCGGTCGAGCTCGGTGAGTATGCTTATGTCACCGAGTTCTGGGGAGAGTGTGATTATGTACTAAACTGTTCATAAAGTTTATACAGGACCTAATGCTAACCATATTAGCTGACCTTACCTGGCTAAATGAAAAACAAATCGTAGTAACATAATCAACTGGACGATATCAGCCCCACATACGTATCTTTTTGATGGAGCAAACAAGGTCACTTTGATTTGTAATATAACCTGCTGGTCTAATTTGATACTGAATAAAGCTTATGTATGACAAACAGGTACATGACCCAAACAGGTATATCGTTTTCACCCAGCTATGCTATATGTTAATCACCAGATCATTTATGTTTTCTTTTTCTTGTACTTTAGCCATCCCTGCCAAACGTAAGCATGCAATATGACACTGTCATATTCTGTGTTTGTGGGTCGGATTTTAAAAATGTTCTTCAGACACTGACTTACTATGCACGTACATGTTCAGAAAAAAAACATAAAAAACATCTAGATTGGTTTACTGGTGTATACGGAATGAATGGCAGATTTTAACCTCGTAATCCTGATCCGATGGCGGATAGTGTATGGGTTTCTAAACGGCCATAACATTCTGCACATCGATTTCAGTGAAGATATAACGAATTAATTACATTATGACTTTACTATCTGGCTATTTCATTCATAGAGGGCGTCGTAAATCTGTTATTCGTATTTGCAAGAGATGCAGACGATGGATGCGAAGTTACCTCCCTTCAAGGGAAAAACATCATGCCGAACAATTCACCAATTAGCATGGTTTAATCAAAATGTAATCTTGTTGTGGGTAGATTATTTCCTCTGTTGATGAACCACGCATTCACTCATTTGCTTTTCTTTAAAGAATGGCTCTCAGAGGAAGCTCTCTAAGGTGTTGAAAAAGGAAAATGAAAGTAAAAGCAGTGGAGTGTAGACCGTATCCCATTCACCCAACCCAGTTTTACATACTGTATCACCATTATTAATTTTATATAACTTCAACTGCCACTTTAGTGCATTTATACCATTGCAAGTTAAACGGTCTACCTGGAAAGAATGGCAGACCAACTTAATGCAAGTCGGTAACAAGTGCGAAACTGATAAAGCCTGAGCTTCAAAAGACGAGCACCGCCAATACTCATCGCAGAAAGCTGCGTTTAAATGAAAAAGAATAATTGTCGTAGTGGGAATGATGAATTGGTAAAATGGATGTCTGGGGTCAGAGGGAGTTTTAGAACAGATATTAATTGTCTTCATAAAAGGCGACGCGTATTAATTGTTGTTAAGAGTACACGTATGATGAGTACAGAGGGTAGATGAGAAAATCTCGTCCAGTTAGGAGTTAGTCCCCACAAGCGCACTCCAAGCAAAACTCTGTTCCAGTATAAGTTTTTGCACAGGTAAATATATTGAGCAAAACTTGGAGTTAAACATGTATTGGGCCTACCAGTGCATAATAATGTGCAATTTAAGTCGTATTCCAAGTAATTTAATCAGAGTAAATATGTTATTGTGATCGGCAGACAATGTTTAAAATGTTTTCTTACACCATAGAGATGTTGAAAAGCTCAAAACAAATTCGCTGGGTACATAAAATCGGCCGACACCCGGAAGCATACAATGTACACTCCATTCCCGGTATTCAATCTCTTTTTTAAGTTTTATATACTTTAGGGTATGCCATACAAGAAAAAGCAGACAATATTGCAAATGATGTGATGCTCTTGGTGTGCTAGCTTAGTATTTAAGATAACTACAAGAGGACTATTTTGGTTACACAGTAAGTCATTTGTGGTATGCGACAACCAGCTAACATAAAAGATGGCTAAAGGTTAGTCCAAAAGATTTCTTTCAAGTTGTGTAATGCAAAACATTGTAACCAAAATGGATCAAGGATATGAATTATACCAGCCACGCATAAGTTTGTTCTTGAGTACCACGTGGCGTACTCGTTTGGTAATAGTATACATATTTCCAAAGATGTGACATTGTCTTTAAGTTCTTTGGACACGTGGTTCAATTTCATAAAAATTTGACTTCGACAAATACACGTTCGTCAAAATAACAAAATTCAGGATGCCTTTTGTTCTCAGGTTTACTTGTTGCTTGTTTTTCTACCTGATCCCTGAAATACGACAGAATATATCTTTTTCGAATATACCTCTGTTTCTTCTGTGGGCGTGTCGAGCAAAAGATAACGCTAAATTCCCCGAATCAAAGGTTACTACTCTAGCCATATAGCAAAAATACTCTGTCGTTGCTCTCAGGATTGTTAGGCAGCAAGAAAGATACGTAATCATTTATTATATATTCCCCAATTTTCTTGTTTAATTGACGTGAGTTATAAAGGAGAAAAACAAATATGGTCAGAGTGGTTGAGAATCCCGTAGGCGGTGCATTGACGTTAAGACCCTCGCACCTAATGGTTTCTCCACTGGCAAACATAGACTCACATTTAGTTATAAGTATTTATTGTGAGGCTTTATACTATGCGATAATATTACAAATATGTGCAATTATGGTCCCGTTTGCATTAATCGAAAACGATGCCGACGTTCTGTCCTTGCGACTTCCTTTGACGTTTATGAAGCAAAAACTGGCATCAGGCACAGTGATATTGTCATTGTTGATGCCGCATTTAAACCACCAACGGTTTTAAAGCTTGAATAAAGCGATTGTAATCAGAAACAATTATTGCCGTGACCTCAGTAACTGATTTTGTCAGTCATTAAGTACACACTGTCAGGTTCGCCACCAAACGGTTCCTACGACGGGTCGAGCCCAAAAGAATCTGAAGCGCTCTTTGCTGAGGCGACCGTAGCTCCACCGTTGAAATGGCCAGGACTACGTAGACTAATTTTGTGTTTTTAACCACGCTAGCACCTTAGCAGGTAATTGTTCAGCATCTAAAATGCATATCGGGAGCTCATAGATATTGTCTTTATGTAATCTGTGCAAATATTATTTTCCACCTGTACTATTAGGCAAAACCCCGTATGGATTCACAGCCTATTTGTAGAGGAGTACCATTACTTTGCATCAGAAATAATCCACTTGTGTTTATATGATTGAAGTGGACATTCTTCCGCAGGATGCTATGGTGTTTCGTGCTTCTTCTATATTCCGTGCTGTGAATATTACGCTCGACGAACCGAGGAGTCTTGTATAGCAAATTGGAGTGAAATGTTGCGTTTTTGCGTTTTCCACCAGCACCAAAAATCCTGTCTGTTCAGCCTTAAAGCTTACTATCTCCAACACGTTATAGCGGCAGAGGCTGTGCAAGATTCTGCCATTATGAACTCAATGCACACAAGCTGGACATGTCGTTGGCTTGAGCTTCCCGCCGTTTTGTTCTAACTAGTGGCATACACTTGTAAGTACCGAAAAATTTCACTATAAACTGTTAAATTTAAATACACTTATCATTACAAATAACGCTTCTGATTTTACCTTCAATGCTTCAGAACTAATATATTGCAGACCAAACATCAGAATTAGTACATATCACATGTGCTGGGCACAAATCGTTGTTTAATTAAGTCAATTGTCACAAAGACATAATTATGCACAACAAATCTACTTGCAGGAGTCAATGGTCACAAAATTGTGTACGTCAGTATACCATATTTACCAAATATGTAATCTGTTATGAGTGATGTGGATTATATTTTATATATATATATATATATATATATATATATATATATATATATATATATATATATATATATATATATATATATATATATATATATATATATTTTATTGTGATTGTTTGAATGTGGTTATCTTCCTAATGGAAACCTCATACTATTGATCACTGTTAGTGCACGCATGCAGCACAAACATTGATGTGATAGGCAAATACCATTTCAGTTTCATTTCATTATCAGTCCTATATTAATGTATATAATAAAAGAGGGATACATGTTATTTTAATGAAGTAGCATTAGATTAAATTTCAGTATTAGGTATTACTCAGGATGATGTATATTTCTGGCCAGCATTCAGTACATGTTGTTACAACACGTTTTTTATATATATAAAAAATGTGTCATAATTTATATTTGTTGTTTATTAGAGAAATAAGCATGCACATACGTTCAGGTCTTTTCATTATATCAAAGTAATTAAGCAAAAGCCAACTTACTCATCAGAGCAGTAATCTGTAAATGTGAATCCGTGACGACTTCTGCCATTTTTATTTTCTTTTCCGTTAAGAAATTCAGCCCTTTTACAAAGCATGACTTTTCTAAGTTTTTGCTTTTTCTGTCTGTTATTCTTTTGTCCATTGTTATGATATACAACATATTCTTGCTGGAATTTTCCATGAATGTGTATGTACAGTACTGGGCTGATTGTCCAGAGCTCTCCATCCTACCATCCCCTAAAAAGCAGGATGCAGTTCATATTGGCTCTAAGTTTCATGTAAGCATTTGTAATAAATAATGATAATAGCTGTCTTATTATAACAACTGTCACGTTGTTTTGAGTAACCTATAACATGATCAGCTCTGGGATTTAGCCTGAAATTAATGACTAAATGCTGAAATCCAGTTTTCCCCAGCTAAATTTTATTTTCCAACCTAAATTTCAAAATACGTTTACAAGATGAATGATCAAATTACAAGTCAGTGTGTTAAGATCAGATACGATACAAAATACTTTGGATATAATGTTAAGAGATCCTGAATAACAAGGTAAGCATGTTAATCACCTAAATTTGTCTTCGTTCATGTTTCAATAATAATACTAGTTACAATTTATATCAAAACCAAGTGCTGAGCATGAAGAAAAAACAACACAAATCGCTGTTTCTTTTAATTAACTAAACAGAAATAAATGGCGGTATCACAAATTGGCTGTTCATTGCAAAATTGTGACTCACCTATCCACCAAGAATTTAGCGACCTCTGGATTAGCTTTTAGGCTTAAAGTGGACTTCACTTCATTCCATCGTTCATGTTGGTCACCCATACATATGCGCTTGTTGCCATAGTTTGCCCAGAGAGCTTTTTTATTCTTTTTCCTTTCAAAATCCGTAAGTTTTTGCTTTCTACCAACATTCGATCTAGTTGCTTCCGTCATTATTTTTGTAAACACGCATTTGCTCATTTCTAAAATTCTTAATCTTCGGGAAAGGTCAACTAAGAGGTTACATGAATATAGGCGTGGCGAAAAGCGAGTTTCTGTCTGCCAGACAATAATGAAGAATCGCGTTGTTTTATTACAAAATCTCCAATACTAGCCTGACTTCGGCCTCAGTAAGAGCACGAATCATAATTATTCGTCTAAATCAGTAATTATGAACTGATAAAAGAAATATATAATTTCATTCTTTTTCATTAGGTCGTATGTCTTTTAATTTTTTATATAGCAAATTAAGGAAGCAATAATTTCCATCTTGTTGGATTTGAACTCGAGTCGTCTTTAACCGGAAACGGTCATATTTACCTTTGTACTACGTAAGCATCTAAAACTAATTTCGAATGTCATGGTTATGACGTTATCTGTGTATACTGATGGCCAGTGAAAACTTACGATCTATCTTTACTCCATGGAATATCAAGAAGGTTGAAGGTTTCTCTCAGAATATCCAGTAATTCATAGCATATCATAAAAAAGAGAGTCATTGGCATATACATTTTAAAATATTTCACAGACCAACAAATCTGTATTTGCTACTACAGTATGGTTCCGTTCATGTTACATAAGGTCATAGTAATCCGTTTGTTTGATAAATAGTGTAATTATATCAGTATCGTTTCACAAGTGTACATGGTCAATGGCTTTCCTAAATCTGTTCTTTGCTAAATTAGGACGATCCGAGGACAACTCTGCTCCAGCTCATTTTCACTCTGGCAGACTTGATGCACTTAAGTTGTACTAAGAAAATCTTAACTATGACATGTTTAGATTCTTTTTAGCTTTGCTACATTGACCAAAATACCTAAGAAACACTCGTGGACATTGAGCATGTTAACAAGATCTATTCAGATTTACCCAAATTTGACCACGGATGAACTAAATAAATTTCCCGCAGACAAGTTGTGAACGAAGACCGTGCTCCTACCTTATGCTGGCACTATTCACATCCACGAGGTTCCCACCATTAGGCAAAGTTTTGACCTCCAAAATCCAGTCAAACTAAGTGCACAGTAGAAGCGTACATATGGGCACTCTAAGGCAACCCTTAGATGGGTAAGAACTGCTGGTTTGGAAAGGGTAAATTAGCAAATCTGTCTCAGACTTTATTCATTAAACTGAAACTAGAACAAACGGTTGTCACTATTAGCGTATTTATATTTCACAATCGATAGTGTAATGACATTGCGCACAGTAATACATTAATGTAAGCGTCCTCTGTATATTTATAGATCGTATGTTGCATCTAGAACACCATGATAAGGGTTATCTAAATGTATTTATATTTACTTTCGCTAAAAGCTTCTTGTTGGAGATTGTAAGTCATGAGTGTCATGCTAATATTATGTGATAGGTGGTGTTAAAAGAGCAGTCACCAATGAAGTGTGGAGCGTGGTGCTATTGCAAATTCAAATTTTTACCTCTCCTGAGACACCCTTATGTATAATTTACTCTATCGTGATTTTATAATATTTTTGGATTGCAATAGGTACAATTCGTCATCGTTTCCGTCCTGTGAAATAATGACCTAACAGTAATTGATGGTGTTTTCTTACTCAGGAGTGACTGTCTATCGAAAGTAGAATAAAATATTATCTTCAAGAAACGACAGCACCTTCATTGGTATCAGTATACCGTTTTGAGTTCGTTGGCATACCTAGATGAAAATGGTGTCGGAGATTTGCCAGAACAGACAGATGCAATATAATGATGGATTTGACTTCTATACGAAGAATATTCAGTGGTTTCTCATCCCCGCGGTAAGTAACTACATAAGATACATGTATTTTGTCTATTCAGTGAAAAAGACAAATGCTTAGATGAGAATTTTATTTTTTACCTGATGATAATGGGTTACTTATCAAAGGAACAGTCGACATGTACTGGGTAAGGGTGTGACTGAGAGAAAGAGAGGGCGAAGGTGTGGTTGCATAGTTTGACCCTTTCTTCCAAAAGAGTTATATGCAATATCAAACCCATCAGAACATATATGATTGTACTACACCTCTAGTTTTGCACATTAATTGCACTCAACATTTGTTGTGCATACGCATAAAAATTAAAAATCATAATTCACAACCAAATTATAATCCCACGCCTCCCGGTACACTTTGACCTCTCATCAAATCTTAGTTCATTTTGAACATTTAGCCCATAACAAATTACGATTGTAATTAGCTTTTAAGTTGCTTCAAAAGAAGAAAGAGAGATAGACACAGGGGTGTGTAGTACATATAATCAACGTTATCAAATAGAAATATTATCACATATTTCTACGAGGGAAACTAAATAATGCATATTTGTTTTTTATTTTCTCGTTCAGTCATCAACTTCTCATAGTAACTCTTCTGTGGGATAGGCACAACTTAATGATTGACCGCATGTATTCTCACCTCGACTTGACTGCTAAGCATGCTAACAAATCAGATATTTAATCTTATGATCATGACGTGAAAATCAATAATACTACTACCTTGTGTCCTGAATTATTCGGTCCATATTTAAAGTGTTATAACTTGAATTCAATCGCTATTGACAGAATCCACAATATTCCAAAATTTATTCAAGAGCAAACTCACACACACACACACACACACACACACACACATACATATATATATATATATATATATATATATATATATATATATATATATATATATATATATATATATATATATATATATATATGGGGCCCCAAGTGGCCGAGTGGTCTAAAGCGCTCACCGTTCCGGATCACTGCCATCCCACCTCTGTCTGCGTGGGTTCGAGTCCAAGGCCCGGCTAGCGTGGGTACGTGGAAAAGTCTGCCAGTAACGTCTCGTGGGTCGGTGGTTCTTCCCTGGTTTTTCCAGGGTTCTTCCTCCACCAGTTATACTGGACGCCATGTATAACCTATCTTGTGCTGAAAAATGGCTTTAAACCCTAGAACAACAACAACAACAATATATATATATATATATATATATATATATATATATATATATATATATATATATATATATATATATATATATATATATATATATATATATATATATATATATATATATATATTCAGTAAAGACAATAGCAGCAATGGTGCACAACTGTTATAAAAGTTATCTATTTCGAATTGTAAAGTTTATAATTGGGAGAGTGAGGAAGGACATTGACCCCAGCATTATCCAAAGTCCAATATGCATGTCTTTTTTGTTTCAAGAAAACCCAAACAACATCATAAACAATTTTAATGTAAATCAGATATACTGGAAGATTAGAGGGTGAAACACTCTAGTATACTGACTTGGTCACCCACTATTTTATGCGCCTCAGTTTGTGAATAGCCTATTGCAAAAAAGAATGTTGACCCTCTAAGTCTTTAACATATTATTGCTGTAAAATGTATTGAGCAAAGCTTTGATAAAATATCTAGTGTAAGGAGTGGAGAGAACGATCATTTCATTAGCTGCGATAAGCATGTACAAACTTGAAGGTTTCACAAACTTGTCATGTACCCAAGGAATACCAAATGACCCTAACTGTTCTATGATCCAGGTTCTTTTCGCCTTCGCTTGGTCTGTCCTGGAGAAGAGAAAGTCCTTTAAGACCAACATTCTTGGAGGCAGACCGGCCCTGTACAGGTAAATATAATTTTCCTAAACTTGACGTTGAAGAGTGGGATTAAATAATACATTCAAATCACAAGGTATTCAATATATACACGTATGATCTTGCTGTTTCCCATCCTCTGTTCTCACTGATGGCAACCTGATATTCAAGTTTTATTGGATTGTTTATGATTGTAATTCACAATCCTTTTCAGATTGTTGCCAGTACTACTAATCTTCAGGGACGATTTGTGGTCCTTCTGAACAACCGTCATCTTTGCTTTTTCACTGTTAAAATTATCATCTTTTACACTAGTATATGTTTGGCAAGGAGTGTGCAAATAACCCGTTTCCAGTGCATTCGTGTTATCCTGCTGATAATTCCAATTAACTTTCCTACAACATATTGTAATAGTATTAAGGTGAATAGCATGACATTTACAATATATTACCTGGAAAACGTGAATGCACTGTGCATAATATACCTGCAATGGAATTACCACCACCCACCCACACGGTACTAAATATAAAGATTTATTACCTTTGATCTTATACGCCTCAACCAATGTCACATAAAAAGCAAAATCTTTGAGAGTATATTTCTTTAATTTAAAGCAAAAGGCATTAATCTTTCCTAAGTAGAATATTGACCTTGCAATGATGGAGGGGTTTATGTGCATCGATGGCTCGCATAGTTATGCTGGGTGGAACTTAATCCCTTGCAAGTTCACACATGGCATACATGTTGTTCAGAGGCGTAAGCAAGAGGACTCATCTGGTTCCCCATGTTTATAGGTAGGCTATTACACAAAGCCAACAAATTAACTGATAAAAAATGTAATGCTACATAATCAAATACAAAAAGCGTTATATCATAATATGGAGTTACAAGAAGTCTTGTGTTTCCTATTAGTACGATTGGCCATTAAAAGTCAAACGAGAAAGATCGTCCAAAACTCCGAAATTGAACTATAATGGATGCATACATTTTCGAACAAGTGAAAAATGCAAGGAAACATTAATCCGAAAAGCGGGAATGCATGATCCATGTGCTGGGTGTATGTGAGAGTCAATGAACATGTTTTGGAAGATCAATAACTAGCACCGCTTTGACTATGTTAAAAAGATCACGACGAAGAAGTAGCCATCCGTATCATTGTTATGAGAAACGGTCTGAACATATTTGGTTAGAATGGATAACATGGTTGGAATTATATGTACTAACACGTAAAAAGATGAGAAACTGAGCACATATTTCAATTCATCTTTACACAGAAAAAGTACGCGACTTCAGGTAAGACCTTATTTAGTTACTGAATGCCCAACAACCACACTTATTAACAAAGGAAATGAAACTGTAGGCGGTGCTTATGTCTGTTGAGCAATAAAACAATAACGCTTAGAAAATCTTACCTATTTGTTGATGGAACAATATGATTATTGGAGGAATACTATTTGCCCCATTAAAATATATGTATGCCATAACATAGCTGAAACCAAAATGAAATTTATAACCCGGTCATGAATGGAAATTTCTGGGAATCTCTCCAAAAAGCCCGAATAAAGAGAGGGGTCGATATCAAGCAGAAAGTGAAATCAAGATACTCCTCTAAGTGGACATCTTTGAAAGAATTGATAGGGTACAGGGAACACCAGACAAATTCAGGAAGGTAATGACCTAGAACATATGCAAGGACTGCAACACGAACGGTAGAAGGGTACTTGAACTGACTCAAAATTGTACCCGAACACGTTAAGAGAATAAGGTATGGCCTTTATCCAGTTAATATCAAAATAGCATGGTATTTAACTTCACTATACAATATTAAACATGAAATCAACATGATATTTGACATTACTATAATTTTTCTGTTAGTGGTGTAGCTCAAGGATGGTGAAAGGCATCTAGTGTATTAACTTTAAGCTAATATCGCTGGCCAGATCATTGCTTAATCCTACCCTACCAATACATAGACGTTACGCAATCAAGACTTCAGCAGTTCTAAAATTTAGGTTGGCAAAGAAGAAATAGCATAAATCAATACACGGCAAATCTATACAGACACCATCATACACAGGAAACATACCCGCTACTTACGATGAGATAAAAAAGGCCTCAGCCACACTACCTAAGTCGCCTCCTGGAATGCACTGGTTGGCGAGGTGATCACTGAAAAGAGCACGCATCATCACGTTAAACCTGAATATATGCTTTCACGATGACTCCAGCAAATACTGCAGCATCTCAGTGATCAGCATTTTAGCAAGCGGTTTGTAAGTTTCATTTCGAAGATACTCCAACACTTCGGTGGACAAATGGTTCTAGAGGTGTAGAATGGCATTAAGTGCAGGACAATGCAGCAACATAAACCATTGTGGTTTACTACTTCACAACGGAATTAGAACCAGTCAGCAAAGATTGGCTGCGTTCCGAAACTCATTAGCCTTATCTGTTTATTTCCTGGTAACATGCGCGGCAATGTACATTTTGATCGCTTCGCATCTGATAGATTCGATATCAAATGCGGAAGAAAAGACGCCTGTGTCCTGGCACCAATACTCTTCGGTATTTTCTTCTCAATACTTGTTCGACTCGGAATTGTATGTCGTCTACCTCTCGACGAGATCCGATGAAAGAGTGTACAACCTTGATATATATCAAAGTTCAAAATGTGGCACATCCTGATAATGTATGTTCGTAGAAGATATAACACTAGTAGCCCAAAATGAAAGCCCGCTCCCGATCCTTTTTCACTCTCCATTTCATGCCCCACGTTCTACCTCATGATGAGCATATAGAGAAAGATATTCGCACGGCTGTCAGTGATCCACCTCTATAGCATTTCCTTGCAGGCAGTCAGCATGTTTTGTTACCTATGATCTACAGTGACCGACAACCGTCACTTGAATAAGGGATCAACGCTTGCATTGTAAGGGCGGTCATCACCTTAAGCAGATTCACAAAACAAGTCTGGCACAACAATGCACTTGTCATCAGCAATAAAATGCTGATCTATCATGCTTGTGTCCTCAGTATTCTGCTGTATGGATTGAATCTCCACTGCATTCGTCACATCCTTGGTATGTACTGTAAGAACCGACACTGACGTCTTTGCCATGTCATATTTGCCTAGCTTTATGGCACTCCTCAAAGAGAGACGGCGGCGCTAGCTCGGACACGTGAACATGATGCAAGATGCAAGTAGTCCATAGAATATAATCTGCAAGAAAATTACCAAGAGATTGTAGGACGACACAGACTCTGCTCTGTACCTAATAGGAGTGATTTCAACTTCAACAGTGACGAAAGGGAGACATTGTAAAGCAACAGATACAGCTGGTGTCACAGATTCTGCGTTGGAATGAGAGCTTATAGCAAACAGGAGCCGGGCGAACTTCACAGCAAACGCCAGTGCAGGAAAAAAATGTGCCAGTCAGGCACTACCTGTAACATAACACAATTTTACCACCTGCACAAGGCTTTTTGTTTCCATAATATGATCTTTTAGACACATGGGCTAATTATAAATATCAAATGAGCATGGCATTTAGCATTGCGTTAAAAATGACTTTAAATAATTAGAATGCCCTTCAAAGATACTGTATTATACGTATTTTAGAAAATGAATAACAAACGCGTTAAATATACCACATTAAAGAGTTTGCTTAAAAAGAGAAGAATTTAATCATATACTCGAGATTCAAGAAAAATATGAAATTATTTACGTCAGTTCTCCGATAAAAAAAAGTACAGATCAAAAGAATTGGAATATATTTGAAAAAAATCAGCAGAATTAAATACTTTTCAGATGGTATCAAGTGAAAGATATAGGCGTTCCATGTCACAGTTCTAATAAGATATTGAATTAAAACTAGGTCCAATGTAAATCATAAAGTTATGAAATAAATTTGTCCTCACGAAGTGGAACAATTGGAGGCAAATAACCTATTTTAACAATTCATAGGAAGATCTTTGGTAGTACGTCATTGACAGAAAAGAGTTTTATTAAAGCAAGCATATTTAAAGTAAGAAAGAGCTGCTTTTAACATGCTTTTAACATGCTTTCTCCCCATGGGTAATATTGAGCATTGTCCATGCTTCAAGATATATTAGGATGGAGTAGATAAGTTGATAGAAGTACGGAGAAAGTATGAAAGTATGAAATATGAAGGCCTAGAAAGGACGAAATAAATTGCTAGAAGTCCCAATAAAGGACGAAACCCCCAAAATACAATCTGTTTAACATCTTTTGACCCTGCTCCGGCTAGTCACTGATTTTAACTGAAAATAAAAACGTTGCCATCATCAAACCGTTTTAAGTTAATTTAACGTGTATACTGAGTCGTCAGGTGATGACTTTCAATTTAATTCATTGTGCGTTATTAATATGTAACCGTTTTAAGTTAATTTAACGTGTATACTGAGTCGTCAGGTCATGACTTTCAATTTGATTCATTGTGCGGTACTAATGTGTAACCTCTTCTTTGCTAAGTAGTAACCGACTGTGTCATGCAAATAACACACAAGAGGAAGAAAATATTCAGTTTGTCATTATTTAGTTGTTAAGGTGTCGACTATGTGGATCACACCGAACATTTAACTCACACCGAGAAACGCTGCTGAGAAGAACAATTTCAAAAATCAACTCGGTTTATCAAAATATACACCTGGAGTAGAAGGAAAGGTTATATCTGTATCTTTTTATTTATATTCCTAGGGTAATAAATCTTCTGGATGGCGGAGTCCGGGACCGATGGGGAACTAGTTTTATCCTGGGAGCAATGACAACACTTGTCTACAATCTTACAGTTCGAACACTTGTGTCTGCTAGTTTCCCACCTTGGGCGACAGGTACCACTTGTCACCTTCCCATCATTTCACATTCCCTTTCTCAAATACATGCTAGCAAGCTTGTTATAACATACATACATACATACATACATACATACATACATACATACATACATACATACATGCATACATACATACGGACCCTCACCCCCCACCCCATCAAGGCTCATTTTAGAATTCTGGCCTTGTACGAATGTTAATTTTATCGGCAGCTATGCTGACTTATTAGTTACCAAATGTAAATCTGAGGCTTTTATTAAATCTTGGAGAAAAAATAGCAAAAGGAGTTTGCCACGCCAAAGAGATTGATGTTTAATATCTATTGAAAGCCTTTTATGCGTAATTGTTATATTTTTCTTTTTATCATTTTTTTTTTATTATGCGCGAATACACACTTTGACGAATCGATAAGTGCTAGAAGGAAATTTTAGAACGAAATTTTAGAGATTCAGAGGGCTGACCAGGCTGAATTTTAATTTTGTGATCATGCACACGCCACCTCACCCACAAAGGGAACTCCGGGCGCGATAAAACGTACACCCCTTAATTGGGTTCGGAGAGGGACCCAGGCACGTGGACTTGGGTCAAGTTTTACAACTACCCTTTTCAATGATGTTTCATTTTTTATGTTTTTCGTGGCCGCCATTCCATTTATTATAATTTTTTATTACTAACGCTGACAAATATTTATCCGACAAGAGATTTCAACCTGAAGTAACTTTCCACGGGTCGATCGAAAGATTGTCTGTCCTCGATGCTCTAACCACATTAATACCGTCTGTGTTAAGAATATACAACTGAAATAAATTACACGAACGATACCAGCGGTGATCACTGATAATCTTGTCAGGATAAACACAGAAACTTTATTAGTATACGCGCATTTTCTCAGTATCAACTCACTTATAGATAGAGAAATTTAGTATTTTAAATCACTAATCATGTACAATCGTACCTGCTATTGATTTTGTGTGAGCCGCGTATTATTGTTGGCAGGTCAGTGCGTCATACATATTTTGGCATCCCGGCAGTTAGCTGTAGTAAAACAAAAATACGTTGCATTACTGGTATACTGAAATCTTTTATGTCAACCGACCGGTGATCTGTAATTAAATCGTTGTTGTAATAATAATGATGAGTGATTCTGTTGGACTTGGCCGACAAAAAAGGTGGCGTCGATCTTAAGCCCCTCCCCCGTCAAGGCCCAATATCGTAATCAGGCCCGAAAAAAATTTAAATACATATAAAATACAAAAAAGAGCGAGTAAACGAAGCCCCCATGCTGCAAAACTGGCCTACAAGTTTTTTAATTTTTTTCATTCAAAGTATGAATCAGAAGCTTCTATAAAAAAAAAGTGTAGCAAATATTTCTACTGACTAATATAGTTCAATTTTATTTTTTAATTAAAGTTTACCGAATAAGCTGAGTTAGTTACCGGATTTCCGACAAGCTGTACTGAATATATATGGTTATCAAAACATTTCCATCTGATCCAATTGATAAAAACTCTTTTATTTATTATGTAGATAAATTTGTTGATTCTACTGGCCATGGTGTCTTTTTGTGTTAGCCTGATTTTCCGCGTTGGCTATGTTTGCTCAAAGCAACAGCCTGTACATTTTCTAAATGATTATCGGTTTTGTCTCAGTTCATTTGGTCGATAAAAAGACCGTAATCTATCATACCTAAAAACATCAGGTGTTGAGCCCAAGTGCGCGGATCTAACACCCACTGGTTACTTCATCAAGTCGTTCCCCCGTAACTCTCGCGGAGGTGGAATTGCTGCCATCGCAAAGAACTCTATGATCAAACGTCTTAACCACAACTTTCAATATCGACATCACATCGTTTGAACTAGTCCAATCCTCACTCACACTGGATCAAAGGTCAGTCCATTTTTACTTCTTATCCTAGTAAAAAAAACAAGCTGACTGAATCTCTCTTTTTGAGCAGTTTCCGAATCTCTTGGAGTATGGAAATTCGATAGGTAACAACCTGATTATTCTTGGAGATTTCAACTTTCACTTTGACTGTCCCGGAAACCCAAACACATAAAAACTCCTAGATACCATTAATGTTTTCAACCTCAAACAGTTAACCAACCCACCCATAAACATGGTCACATTGTAGACTGGATTCTTCATAGACCTGATGATAACATTCTACGGTCTTCCGTGGTATCCCATAAACTTGCATCAGATCACCTCTGCATAAATGCCATCTAGACGTATCAGTCCCTAACCCTCCACCTTTATCTGCTACTAAGAGAAGCCTCCGTATGATAAACAGAACCAAACTAATACATGACATCCAAGCAAACCTAACAACTTGCTTACCTAATACAGCAGAACAACTCGAGAACTGCCTGCGTTCAGTGCTCGACAAACATGCCCCAGCTACCAACTGCAGAGTATCAATTTAAAAGTTTTATCCATTGTATAGCAGTGTTAGGGACTAGCTTCGCACTGCTAAAAGAGACCGCCGTAAAGTTGAGAGGCTTTGGCTTTCCACAAGACTCGCTATTCATAAGCAAATATATGAACCCGCTAAGAAGAATGACACAAATATAGTCCATGAGGCGAAATCAGCCCACTATACTACTAAGATCATGGAAAGTTCCAGCTGCAAAGAGCTCTTCGAGATTACTGACAAGATACTGTCAAGGAACAAATCTACACCACTTCCAACTACTGTCTCTCAAATCGACCTTCCGGACATGTTTGCAAATTTCTTAGGTGACAAAGTACAAACCATTAGAGATAAGCTTGACACCACAATTTCAATTGACTCGTCGTCACCATACAGTTGGGATACAGAATTTGAGCGGCAATCATTAGCAGCATTTGAACCTGTCTCTATGGATTTCGTCGTACAATCGTGATGAAGAGTATACCAAAGTCATGTGAACTTGATCCAATTCCAGCATCACTGCTGCTTGAGTGCTTATATCCAGTATTGCCTTCACTAACCTCTCTCTCATCAGGGTAATTCCCATTATTTTTTAAACATGCCATTGTAAGAAGAAACCAACACAATACCATAACGATTTAAAGAACTACCGCCCAGTTTCTAATCTCCCATTCATATCAAAAATCTTATCCCAACTTCTATCTCATATGAATTCAAACAGTCTTTTTAGCAATGTACAATCTGCATATCGCCCTTGCCACAGTACTGAAACTTCTCTTCTAAACGTAGTTAATGACATTATCTCTGCTTTGGATAGCGGACAGATTACAGTCCTCACCCTCCTTGATCTGTCTGCAGCATTTGACACAAAAGACCGTGATATATTACTTCACCGTCTCAAGCATGTATTTGGCATTCATGATACAGCCTTACTGTGGTTCAAGTCCTACTTGGTCAACAGGACACACATTGTGTCTGCAAATGGAATACACTCCAGCCCAGTTGATCTATGTTGTGGTGTTCCACGGGGGTCTGTTCATTGACATGTTCTCTTCATTCTATACACTCAGCCGATCTCAAGTGTCATAGATCATCATCCAGTGTCTCACCAATTGTACGCTGATGACACCCAAATATACAAATCTAGCCACTCAACTGAAGCTGATGCTACCATCCAAGGTGTAGAGAGGTGCATTTCTGATGTGAAATCATGGATGGCATGATGTAACAAGCTGCAAATGAATGATGATAAAACTATGGCCATCCTGATCACAACACAAACACTTTCTCATTCACATCCTTTACCTCAAATAATAAATATCAGCAACACCAACATTAAATTCACACAGTTAGTAAGAAACCTAGGGGTTACTCTCGACAGTACTCTCACATTGCACCAAAATGTCATGAACATATGCAAGACTGCATATCTTGAGCTGAGACGCATCAGCTCCATTTGCAAATATCTTTCAGTTGATCCCATTAAAACACTTGTGTGTTCATTAATACTTTCAAGACTGGACTATTGTAACTCAATTCTGTCTGGTTCATCTCAATATCTACTTCAGAAACTTCAAAAAGTTAAAACACAGCTGCTCAGATCATGCATAGAGTACCACGATCAAAGCACAACTCCCCGGTGCTCTGTACCCTACACTGGCTATGCATTTGATCCAGAATCAAACATAAAATTTGTTCTCTGTGCAACATACCTATCCGACTTCATTCATGTGTACAGACCAGCAAGATATTTACGCTCCTCTTCCTACTATGAAAACAAAGTCATATGGACAGCGTTCTTTTGCATACCAGGGCTCAACAACGTGGAATGAAGTGCCCACTGAACTTAGACACAAAGACACAGTGATCCCAGTCAAGAATGCTCTCAAAGCTCACTTGTTTCGACTGCAAGAACAAACTAAAAGCCTAATAATGTTTCCTAACTTAAATATTTTGAGCATGTTTTTTGTTTTCTAATTTCATGGTGTTTGTTTTTGTAATCATATCATTATATATGTTTTTATCTTATAGGTGTTGTCTAATGTTGCAAAGCGCTTAGAGCTTCTAAAGTTTAGGCGCTATACAAAGTTCTCATCATCATCATTATCATCATCACCATCATCATCATCATCATCATCATTATTATTATTATTATTATTATTATTATTATTATAGAGTATACATCTATGCCTTACACCAGATATGCACCTTTCAAAAAACTGTTTAGTTCCTGGAAAAAGAGCAGATAAATTTTTTTAACATTTTATATATTTGGTAATTCATCGATTGCACTTTCAGAAGCTGGTGTTGTCTAGTAGGACATAATTCGCTTTCCCTATCTTAATATGGGTTAAAGATAATGTACTTTAGACAAATTCGGGCTGATTTTTGTTAGCACAAAGAAGCAGTCATTTGAGTTAATGTGTGCTTAGATCATGTACAATTTCCATAAGTACAATACACATTACATCAGAGTAACATAGAGGTATGCCAACATTATCTCCCCCTGTTCATGTTTCAAATTCAAACAATTTCAACTTGCATACGTCACTCTCTCATAAGTATATAATAACTGATGAGCGCCCCATGAAGCATTTGAAAGTAAAATTGTGAAAATAATAGTTTTTCAATTTTTACTGCCACAAATTATAATATCGATCATTATGTAACCTACATTACTGACAGCCCGAATAGATATTTCCTTTTTGCAGTTTCAGATAATACAAGCTCTGTTGGCCTCATAATTCCTGTATATAGGAAGTTTCTTAAACTCATCAATGCTAATATCTTTTTCAACTTCGTCCATATATAAATTTCCTTTCTTCGAATATAAATTATTTTTAATGTATCTCTCGAGACCATCTAGTGCGTCCTTTATTTTAATTTCGTTAGAAGTGTTTTTTATTTCAAAATATCTCTTCAACGCTTACATTTTTCTACCTCCACAAAATACACACAGTTTGGTTCTCCCTCTGACACCAACTCCACAATTTAAACCGAGTTTTGGCCCAAGACTGCCATGGCGAACACTTGTCAAATTTCCACAACAATAATCACCACAACAGTTTATCCCGCATTGTGTTGTAGATCCTTCCATGAGCCACCTACAAGTTTTCTTTGCTCATATAATTTTAATAACATCTAATTGGAGAAATTTCAATTAGGAATAAATCTGTTCTTATATATAATAATGAGCTTATATATAAAAATGAGTGATTCGACGGTTGCGAAGCACCTGAGAGAACAGTATCAGAAAACCCCACATCGGTTCATTACAATATGTTTACACGATCCAGCAGCATGTTATCGAATTGGTCTCGATTAAAATCTTTTTTAAAAGAATACATTTACTGAACCAGGAAAATATTGACGAGATTACCTCTGAGTTTGAGCAATTACAACAACATGGTCTCGCGGGTCAACGATGATTTTTTTTAAAATGATACAGCAGCGACAGGAAGAGGGCAGATATACATTAGAGGTAGAAAACGCATTTTCAAATCACTACAACGCAAAATGGAATTGACCTTGGTTGGTTTACATGACGAACACGAGAGAGCTCAAGTTGTTCCACTGGCAAGCGCCATTGAGAAAATACGACCACAGCTAGGATTCCCAAATCCACCGTATAGCACCGTCACCAGTACCAAAATAATTAACGACCAAACTATTTTGGGGATTTTTTCACGGTTGGCTGTTTCACATTCTGTCACGCATATACAAACTAATAGCCAATTCTTCCCGACTTGTGTCCATAAATTACCGCCGTGGTCGGTTAGACAAAAACGTATTCGTGACAGCGGAGGATTATGACATCGTAAATAAACAGGATTAATGGACATTGACACAATCAAACGACTAAGGGTAACCTCCGGAGACAAGCTGTAAAGAACATATTTCTGCTGGGCCTGCCCCGTCTGTGATCCAGACGTGATGTAGCTACCGTCGACTGCATCACAGACTACAGTTACATAAATCGTCAAGGTGATATTAACTATACCCGGCGCTACATTGAGACCACCACCAGTTGGATCGTTGTTATGTCAGAGAATATCTGGAGGGCATCTTATTTTCTTCCATGGGGCACAGATCTTTGGAACATTTTCGTCAATTATGACATTGATATTCTTTTTCATTTTTTAGGATACAAGTGGAATAGTTTGAATGGACTCAGTTGGACTTCGGTGATCTTAAAATAATCAAGAAATGACTTTTTTATAATCGGGATCATTACAGGTTACTCTGTCAACTATCTTTGTAAAAGATGAAGCATCTGAATTATCACGGTTCAGATGTCTTATTGTGCTAAAGATTTGTTTTGCTAAGATCATCATTCGCATACTCAGTCACATGCTGCTCAAACATCGCTCGTAGATTGTATGGTTTATTTTATTGTTCTTTCACAATCGCGCTGACGATTTCTCTTATTTGAGAAATTAATATGCGCTTATCCAAACGTGACCATTTAGAGAAGAGTCTCTCACACTCTGGCCCTATCACATTAACTAAATGCTCTAAATAAATAATCAGATTGCGTTTCCTCTATATTTTGATTTAACACGACTGACACGGTTCCTGAAAATATGTCGGTGGAATGACGTCATGGAAATGTGGTAACGCTAAACACGGAGAGCCTGTACACCGGGGGACCTCAGCGGTATGTTTGATGGAGATGTTTTCTTGTGAACATTTTGCTGATCCATACGCTACTGTGTTGATGTACGAAGTCGTACGAATATTGAATATTTATGATTATTTCCTCGATTTCTGTGAGCTTAACGCCGGCGACCATTAGATTTCCAAAGAAATTAGTAGAGACTCTGTTTATATTTCTGTGAATATTCGTGAACACGGTTACATGATTCTTATATTCAGATATGATCACTGATTGTTATTTACGAGGTCTTGAACGGGACGTTGTTGCTGTCCACGTATTTCTTCGATACAGCTTCATCGTCCGATTCTGGTTCTCTCATATTAGTAGTTTTGCTTCCGCTCATGCTGAGTTGAACAGTTATTGTATCGCCGTCTTTAGTAAACGTATAAAGATCTCTCATGCGGTCCCTCAAAACTGATGCGCTTGTGTCTTTGATTTTTCCACCCTCAATAAATACCACGATGTTATCGTTGGTCGCATCAAAATGTCGCGACACATTTGATATTGCTCGTCTTTAGCCACCCATGTTGATCCTAAAAAACAGCATCATCATCCGAATCAACCCCGCTGAGTGACATACTATCAGCAGATTCAACTCGTGTTGCATACGCTGACATTCAATTATGCTGGGACCCTCGTGTGAGCTGATCTTCCGTAAATAGCTGTCATTATAAAGTATTAAACTGTTTAAAACCACTGTCCACTGGTGTAGTTGTGTGTGTGACCTGGTATGGCTTGATCATCTGATTTTAAAATTTTCTCACAAAAACAACATTAATTTTTTCATATGCCTTTGTAAATCGTGATGATGTTGCATATATTATTTTAACGGTTTGCGGCTTAATTATCCTGAAAATGAGAGAGTTTTGCGGAGATGGTATAGTCACACCTTAAGTATACATGGAGAATTTTACTTCAAGGCCAGGTATGCTATTCTCATTTCAAAATACTTCATCATAATGATCGGCTCTTTTATAACTTATGCGACTGATATTCTATAATATCCTTTGGTTAACTTATTTTGATAGAGTGGGCTAATCACTATATATTTGTCCTTTTCAGAGATGATATAAGAATCTAGCATAAATGCACTCGTCATATTGTTTTGCATAGCATCTATTCTATTGTTCCGATTATCAATCCTTATATTTATCTCTTTAATCTTTCCACAAAATTTGACAGTGTCCAGTCAGCAGCTAACTCCATTAGCTACTGCTGATACTCTACCGAGCACTTGTTGAATATTATTAACTTTATTCTCTATATCAATTGATTCTGCTTTAAGCTCGCTTATCTTTCCATCATATCCATTAACTAATCCTGATATTTCTGCGAGCGTTTTATTAATCGTTTCTATTGAGGGTTTAATGCTGACCAGATCACCAGAATTGTGTGCGGTTCTTGGCGAGCTTAGTGTTGACGAGTATTGGTTTTACATCGAAATCATAGGCGACTTGAAGAAGAATCTGATAGTTTGTGGCATGGCTCGTAAACGCGGTTACATGACCATCAAACTCAGATCGCAATGAGGTTAATATATCACTCGCTGTCGTTAATGAGGTCCTTATCGCGACGTTGCTGTCATCCACGAACTTCTTCGTGGCAGCTTCATTGGCTAATTTCGGTTCTCCCAAACCACAATTCTATTTCCAGTCATTACTAGTACACCAGTCATTGAACCACCGGATGTAGGAACATATCTATGGAACTCAGCGGGGATCGCTGCGATTGATATATTCGAGTTCTTATTTTTCCGACGCCGGTAGATATCACGAAGTTATCTTTGGTTGCACCAAAACCTCGCCGAATAATATCAGCCCACTTGATATTCCTCGTCTTTAACCGTCATTGTTGATCCTGAAAAACAGCAACTTCATCCTCGTCAACATACGTGAGACTCATCAAGCTCATGTCGCGTCACATACGTGGACAAATCATCTGGATACCTACCTGTAGGAGATCTTCCGTAAATATCTACCATTATGAATTACCAAACCTGTTTAAAATGATGCCGTCTGCTGGTATACTTATGCACGACTTAATGCTGCGGTGCTGATGACCTTGACACGACATTAAGTACAGCAAGTACTCCCGGGTCACATATAGTTGGATCCATTGATGTCTGTGTTGGTAACATTGAATACCAGATCGGAGCACAGTACCACTAATATGCTGTAAAAATTATGTCGGTGTAACCAATCAAGGTAAACAAAACCGCGTGGATCAACCTAGAATGCAACACAGTATATAGCTGGAACAGAGCTCGCACGTGCATGTCTAAATTTTCAAGATCAATGATGCCTGTTTCAACGCGATTTGGTTATTCCGGTAATTAATCAAGCATGAAAACACCTCTGAAGTTTTTAATGTTTAATCGCCGAAGAGCATCAATTAAATCAAAACTGAAAATGGGGAATTTTAGCAAAACACACCTTGCAGTCTCAGACCTTGACCGTACTTTGTTACTGGTAATCTTAGAACCCGTCCCCTTTTTTAAGTCTTTAATCTGTGTTCTGTTCCTGTTTTCAGTGCCATACCGGCGGATTTTCCAACTGCACCGAGTGCAGCTGCTTTTGCAACAGCTGGAGCTCAGCGACAATTATTGCTAGTACATCGCCGGTTTTCGCTGTATCGTTGATAGCAGAAAGATCAAGTTGCACTCCAGTTTTTGATTTCTTGGCGATTTTGTAGTTTTTGAGCTGACGTTCAGTCAGCGAAAGTTTATATGGGCCTTGCAACGCGTAGATTTTAAAGATATTTTTGTCCCAGAATTCTTTTTTGAAGCAGATTGCAGCTTTTTAATCTGACCGGGTGTCATAGTGACGCTGACTTGAAGATATGACATAAATTACATGTTTTCGACTGGTGCATCATTGACCCTCATTCTTCCATCAACGCTTTCAAGCAAAATTGTTTTAACATTATAACAGCAATTGCTCTGTAACCACAAGGACCAACGCACGTGCATGTCTAAATGTTCCAATGAGAAATATTAGACTTGATTGAGAAATCACTCTAAGATATCTACAGACCAGATTCAACATTATGATCACGCCCCATGAATCTCATTAGATTATGAAATGCCCGTGCTACATTGTTTTGTTCGAAACTCAGTATTATGTCTTAGGACGGTTCTTGATGACTGTTTATTCTTAACGAAATCGTAGACACCCTTAAACTGGCAAACACCAGGGTTTCTTTCTTCATTTTCCAATCTTGCATTAGCTTCAAATGCAAAGAATATATGTCGTGGTGCTGAAATTCCCTTTTGTGATGTTATCTGCCATTTAAATGTGCAGTGTTTGTAACTGAGACAGTGGTCAGTGTCTAACATGACAGCTTCGACATACCACTGTTATCCATGAAAAAGAGCAGCCGTTATTCTTCAGGAATTGATTGTATCATCGTTGGCATCCATAACGCAAGTTTTGATAGTTCAGATTGAATTGTTGTCGGTGGACTTTCGAACTAACTCAGCCATATGTTTGGCCCCACAGATACCTTTTCTAACATGTCTGCTGAATCCAAAGATATGTGACAGCGGTATCTCACAGCTGAATGTTGCATCGGCGTTAACATGTGATCGTTGTGCTGCACATTCCAGGTTAAATTCTGGATTGGAGCCATGGACTACCTGGGTTACGTCGGTGTCAGCGGCGTCGGCGAAGTTTCTTTTTCGTCTTATTGTATACTGTGTATGGTAAGGATGGTCAGTATTATCCTTTGGAAACATCATTGATGAACAAGCAAACCTCGAATAAGCATCGGAATATCTTGTAAGACCGAGTATCAGCGTAGCAAGATTGACATCATTGTGACATACCTCGAATTGTCTACCAGCGATGTAATATGAGGCAGTTTTAAATAATGCCACAATATCGTTATTAACAAGTCCACATTTGTCATTTGCCGCATATGCAGTATTGTAATTTTTCACAAGTTTACCCTGAACTTCAGTGAATGCCTATGCGGGAAGGAAATACTTGGATATATCTTGGATTTGTAGTTCGATTCGTCTATGTTGGTTTGGTTCTCGCGCTTCATCAGATTAATATTCATAATCACACAACGACTTATCCTTAAATACTGGTACAGCCATGTCAAAACCGAGATCAGACACACGTTTGAACATTTTATTATATTATATTCATTGTTGTTCTAACATCGATCAATAAACGGTGTATCACCGACGACGACTGGCCAGACCACACCCCGCTATTAGGTTTTCAGTTATATCTTTTCCATTTCTGCTGCGGTTTGTTTCGACGGCACTCCAGCTTATTCTTTCAGTCGTTCATTTGCAGCTTGATTTATTATTTCACTGACACTTGCTGTCATCACTTAGGTGCTGAGCAGTATTATAGACTGCGGTTTTCGTCGTACTAATTGTGATAGTCTATCACTGATTGCTAAGGATGCTTTACCAACAGCATCACCAACAGTGCCAATACCATAATCACGAACAACTTTGATGGCTTTCGTGCCTAAATGTTTTGCAATTGGGATACCCTTTGGGGCTATCCTTCTGAATAAACCTTGAATAACATCGCCGATTCCATCTCCGTAGATCGCTTTATAAACAGGAAATTGTGATTTTATCACCCCGACGTTTTCAGGTCCATTGTGTATAATCATTTTGTTATAGCCGATCTAATTGACCGATAAGTGCCCGATAAACGCTACTGTTCATGAGGCCAGCGGAAAATAAACGTTGACAAATGATGATTTCGTTGGAATTATTGCCTGCTCGTTTTCCACCAATCAGAATTTCTAGTCGATCAACATCAGTGAGGATGCTATTTGGACAAAGTTTATCTTGAATCACCAGCGATTCAGTGGTCACATTACCGCCTTGTCGCAAGTGGCAAGGCAACTTCCGGCTGCTCCTTCAGATGTTTCATCGTTCGGATCCTGTTGTGGTTCTGAAGAGATCTTCTGGTGGCGTCTTTTACGCAGCCTTACCTGTTCCTTCACTGCTTCAGCTCTAGTTTTTACACCCGACTTTCTCCTTTCTTCTCTTGCTTTTTTGAATTAAAGCTACATACTTTAAAACATTATACGCTACATTACTGATATACTGAATTTTTTGTCTCCTAACCGGTGATATGTATTTAAATCGTTGTTGTAATAATACTAATGAGTGATTCTGCGCTTACTATAGAGTCTCGTACAGCTAAATTAACTCGACAACGGCTAGATGTAGTTAAGGATATATATTTCAGTCCGGGATACTGTCAAACAGCAGTTACAACAACGTCAGGAAATGTGGAATTTTCAGAAGGTACAGACCATTTATTTAACCTATTGTCGAACCAACCCCAAATTTTTTTGCATCAACTGAGGCGACACAGAAAACACTTGAAACATTACCTGCTGATATTGTTGTCAGTCTACAACGCCCCCTCCCACCACACCAGTTCAACAACCACCCGACGTTCAACCACCACCATCATCAAGAGATAACACCAACATAATAAATAAATTTGCTGAGGAGGGCATTGCCACTATCAGGGATAAAAACCAAAATAATTGATATTCGGATACGACGGTAGACATCAATATATAAAACCTGACTTTATTCATACTCTAAAAGTTGCCGATTGGTTTAAAGATGTACAGTGGTCCCCCTCTTATACGGCCACCCCTTCTGCACCAATAAAGTGGCCGTATAAGACGGGTGGCCTTTCCAGAGGGGGATAACGTTTTGGTGAGAAATATATGTAATGTGTGTAGTAAGAAAGCTACATACTTCAAAGAACTTAACATTTTTGTTTAAAAGTAACATTAATTATTAAAAGGTTCCTCTTGTTATAAGAATAGACATTATCTTCTTGTTATAATAATAGACTATTACAACTGAATATACATTAATAGTGCTTATTCTTGGCGTAAGCGTGATATGCGAGCGGGTATTGTTGTCATGCACATTGCAAAACCATCCAAAAACGTAATTAAAATCATGGTACATAATGATACATAATTCTCTTTCCATTTGCTCCATTTTTCCACTGCTGCTGAATAAACGCCTCGTTTACGACGTTTATTTGAGTCTTTTCTACATAAAATTGTTCGGCAAGTCCCCCCTCCCCACCTCATCCGATGTCGTCAAGTAGAATAACCGACTTTCTTATAAAATAATACGTCTCCATTTGCGTGATGACATGTTAATATTTGGTAATGATTTATTTGGATGTTGCTAACTGTATGAGATTTAATTATGCAGACGGAACTTTTTCGAGTGGACGAAATGCTTTCCTTTTAAAGGAAGCGATAAATGTGTTGTCATGTGATTTTTTGGTCTTTGTCTGGTACACTGTTTTGTTCAAGTACAAGGTTAATTTATGTGTCTTTGTGTGTGTGTGTGTGTGTGTGTGTGTGTGTGTGCACAAAATCTCATTTTAGCCTATGCTGACCCTGTTATGATCTTGACAATTACGTCCGGTTGTAATCATCAAAGAGAAGAACTAGACAGATGTACGAAGCCCAAAACTCTATGATAACATTGTTGAGCCTGTAGACGTCGGCTTTTATAGACAATAATACAATATTAATCTTACTGTTGCATGCACTTTAGTCAACACTTCTTTCAGTAATGGAAACTTGACATTGGGAGACGTGTATCGGTGACAGAGATAATCTGATTACTTACCTTACATCACGATATGGAATAATTATTAATTCTTTATGCATAAATAAATTCGGTATATCAGTAATGTAACGTATACTTTTTACTGCAGTGAATTGCCGGAATACCAATTAGACTCTAATTTAGAAGTTCCCGTGTCACATGCTGACTTGAGCTAAAACTAGTACAGCCCAACTTAAAAACATATATGACGCACTGATCTGCTAACAATAACACGCGGCTCAAGCGAAATCAATACCAGTTACAATTATACATGATTTGTTATTTAAAATACTAAATTTGCGTTGATACTGATAAAGTTCTCTGTCTGTATATAAATGCGATTATACTAATAAATTTTCTGACTGTTTATGCTGATAAATATATATGAGATCACCGCTGATATTGTTCATGTAAATTATTTCAGTTGTATATTCTTAGTAAAGTGGTTAGAGCGTCGAAGACAGACATTTTTTCGATCAACCTATGGAAACTTACATCAAATTTCGAAACGTACAAGTATTTGTCGGCGTTAGTAAAAAAAAAATATTATAAGTGGGGTGGCGATCAGTGAAATGGGTAGTTGTACAACTTGACCCTGATGAATTTGCCTGGGCCCCTCTCCGAACCCAATTAAGGGTGTTCGTTTTTTATAGCACCCGTGGTTCACTTGGGGGCGGGTTTGTGTTTGATCACAGAATTAAAATTCAGCCTGGACAGACCTCTGAATCTCTAAAATTTCGTTCTAAAATTTCGGTCCGCACTTAGCGAGTCGCCAGAAGGTTACTCAATAAATATTCAACATCAGTCACTTTGGCGTGGCAATCTTCTTTTGCAATTGTTCTCTAAGATTTCACACAAGCCTTAGATTTACATTTAGTAACTAATAAATTAGCATTGACACATATAAAAGCAACATTCTTACAAGGTCCTGACTGTAAAATGGGCCTTTATGGGGAGTCCCCCTCCAAGTCGACGCCACCTTAATTTGGTTGGACCCACTCGCTTCTGCTGCTTGCCGGTATTGTAATTGTAAGTGGCTACTTTTGTACCTTATTAGTATGCATATTATTATTATTATTATTATTATTATTATTATTATTATTACTGTTATTACTGTTATTATTATTATTATTATTATTATTATTATTATTATTATTATTATTATTATTGACCCTGCCTTTTTAATAATAGCTTGGAACCTACTATCTGCACCTCCAACCGTCCATCACACTTTAGTTTCCGCTCAACAAATGTAAACTTAAAGATGTTATTGAGCATGCGTTTACATCATCTCTAGAAGATGTGCTTCAAGCCACATTCGAGGTATTATCTACAAGATCAATGTGACTGCTCAATATTGTATGTTTTGATCTTCTTTCTGCTGTATAATTTTCAAGTCGCTTGTGATTTAGGAATGAGCCATCGTATACCTAAACATCATCGCTGAAATATGCGGCATGCCACATAGTGGTTTCTATCTTCGATATCAATATCACACAAATAGTTTACGTTTACCATCACACCTTCTTTTTTGTCCTTAAATCCCAAAGCCTTTCGAAGTATATATATTTATATATAATTAACTGGCGTTTATTGTACGATACTTCAAGGTTAGTATGTTGAATATTTCTATCACAATTTTCATTTCATTCTAAACTTTTAAAGTCACTGAAATTTGTCTCAGGCACCAAAATGGGGTTCCTATGTTTAAGGTACGGTGATGACCCAAGGTACATTGAAGCTTTAGAGTTTTGTGGCAATTAATATATCATGTAGCACAGCAGTAGATCACGATTACTGATCAATTATTTTTGTACCCTCTTGGCAGATTTCCTCGAATATCTTTTGAGATAATGCTATGAAATTTGATTGCTTTCTCTGTCAGCCAAGTATCTTTAAAAAAGTCTTAATGCATAGTACAAAAAGGAGTAAAACATTTTTGATCCTCTAGTTTAGAGCAATTGTACAGGAAAGTTATATGTTGTGTAATAGGTGCGTATGGGTCATCTGGTGGTAATTCACAATGAATGTTTACTATGTAATATTATTCTTTTCCTTTTTACAGAATTGACGAAAACATTAAGTTACCGAAAATTTTCATTTTGCTTTACTTCAAAACGCTAAAACTATAATTTCATAGACAAGACAATCAGTAGATATATAGAAATATCAACCATGATTACAATCACACTGAGACTGGCTTAAATTATCTCAACATTGAGCACATTGTGTTCATCTCTAAAGTCTACATTAATATATACATTTAATTCTGAAGTGAATTGTTTCATTTAAGAACCCTCGTGTAACAAGATAACCGGGCGGGATTTCAGATTTACAACAGAACGCTTTCGATTGTGATACAAATACAATGTTTAATGACGAATGACTTGAATGAGAAAAGAATTATGATTGATACGTGCGTATAATATCGAAATATTTAATTAATTATCATAATCTGCACGAACTAAATGAAAATACTAATAAATGACCTTACACAGTACAAGAACAAGGGGTGACTGATTCACAGTGATTTCACAACGAAAGACTAAAATGGTATAGTAAAAATGTATTCACTCAAATAGTGAAAATGATGACAAAAAGTGACAGATGTACAAAATATCTTTAAAGTCCCCAAACACACTGGGTATTACAAACCCCAAAAATTAGCCCACGGCTAAAAGACTACATGTATGGAGTTAAACACTCCGTCACCAGCACACTGGGATACCAGTCACACTGGTCAATCATGCAGTCAGTATTACAGGTTGGTAAATCAAGCAATCAGCCCCCACCAATATCGGTCAGCAACGCCCGATCTCCTGCTACTTGACCAGCAACACTATTTACTCAGCTCTACGGCTGTTATGGTTCAGCTTCACAGCTGCTATGGTAAACTTATATGGTTAGCTCTACAGCTGGTACCACGTCGACTCCAATCATTCCGATAATTCTGATCACTCTGATCATTCTGGTCACTCTGGTCAGCTGAAAATACATCTAACACCGTGTACCATGCATGCACGTTCATATACGATAAAACGTATTGGGGTTATATACGGTAAGTGAAACATATTACATGATTGACACAATAATTACAAAACAATACACAAGTTCAGAAGTGAACCTAACCGTGCCTGACAAGAATCCTACGGTACTAAACGTTTCTTCAATATGCAACTTTATATTTTGCTGATATAATTCTCTTGCTAAGTCACAAACAAGAATAGAAAATATTTGCATGATACTACGAAAGCCAAAGCTACATCGAAAATATATAGAGATAAACGTTGTATTACAATAGTTATAACTTATACACAATAAATTAATACCTCACATACCTCTACAGCTGAAAATGTGCAAGTCCTGCTCACTGACAAGACGTTCCGCATAATGTAAAGATTTAGGCTTACGGTGAGGAATTTATACACAGACGATGCCACAATACATCGTCTGTGCGCTGGAAGTATTCGATTCTTCCCATCGAAAGCACTTCGCATGTGTGGCATAAGATGAACCAAACTCACTATTTCGAAATCTTTGTAGAATATACATAAATCACCCTCGGGTATCGTTGTACATAAAAAACGAAACCCGAGTACATGTATTTAATAAATTAAATGATTTATACAACTCCGTAACATCTCGACCGTTTTGACTCGTTAGCTGTGAAAATTAGTCATGCTTTTCAGAAATGTTTATTGTAATAAAACAATAAATATTATGTAAATGAATGGTGCAATAACATATGTATGATTTGGTGACCAAGAGCTCACCAGATACAGATACAAATTAGTATATTTCAGAGTGGGTAATTAACACTAAAATGTAGACTACAACAACCCATATGGACTTAATATCCACAGTAGGATGTAACTGAGCATGTCATCTTTAATTAATGCTCAAAGTTCTGTAATATTGATCTGTGAAACATGTTTGTTTCCAAGATACTTTATTTATGTAATGCGTATAGAATAGATGCTGAGGTGAAATGAAGCCAACTAATAATTCTGATAACTTTTTATTAATACTGAAAAGTACGTCACAGTGACTTTGTTTAGGTGTGCGACACATGGTCATTCTAAAAATTACAGAAAGGGGATAGTTTTAGAATTTTAGATCAGATGGGTACAATGATCAAGTTTGCCTTAGAAACACATATTCATCCTAAGATGCACACACTTTAAAAGATTTACTTCAATATGCTTCACAATATAGGTGTTTGGCCCACACGGGAACTGCAACACACCGTCAAATCGACGGTCAGATGTATGAACTATTCTACAACATAGTACGACCGAATTAGGGCATACGTATAAAATTACGACCGAATTAGGGCATACGTATAAAATTCATCAATAATCGTATTTTGTTGACGACAGCTTTACACTTACTTCTTGGTCATAAGAAGTATCATTACCTTGACACTGACCATGAGAAATGACCTAACGCATGCTATGCAAGACACTATACAATTATTATATGTCAGTATGCATACCTTGCTCGCAATATCTTAAACAGCTTCAGAGATATAAAACATTTATCTTCACGATGGAAGAAGGAAGGTTTTGTACGAAGCACTGCCATGTTATCACGGGTACAAGCACATCAAGTGTCAGTCAACATGTCGAATTATAGAACGTCTGATAGTCTGATAATACTAGTTTAAAGTGAGAACTAAGACATTAGAGATAAACAACTACGATATGAGTATAACCTTACCTTTGCAGATAAGAATTTGATCGGGTAAAAGGCACACCATCTAATATGTTTCATTTTCATATGCTTAACAGCTTCTATGCTTTCGCTGAACCATGAAAATAGGCATGACTTTAAAAATAGGATCACAAATGTGTTCGTTTCGACATGACCTTAGATCATTGTACATGAATATAAGAAGTTTAACCTCATTATCACTATCCAGGACAATTTCTAGATTTCTGAAAAAACGATAAAAGCAATGGTGATGTATGATATTAACCTTGATGAATACACAGAGAAAAGTAAAATATACATTGATGAGTCGTGCTGTACGTTTTATTGCACTATCTTCAGTGGCTTTGGATTTTACTTGCATATTGCTGAGAGGATCATTACATTGACATGCATGATAGATACACGAAACACCACCAAGCCATGGGTGTAGCGGCAAAACAATTGGTTTAGTAATTTATCTGTAACAATTGCACCCACTTTCTTAATTCAAGGTCCGAAAGAACATACTTAGAACAAATATACGCAGAATGAGTTCTTAGTGGAATCCGACGGTAGTTCAATTCTTTTGGGTGACATATCGACATTCTACAACTACACCAAGATATTGACATCATAGCGGGTTGAAGTAATTGGTTATAATGTAATCGATGTATATTGAAAATACCATTGGAGGAAAACTATACCTTTGATAATTCACTCCAATGACTCCAGTAATTTACGGACTAGCATCCAAAACTATGGTTATAGGCAGTGAATCGCAACCATTTCTAAGGTATGACCCATGAGCAAGCAAAATATGGTTAGAATGTGTGGATTTGAACGTTTAACACCCAGGAGCAAGCAATATATGGCTAGATGGTGTGGATTTGAACATTTATCACCCACGAGCAACCAATATATATATATATATATATATATATATATATATATATATATATATATATATATATATATATATATATAGAGAGAGAGAGAGAGAGAGAGAGAGAGAGAGAGAGAGAGAGGGTGTAGATATGAACATTTGCCACCCAGGAGCAAGTCTGCCAATCAAGAGAGATGACCAATGTTCTATATTGGATGTATGTCTGATTTCATCTCCTCATTTTCTTTAAACCTACATAAGGCTATTTGTTGAACATCTCAACAGTGTTTACGAAATGACCCGGGCCCAGCACTTCTCTCCGTGGGGCAAGACCCAAGGGTGCATTAAAAAAAAACCGTCATATATCTTATAGCCCTGACCTTTATAACGATACCTGCCAACTTTAAGCACTCCACGTGTAATGCTTAAAATTTTAAAATATTTTTTTAAGAATGTATCTCCGTCGAATGACTACAGACCCATTGGTAATTGTACAGTTCTACAAAAACTGGTACATATTCATACCCCACCTCCGATCATAACACTAAGTGTAAAGTGTTTACTTTGAACAGTGTAGTAAGAGATACACTAGATTACTAATGGATGAGATGATGGAGAGACAGACAGATGGGTACGTAAACATAACCCCACCTTGTCATAATTAAAAATATAACTAGTATTTGTTTTGTTATGGGGGGCTTATTTAAACATTATGAATGTCAATGATAATTATTAAAAGATTTTTGCATGTTTCCAATTTTTAAATTAAACGAAAATCTCCATGACTTTTTGACAGAGTAAATAGTTCATAAGACACGTTGTTCCTTACATGAGAAATAACATGATAAAAATTTACATATATTTCAAGTTAAGTGTATTGACAAGACTTTATTGTAATTTTCAGTATCGCGTATACTTCAGTTCAAAACTACAAACAACTCAACGTCAAACATGGCTTTCTTATTAATTTACAGCAAAATAATGTATATGCAACCCATGTCCTAATTGAAGTACTTGAAAAAGTTTTTTTAAGATAATGCTGATACGTTTATTTGCTGAAGAGAGAGAGAGAGAGTTTATTTACTTTTATTCCCATTTAATCAATATCAAAAACACTACATTGTAGATCCTGGTTATGAAGATACTATGCATTAATGCACACAATTGAATCTCATGAAACTGAGAATTCAGGAAACAGATTCTAGGGCAGCCATTTAGACTTCATATTACCATATTAATTTATTTTAAAGATAAAAATCATATCGAATGTAAAATCATTCACCCATCTTTCTTCCATCGCAACCTGCACGTGCTGTAAACATCGATAACATTAACGCCAGAAGAGAACCAAAATAGATCAATAATGATTCAGCGTTCGTAGTTCGCCGCTTTGAATCCCCTTTCGCATCGCCTTACGTGTCAACGTTCACCCTGGGTTGGAAGATTCGACATTTGTTTCGTCTGTTGGATTGTTTGATATTTTTCAAATTTCAGTCTATTTAATTTGCTACATATTCTCTCACTGCATCAACTTGTCATGAACATATGCAAGGCTGCATATCTTGAGCTGAGACGTGTCAGGTCCATTCGCAATTATCTGTCAGTTAATGCCACTAAAACACGTACGTGTTCTTTAGTACTTTCAAGATTGGACTAGTGTAACTCAGTTCTGTCTGGTTCGTCTCAATATCTGCTCCAGAAACTTCAAAAAGTTCAAAACACAGCTGCTCGGATCATCCTTAGAGTACCACGATCAGAGCACACCTCCCACCCACCGCTCTGTACCCAACACTGGTTATCCATTCGATCCAGAATCAAACAGAATTAGTTCTCTATGCTACGTTTCTGTTTCACTGACGGGCTCCACTCCAACATGCTATCCGAACTCACCCAGTGTACACACCAGCAAGATAATTACGCTCCTCTTCTGACACTCATATTCTCATTATCCCCACTATGAAAATGAAGTCAAATGGGCAACGTTCTTTTGCCTACCAGGGCCCAGGAACAAATTGCCCACTGAACTTAGACACAAAGACACAGTGATCTCATTCAAGAGCGCTCTTAAAACTCACTTATTTCGACAACAAGAACAGAATTATACACCTAATAATGTTTCCTTACCTTAATTATTTTCAGCATGTTTTTTGTTTTCTAATTTCATGGTGTTTGTTGTTTGTAATCATATCTTTATATGTGTCTTTTATTTTCTTAGGTGTTGCCTAATGTTGTAAATCGCTTAGAGCTTCTAAAGATTAGGCGCTATACAAAGTTCTCATTATTATTATCATTATTATTATTATTATTATTATTATTATTATTACATAAAGATCTTCTTTACAATCATATTTAAAAAAATCATCAGCTTCCACGTTAACAGCTTTAGTATTATTCCTAACATTTTCAGCTTGTTTTCTAACTTACCGGATAATACTACCCTTAATGCTTCAACAATTGGTACGATATCTGAGTTTTAAAGACCTACGGTATATGGGCATTGCTGCAATCAATAAGCTTATCTGCTTGGTGATCATACCACCTTCTTATGGACTCAAGAAACATTCGTCTTAGAACGTGGCCATTGGCTGATTAAGTCTAGTTTGTTGTGCAGAATATTGAGCTCACAATGGGGCACACTAATTCTCAAACCAACTGGATGAATGACCGGGTGTCGTACTTCCTCCTCCATATTCCGCAAAGTGGCGACACGTCTTGATTTTGCTTCAACATGGCTGATTATGAGAGTTTTACTATGTGCTTTCATTATCAATCCTTCTGGTTTTGTTTTGTAATTCACCTTTTTGTGGCCATATTTAGACTCTTTCTCCACCAGATAGCTATCTAGTCTTTATATCCATCGCTTCTCTTTTAGTCTCTTACTCTTTGTCAGATACAAAACGGATGACTCTAACCTGCCAGGGTAGTGATTGCTACATTAATCATGGAGCCAGAGAACTTTCTTTATCCATTATCGTGTGATCTTACTTTTTTCTAGCGTTTGGCTTTCACAATTGTTGTAATAGGTGATAAGATTGATATCATATATATATATATATATATATATATATATATATATATATATATATATATATATATATATATATATATATATATATATATATATATATATATATATATATATATATATATATATATATATATATATATATTGTAGATACTTTAGTCTATTACATATGGAATAGTATTATGAATATATGACCTTTATTCCAGCCTGCATTCTGTTTCAACCTCGCAAACAATGACACAGGACGCACACATGCAAAACAGTCTAAACACTAAGTGTGATCTAATATTATCTACAGTTTGTTCCATATAGGTTTAGGGTCTTATTTGTTGCAGTAGCCAATGGATAGTCACAGCGTCAACTAACTGTGTACATTTAATTCAATTTTGATCCGATGTTATGATGAATATGACTAGAATATCTTCTTCTCTTTCGTCGTCGTTTAGAAATCATTTTTTGATCTCGTGATGTCCCCTATATATTCGTCTTTGCAAGACGTTTTTAGTGTTTTATAAACACCGTAAAATTAATTTGATTCTTTTTCCTGGGGCTTCAGAAGCAATATGTTTGTCTACAATTTACAAAGATATCTAAATTAACAAAGATATTAGCTTCGAACTTGACAAGAATTCTTTTAATGTCTTTAGTTGGTATGCATGTGATAACCCATGAGTTTGATATATTGACAATTTAATTTAAAGAGTATAAAAGGTGAGTCGTGTTATCGTTCCAAAACCGTTTGTACAAATCTGTCTTAAAATCAAATATCAGGGCCCCGGCGATTTTAAATCAATGGACAATGTTTGATATAAAAAGACCTCATTCAAGCATCTGACTGTTCTTCTGATAGTCAATGAAATGGATGTGCGGGTTATAGACAATATGGCGTACTTCATTAAATGTCGGAGAATGGCTTGAAAAGAGGTTTTCACGACATATTTTTCTACTTTAATACATTCAAATATGTATTCTGTTTCATTGCAATTGTTTCCAGTTTAATTAATGTATTCTTTGTTCTGTTTCTGCCACTATTTTGTCTTATGACATATCATGATTAGCTCTGTTTTCTTTTGTTTGTTGTTATTTTTTGAGGAAACTTTCTCTACTTGATTCTAATTCCGATATTGTAGTGGTCAGGACATTACGCTTCCTATCATCTATATTATTTTCATTTCTTCATTTATTTTGTTTCTCACTATTTTGGAGATATTCTTTTGTCAGAATATTGCATAGTTTCTCTCCGCAAAAATTTAAGTGTCCGCAGGAGGAGTTTATCATTTAAATGACATAACATTTAACATGTAACATTCCTAGGATCGAGAAGCTTAATGATAAGGTTTGTATTATATATCTTCCTGTATTATGTTGATTTATTATTTCATTTATACGTGTATTTTTATGTAAAATAAATTCTTCTTCTTTTAATCAAGATTTTTTAAAATCAAAACATATATTGATCGTCTTAGAATTTTATATGTATGATAATCATAGCATGTTCAGATCTGTGTCTTAATTGAATATCACTAAAATAAATTAGTGATTCAAAATATGATTAACCTAAAAATAATCGATTCTGTTTAATAAGCTCCTTTCCATACTTATCTCCATGGTTCCGTATGTTCACGCCAAATATCTAAAAGATGATGATGTTCCTTCATTTTGAAACAAAAATCTTTGTTCATCGAGATCAATAATAATAATAATAATAATAATAATAACATCATGAGTAATGGTATTTTGGCTGTTTGGCAGATTTCATTTTCATGAGTGTTAGCAGGCCGCTTGGATCGTATTATTATTATTATTATTATTATTATTACAGTGATGTTGATCTATGCGCAAGCGCTGGAGGCCACATTCTTGATCCTCCCTCTCTTCGTGTGCCTATCTACGCGCTTTAGACTACTTGGTGGAGTTATCGGACTTATGTATGCCCTTGGATGGTAAGGAACATTTTTCTATTTCACATATTTTTCTGGTTATAATATCTTGCCAAATACAGACGGTGAAATTAGATTGGTATTTCATATCTATTTGCATTGTATATTATTCATTAGTATTTATTACAACTTGCTCTATGGGTAACATGTGTCTGTTGATCATTACAAGAAAAGTTTGAGAAACACAATCACATTATAATGTATATAATGGTTTTAAGTTTTATACTGAGAAAAGTATTATAAATTAAAAATTCAATTTACAATCAATTTCTCTGTAAAGAATTTAAATTTCAAGGTTGTCTAATTTTACAGGTCTGTCCTCTTGCTATATAATTTTGTGGTAACAGTCAAATGCTTGGTGGAAAAGAAGAATAATTTACAACATAATGATATTTCAAGTGTGGCTCAGGATGGCCAATCAGACACCAGTGTCGATGTTGAGGTACATCTGCATTATTTTAATTCGTTATTGACTCTTAAACATTTGCAACTTACATAAAATAATTCAGTCAAGGATATAAGGAAAAAAATAAAGTAGAGTAAGTACAAACATGCTTTTTGAGATAAAAATAATTTTGTTGTGTTTGAAAAAGTCTCCATAGTACATGAAACATACTGGTCAGCGTTTAAGTTCCTAATATCAGCGTTGTTTCCTCTAAGACTGACGGTTTCTCATGTCTGTCATGATGAGAGAAAACAAGAGAAAGCAAACTAAAAGAATAGATATTCAGATTGCTTTAGAACCATAAATATTTATAAGTTATTGCAATGATTTGTCGATAATCCATTTATAAATGCATAAATCACGCGTTTTACTACCTTCAACATACGTGACCCGATGATAGCTTTGGTCTTTAGGTGCTGTTCATGTTGATTCTTTGTTGTCAAGTTATCGATCAATTAGCCATCGGTTATTTATTATGAGTATTAGACAAAACACGTCTAGGTGATCAGCAGGAGTAATGCACTGAGAGTATGCAGGGACTATAAGACGAGTTATTTTGGAGTTACAATCTCTCATTTATTGTTAGATGGCATAGTTCTTTATGAGTATCCAGTTTGAATATATAGCAAATTAACGACTGTTGGAAGATATCATACAAATAATGTCACTTGGTACTGTACTGTTTTCTTCATGTTATCTACTTTGAAAACTACTGTATTGTCTCGCCAGCTAATAATAACCAAGACAAATAAACACTTTTATTTAGTCTTGCACCTAGCTCTGTTTATATGACACCCATGTATGTAATGTTCATATTCATTTTACATTGCACAACCCACAATGTGTAAAAGTAGATCACAATTAACTACGTTTCACACTTCATCGATTTTGTTAAGTCATTACCATAGTTTCTCTCACATCGTTGTATGTACATTCGTGAAATTTAACGGATGTATTCATCTTAGTACCGTTACATATTGCAAAGAAGAGACACGGAACAGCGGCCATTTCTTTACTCTCCTGCAATCACAATACATTTTGGATTATCTCAGTTTCCTGGAGATTTATGTTTTCCTGGAATGTTAAGGAGTTTGATTCAGGAAAGTTTTAACGACCTGCATACAATATTGCCCGACCAAAAAATCCTACCCACATTATGGTTGCAATTAAAATTATTTACTAATTAAGATATTAATTCATTATTATATGCTACCTCAGATTACTCATGCAAGTTTATTCAATATTGACAAAATAAGGCCTGTACACTTTTTCATTTTTTAATACGGTACTATCAAGACCGACAATAAACATTCACGATTTCCTGATTTGCTAAAGTACATGCCGCTAAAGAAAGCAGCTTCTCTCACAATAAATTGCATGCACCTTTAAAGATGTCGATTTTGGGCAAGTAGCACAAATTTAACACACTATTTCTGATCACGTGTTCAAGTTGCTGGACGAGACGGCCGTCTTAACAGTGATGATTCAGCTTCCAGCGTACATCTGTTTAATGTGCATTGTCGGAAAATTCATCACCAGAATTTACGATTGCATTAAAACAGGAGAATATACACGTCAGGTAGAGTATTGTAAAATTCAATAAACTATATCTTAACACGAGGTAAATAAAGATTGTGCGGAGTGTATCAACATTTACAGATTGCAAACAATATTATAAAATAAAGTGACAGGAACATTTTTATTAATTATTATGCATGTAACATTTACAGCATTTTTAATTTATAATATCAGTACAGTGAAGATAGTTTAGAAGAAATATTGACTCATATGAGACGATAATATATTTCACATGCTGAAAATTGAATTCTGAAAATATTGTTTTCAAGTCAATATGAAAGATAGTATTAGTTTTCAAATTTTAATTTAAGCTAAACTTGAAAGGTACTTGTCCATATATAGACCAATGACTACGTGTAACTTCCATGTGTATATAATAGTGAGGTAAAACATACATCATGCTTTGACTGATCATGATAATCCAGAGATTCCCTGCATATATAAGTTCCTCATATTACCTCATTCCTCGTGATACCAACGTGTCCGGCGATTCAATCACATTACACTTAAAGTATGTGATTAAATAAATTTGCTCCCACCTTGGTAATTGTATTGTCTCGATATCCATTCGATTCTTCTCTGAACATGTTGACAGCTGTTATATTTATTGTGCAATCATGATGTCAGACTTAGTGCCTTGTATTTTAGCGCACAAAGAATGTTGATTTTATATTTGTCTTTAATGTTATGTATTGGTCATTATCAAGTATTCTTCACATTGCTATATCTTTCTTCAAGCAGGAAAAGAATGAAGTATTGGCGAAAAATAATGAAATATATGTCAAGTACCTAATGGATCCAGTTAGAATGAAAGCCACGCAAGTCTCCCGATTCTCTCTCTCTCTCTCTCTCTCTCTCTCTCTCTCTCTGAGATTTGTCAATTACGCCAATTTTCTCAACCTCAAGTAATGATGGTGAAAAACTTCTATCAACGCAAGAAATGACAAAGTAACCATAGAAAATTAATTTCAATACATATTGACAATCGAAACATTTTCAGTAAAAATGATCGATCTCGGTCTCTCTCGCGTCCGTTCTCAAATTCGTCAATGTAGTAAAGAACATGACAATTAAAAGATAATCATACAAATTATATTAAGAACCAAACATATCACTGTCTGGTCACTGCACCTAAGCATTTTGGAACAATTTTAAAACTGGGAAAGGCGCATGGGGCGATATTCACAATCACAAAACGATTAGCGGCCTCAAGATTTCCCAGAAATGTGAGCATACATTTACCCCACAATTGAATAACATTGTAATTTGTGTATCATTGACATATAATCATAGCGTTGATTGAGAATCAATAGTATACTATATATTATAAAACTAAAACTAATAGATCAAAAGGCACTTTAAAATTACAAAGTTGAAATGTTCATCGAGATTAGTTGCATGTTTCTTCTATCGTTTCTCTACTGCAATCTCTCTCGACCGATTCATTTGAATTTTGTAAAATAATTGTCTTCGTCTTCGTAGTAGAAGTAGCATTGGTATTAGCATTGCAGAAAGTTGGTGTACCCAAGGTTACGATGAGATGTTTACTACAATATATATAAAACGAAAACTTCAGAACAATTATGCATCAAGCAGAAATTAGAATTTAATGTCGAAAATGATCGAAAACTTTTATATACAAATAATGAACAGTTATTTGTAATACAAACTCCAGAATATATATATATATATATATATATATATATATATATATATATATATATATATATATATATATATATATATATATATATATATGTATATATGTGTGTGTGTGTGTGTGTGTGTGTGTGTGTGTGTGTGTGTGTGTGTGCGATAATTGAGAGACGATTTTTCTTTCCAATTCAGTCTTGCTTTAAATGTTGTATTTTACATTTTAGACAGAGAATTCGGAATAAATATCTGGAGCGTATTATACAGAATATACCCGGGTTTACCTATTCCAACCCTATCTTCTCCACGGCATTCATGATGGCAATACTTCTGTATCAGGTAATACGGAAAATGTATACAAAATACGACAAAATTTTGCTGAAATATTATGTACGACATCTAAATTTCAGCATCACCTTTTCAGCCCATATCTATAAATATAGACCTGTTAATAAGCTCAAACAATCGAATATGAGGATCGAACAAATAAGTTAGGGTTGCGTTTCTTGTTGCAATTAATGTCAAATGAATATATATAACTGGAGTTTGCAACAAGGAAATAAACTACTGAGGATTATGTTAGCTGGTAGATGTAATGGTTATCTACTTCCCAGTCACTGAAATATACCGACAGGAACAATAACGGTTGTGAAAATAACGACACAGAAGCAGCACGCATTTTGACTTCCTTTTTGAAAAATCATTCTCCTTTGACAACATCTAACTCGTTAGTATAGTTTGTATATCCTTCGACCCTTTCTCGTTGGCTAATTAATATGGAAATATTCAATAGTAGTTAACGGAATGTTGGTCTCAAAGAGCATTTTAGTTAGTAAGCATGGGGTATTGGTCGTGTTGATGATATTGTGCTGGTGTTGAGTTGTAGGTAATTGGATACTGGATGGTAAATATCTGGATGTTGGTCACTAAAACGGAGTGTTGCTGGTATTATATGGCTCTGTGGATACTATATAACTATTTTATGTAGAGTAGAAATCTGCGTGCTGGTCACTTTAAACGGCGTATTGGCTAGTAAGTGTATTTTTAAAGTTACATTTTCAGTTAGAGGTCATATACAGCCAAACGTTTATACATATGGATCTTTTAATTTTTACATTTCATTTTAGACGTCCAAACCAAAAATGACATCCTCTGTGATAGATTATCATCTTTTTACATAACTAGTGGTCACGAATTATTCTCTACTACCAAACTTACTGAGAATTTCGCAAATCAGTGTCAGTTGACTAGATTTTGTGCATGTTCTGTCTCGACTTACAACCCCTCTAAGTTTTGCACACGACCAGTGTTGCCAATATGTCTAGTTTATAGTTTGAATTGAAAGATTGTTTTCCAGTAATACATATTGTATCACAATTGAGACGCAGAATGTTTATTTTCATAAATTTGCTTTATTATTAAGAAGACCGTTCGATAGTAGGATCTACCTACCCTAGAATGTGTGGGTAACATGTTCATACCAAAAACAAAAATAGTTTTACTTTTTTGAAGTTTGCAAAGTTACTGTTTACAGAAAATTAAATTGTATTCCTTCACGCCGTAGATCTTGTAAACATTGGTGTCTGAATGTTATAAATGCTAATTAATTTTAAATTGTTCAAATTGTGGGAAGACATTCTTGTAAATGGACAATTTATATAAGCACATTTATCCTGAGCTGCGAGAATGTATTTAAGACTTATTTGTACAGATATCAGTGACATGCAATGATCAATTTACATCCAAAACAGCAAAGACTATTGAAGCATTGGTATCAGAATGTCATATAAGATTAATTATATTGAAAATCTGCAAATGGTCAGACATTATAAGACTTGAAATGCCAAGTCTTCTTCAGTCGTCAGTGTAACACCAAATCTATGGAGAAAGTCAGTGATACTGTTCAAAATTATTGCGTTTTAAGCACTGTTAAATAATTTGATTCAACATGATGGACCGATCTCTTTAAATTTTATTTTGGACACAATGTAGTGTGTGTGTGTGTGTGTGTGTGTGTGTGTGTGTGTGTGGTATTATTATATGTTACCAACATATTCTTTGGTGCATTTTCATCAACATTACCTGAACAGATATAACATTCATTGGCACTTGAACTACTAAAATGAAATGAATAAACACAAACCGTCATTCTAAAGTTTCTTGAAGTCAAGTTTTGGGTAGCTGAAATATGAAAAAATCTTCAACAGCTAGCAAGACACTTTCTTTCTTGGCTGATTTTGACTCTCTGTGTCCAGTGAAAGTTATTAGACCTGAATATAGGCCAATCGCGTCCTTTTCAAATCGCTGGCGCGAACTTCTGCTTGATTTATTTTGTTCTTTTAGTATGGATAAAATGTTCAACCCCCTTTACCAACAAACATTGGCGTATCGGATAGTAAGTGTGGGGTGTTGAAATGTAAATATAGGGCGTTAGATAGTAGATGACTGTGTTGGTAACTCAGCTTTTTTCGTTGGTTAGTATGTGGTGTTAGTCACTGCCGAAATGTCTTTATCTTTCACAATATTTTGTGAAAATTTTATTAAAATTTTAATTATGATTTTCACTTTGTTGTAAGAGAAATAGAAATCTTAAAATTGTCAAGGCCTTCGAAAGTCATTGCTAATTTCCTTTAATTTGTTTATTTCTTATTGGTGAGAAACTGTAACTTTGTAAATTTTGCAATTCTAAGGTGGGTTTTATCCCGATAAATGGGGGAGGGAGGCCAGAGTCTGTTTCAATTGATTCCAAGCAACAGCTATGAAACAACCTACGATATGGATCTTAAAAGCTAACTGTGTTCCTGACTTAAAACATGTACTCAGTATTAAGTGATTTGAAGACGTTTATTAATTCTTAAGAGATATATTATTTGTCTTATGCGGGTCACTAAATTCTGAAGCAAGTACTGTCTTTTAAACGTTTAATCATAACAAATCACATTATCTGACTTTTCATTATGTTTTTCAGGTCATTCTTGGTGAGCAGCTTGTGGTGGATTATTGGCAAAAATATTTACGCAAACATTTTAAAGGGTTATCATTGGACGAGTATTTTGATATCCTTAAAGGTTCGTATTGTCGGCGACCTCCACTATATTACGAAATTGGTACATAATAAGAAATAAGACACAAATGCAACTAAAAGAACTCCAATTTACAATCATATACCATGTTTTAAGTTAATTTAGAGTTTACGAAACCAATAGTGAGACGTAAGTTAAGTGGTTTTATTTCCTGGTTGCCGTTGATATTAGATGATGACTTTTACAACCCTACATATATTCATGTTTGTATGTATGTATGTGATATGATTGTTGTATGAATATATGGATGGAAGGATGCTACGCGATGTTGTGAAACAGTAGTGTCAATAAGTTAGTTTACTCTTGCTAAATGTTGGATGATGCAAACGACCGCGATGCGTTAGTTCTCACTGAATGAGACTTTCAGATAATATTTTGTTTGCAAACTTCTTCCGCTTTGATACACATTTGACTTACCATTGTAAGAAAATAGTGTGCTAAGAGATTTGGGTATGATTGAAGATGATAACAGACACCGGTTCTTGATTATACTGAATCATGTTTTAACTGTCTAGCAACCACGATGATTGCTAGATCGATTATCAAACGAGTGACTTTCTGAAGTTACAGTTTGTAATCCGTAAATTGGGATGGTCTTTCTACTGGAATAATGAACCATAGAAATAATCAGTAAAAGATCGGCTCTTTAAATAGAATGAGTCGTAGTTTGAGGTGTGCATGCGAGCTTCCATCCATTTAAGCACCAATGGAACGTAACAGGAAGTGTTGCATTCTTACTATTTTACGTAATAATCTTTGCCAGAAACGTATTCATGCATTGATGTACAATTGTATCTTACATTTCTAGTAGGAATGAATATAATAAACGAAAACCTTAACATAGTGGGTAATAGCTAGAAAAAGGTTTTCAAATCTTTTAGTGAAAAAATTGTGTAACTCAGCCGTTTTAAGACAGTAAACATCAGTCGCTATTTCATATATTTGATAATGAATGTATTAAGAAAAACATATTTTGTCAACAAATTTACAGGATGTGGTATTGCTTCCGGTATAGCTACAGGAATATATGGCTGTAGTGTGATTTACTCCTTAATCATGACATACAAGTAGGTAAACTTAAATTTATTCTTCTCTCACTGTAGTTGTATTATGTAGACATATATGAGATATAAGTAGGTCAAATTGATAAAGGAAAAATATTAGAATCGACTAGACTTATAGAGAGAAGCATTAAGAGTACCCTTTCGTTCCATGTTGAAGTTACACTGACAAATACCGTCGTTAAATTTCTAAATAGTATGGTATAGAATAGATATTATTATCTCTGAATGTACTATTTTCGAGCAAACGCTTCTAACAAAAGTATGGTAAAGCCAGGCCCTCCCGTTCTATCTCATAAGTTCACTATTCTCATGTACTCTTACATCATTCGATAAAGATTTAAAACTCTATTTTCGAGCAAGCGCTTCTAACAAAAGTATGGTAAAGCCAGGCCCTCCCGTTCTATCTCATAAGTTCACTATTCTCATGTACTCTTACATCATTCGATAAAGATTTAAAACTCTGTTTGAATATGGAAAGTACTGAAATCTCCATCTAGTTAATGTTTTAAATAGGTTGTTTTATTCTATCAAACTGAGAAAACTACAAGTAGTTCGTCTGACACCCGTGGGGCAAGGATAAAAGATTTACTGAAAGGATAATTACCAAATAATTTGTAATTCGACGCAGTTAATAACTGATTATTACTATTGTTATAATGTTTCTTGCAAACAAAGAACAAAAATGGATTTAGCAACCATTTCCATGGTGTACGTTTTTCATTGTACTTCTCTTCTAATTTAGAACATTCTAGCTAGCCAATTGATCTTTCAGGTGTTTTTTTAATGCTTTCTTTTATTATTTGTTTGTCTGATTTTGTTTCACCCCTTTCGTCTCGAATAGTGCACACTATCGGGGATATCCATTACTCATTATTTGGACAGATAGAAAAAATACTTACTGGGCCGACGCAAAATATCTTCAGAAAATGGGCGACCATTCATAGAACTTTTCCAATTAATTGCCATTAAAGTTTTTATTCTAACTAGATTATTTTCCTCATTAAATCAATACAATTTCAGATAATTTTATTTCAGTAAATGTTTATATTATATTATAATATTTGCAGCTAACAGCTCTGTGACATGTATTCCTGTACATGCTCACTTTTCGGTGGAAGAATCTAAAAGGACTTAAATGTAAATATTGTATATATGATCATTCTAAGCTATGGAAAGGTATGTTGTAACAACTGTAAGGCCACGCCCTTGCAATACATATCTGTTAATATTTTTAAATCGAAAATTAAAATATCGTTTTGGGGATGTTAACATTTTCTGCGTGTAATGATACTTATCGACTGAAACAAATTCTGAACGAGATTTAAAATAAATTTTAAGATGAATCCAACAGAGATCAAACAAAATATTCAAAAGGTAGCAATAAAATGAAAATATTTCTTAATCTTTTCCAAAACCAAACCTTTAATTAGACCCCTTGCATAGAATACACAGTCTGGTGACTTAATTAAAACAATTAGAAAACGGAATGCCACCAAATCCAAGTACGTATATGAATTCATTATACTTAATTTCGACTATGGGCATGACTTTTAAAACGCCTAAATATTAGTTGTGAAATATGTGCCCGTGTTGCTAATACTAATAGCTTCAAATATGGTTTAAGAAAGAAGATACTAATAAAAAGAAGAAAATAAAACTAATCGAGCAAACGAACAAAAAACAAATAGACAATAAACCAACTCTCAGTCGTTCTTCTTCTGGTTCATTTATTTACCATTCGCTATCGATTTTTTTTTCAGACGGCATATGCTGATGTTGTACAAAGGAGAAAGAGAATTTCTTCCTCAAGGAATAGAGAAAATAAAGGCGGAAACACACTTAGTTAGTATCTTCTTCATCAGTTTTAATTTTTTAAATTACAATACGATAGAGCGTTTTATTTTAGGTGGAAAATATTAATGTATAATCTCCAAGAACGTTAAGGTTTTTGTTATTAAGCACTGAGAGCTTGGAGAAACCTTGTCTTATTTTGCGAGAAAATTGTATATTGCGTTTCACACTTTATGGACCCAAGCTTAGACAACAAATCCTTGTGTCGAGTGTATTGGTAATATAGTGTAAGGGGAAGTGAGCCTACCTTCATTCAGGTTGAATAGTGGGGTTCTTCAGTCCATACCCATTGACCCTGCAGAATCCAAATGCAAACCAAAAAGTATATCAATGGTCAAAAATTCTGGTCCAAGATGTTGATCAGATAACATTTTCAGAATTTTTTAAATATTCAATTTTTGGGGTTCTTTTTATTTTCTCCCAAAGTCGGCGGGACAGAAAAAATCGAAAGTTCACCGTTTCGTTTATGACACTCTCTGTTCCAATGGCATATAACGTAACCCAACTGCGGTGTCAGTATCGAACTTTGTACTCATTACATAACGGACTATGAGTTGTTTCTGCTTCAGATTTGTTTTGTTGTTTTTTGTATCAAAGAACACACATATGCATATATAAAGCACATACACACACAACTGATGAAGGTGCAAGTACAAATCAATTGCTCACAATTTCGAACTAAACACGCTGTTCTTCGATTACATTGAACTACGTCATTAATTCTATGCTGAATGCATCAGAATGAAATTGTTAGAATAAATATAATATTCTTGTCCAAATGTACTTGTTTTCCAATATTCGTTGCACAGGCACTTAATATTATTATCGGAATTGTAATAAAGAAAGAAAACAAAAGCAAAAACTTTTTAAAGTGTAGTATATCCAACAACAAGCCCCGCGTCCTTTCTTTTGTTGCTTTTAAAACATCATTACTAAGTTAAACTTGGATGGGTCGCACTAAAGCATAACAAAAATAGGATAATTATAATTTAGGTAAACAAGTAAGTAATGAAGTGGACGATTTGAATGAAATAAAAAAGATAATTAATTATTGGCAAATAACATAGGAGTCACATTATGTTAAGCCAATGTTGGAATTAATTCTTATTTAATTTCACTAGCGTCAAGGCGTAAATCATAACCATTATATACGGAGAAAGAAAGAGGATCTCAAATGATTAGTGATTTACTATTGAATTATTTAAACGAGTTGAATAATGTCCAGATTTGGCGACATTATTTTATGTGCTTCATAAATTGAATCTAATATTACTTCATCACGCATTTAAGATTCAGTTTATTACATAGTTTGTGTTTTCATGGAAATAGTTTAGAAAGAAAGAAAAATTTCGTTCATTCCGGTTCATGCAGTACACCTTTCATTTGTTGCACGTAAAATATTAGTCACAGACGCTAGATCGATTAATAATGTAATATAACTTGTAATATTCCAATAGCAACTGTCCTTTCAAGATCAGTTGTACATTTGACATATACAGCATCACTTTTGAACATTCTATCTCCGATGTAATATGTTTAAATCGGATTAGATGAAGACTGTCCACATACATCGAGTGAAATTCTCACTGCCACAACCAATCATTACAAAGAATACTGCGCAAAAATGTCATAGGCTCACTTGCACCGGTCATATTCACATAAAGCGTTATGTTAACATGTTGATATATCAAAAATAGTAAACTGACCACGCTTTATGTAAAGTGTACCAGCTGCATACATACATGCATACATACATACATACATACATACATACATACATACATACATACATACATATCTCTTCCGATGTACTCATCTTATTATTAGGTGATTGTTCGGGGTTTTCTTTGTACATCAGATTATTGTTGGTGAGGTGGGGGTATGTCCTGGAAGGGAAGTATAGGGATTTATTTGTGTTGTCCTAGAAACTGAGTTTTGTGCATACATTGAAACTGGACCGTGTCTTGCTGTTCTCTAGATAGGAGCGCTATGAACCTTCTTCACTGTTTTAGTTTTATATCGAGTATGATTTTGGTCATTTAACCAAACTGTAGCTGAGATTTGTTAACGGATCGCCTGTTGCAATATTATTGACTAAATCTATGTACTGAAACAATACGAAAGATGCAGAGGATTAATGAAATTATACTATTCAGCCGATGATACAACTGAACAAAACTACGCTTCTGACTGCATGATTCGTGAGATGGGTTTAATCTCTGACCAAGTGATTTTGTTCCGATCAAGATTTGATGAGCCTATTCTCCCTTGCTTTGCTCAAACGTGACAGACAGTAAATTATGAAAAAGATAATTTATATCTGAATTTACTGTCTTATTACTTTTAACAAGAAAAAATGTTTTATTAATTCATTCATCAATGGGGAAATCGTTTTGGCTCATTACCCTGTGCTTTTGTCCAGGAAGGCCAGCTGTCTAGCGGCTTTCTACATTTTTGTAACTGAAGGTAGGTCGCGATTAAACGTCGATGTGACGAACGAAGCTACACGATGCAACCAAGAGGACAAAATTGCTGACCAGTAACCAATGCTAACTACGTTCCTAGTCAAAGCAATCCAGCCCCAACCTTGTTTGAAACAAATAGACTTGGTAAGATAGCCAAAACATACCTCTCGTGGTAGTTATGTTATGATACGGTTTGCATCATAACCTTCTTCTCATCTCTTACTATGAGAATGGATTACTCATAACTTAAGAAATGTCGTTGCCCATGGTTAGAGAGAGAGACAAAAAAAAGGAGTTCATGCTCTATAACAAGAGTGTCACCAATAACCGTGTAGATACGGCTACATCTTGGGGAATGAGGTACGGAATCGCTGTAAGGAAAAGACAGAGCTGTTCTGACTCGAGGAACGAACTGTTTTATTGATATATAACACTAAATTCTAAAGATACATTTATAAAGCCTTTATATTAAGAATACAGGAAATGCATATAAACTTACACTTTCCCATCGAGCTTACCAACTTCACTGTATAATTTCTGCCTTTTAGAATGTAATACAGATAGTTAAATCTCGATTAACTTCATGATATCCAGTGAGTATGAAATTCAATAGTTGCAATCATTTTGAAGAAATGTATTTTACTAAATTTAAAATAAAATACTTATTTGGAATAGGTTACTAAGCATTAGTCATTATTACTTAAAGAATCTTTTATTTCCAAATTATATCTAAACATGAAGTTGGTAGCGAATTCGCCTTTTCCAATAATGCATACCACAAATACAATTAAACATTCCATTATATTATAATATAAAATATAAAGAACACACAAAAATATTGGGAAAATATGAATTTTACCGTTAAAGTCTCAAATATTAAAAAGTGCCCATTCTTTAAAGAAGATTGCGAACACAGGCGAGTCTTACCTGTAAGGAAAAGACAGAGCTGTTCTGACTCGAAGAACGAACTAACCCTTCGCAAGCCCGCTTCTCTATTTATACAGGTTTTTTTTTCGTTCAGGCCAGTCAAAACAAGACTCTTGAACTTTCCCAGGGCCATCGTGTGAACCATCGCCGTAACTCATCCATTATTGATATAATAATTTGTCTGTTCAGCAGCTTCCCCCAAAATCTAGATTGCTGACATTTAGATACGAGCGAAATGTATTTTATGCTGACAATTGGTGACATTTAGATACGATCGAAATGTATTTTATAGATTTCTGCACCTGCTCGTAAAGCGCGATCTTTATAAAATAGCATACAGTTATATTACACAAATATATAAAATTTATCTCAATATATTTTAGCGGAAAATTACTTTCAATTTAATTTAATGAAAAAGTACTTTTAATACAATTTAGATAATATTTAAATCTTAATAATTTTATTTAAACGTTCTGTCCTAATAGTTACAACACATTTTGTCTTTATGTTACAGCTTCGAAGTACACAGTACATGGGAAATCAAATCATCGGAACGCTATATGGTATACAACCTAAATAAGAGCAACATTCCTTAAGAAGCCTTAAAGAATTATCGTGTTCCACATTACATACTTGATATCACAATCTCGAAATATCTCTTTTAATATTTAATACTAATCTCAACTTCGTGGTAATAATGAAGGTCTAATTGGAAGTGATAAAGAATAAACAGTTTTTAGGTTAATACTTTTCAATATTCTAGCTGATTTGCTTAAACCCATTCTAGAGCCAATAAGAACGATGTCAGTTTAACCACTTCACAGTCCCTTTAGATATAACATTATTATTACAAAGTATTATGAACGTACGCTCTGATATCCTCGGTAGACTATTTGTTTTGCCATCAAGTCGACGCTTTTGAGAGAGACGGATATTCCAATACATTTATGTTCAACTGATATACCAAAGGAATTTGATACATATACATAATAAAATTAATCGTATTTTGTACAATTTGGTCTCAATCTGAATAAATAAAACTTCAAAAGGCATGACAGATTAAAATCTTTTTAGATTCATAGCTCTTCAAAAACGCTAATTGAGTGGCCAGAAAGGATGTCACTGTCGTTGCTGATGTTGCTGTTATTGTGAATAAAAGAAGTTGATATAGCATACAGGTTAAACATGTGCTGCTTGACCGTGTATGCAAAATACATTTATTGTTAACTTTCCTCCTATTTTTGATATGTATAGCATAAGCATCACATCATAGTAACTGCATACCTACTTGGAGGAACTTCGCTAACTCACGAACCTTAACGTGGAGTTGAGCACTAACTCGATTTTCAATACTTGGAGATATGAACTAATCAACGTAACATAATGTAATAAACATAATCTCAAACTCGGGTATGTTAGCATAAACTGATTTGATACTCGTTGAACGAGAATAAAATGATGAGCAGCTTGCTTATTATTCCAATAGTTTTATTATTTTATGTCTCAAAAGTACGTACATTTAAAATCAATTGTTCCTATCATTATCTTTCTTTTATCAGATGTACTTAACTTTATCATATTTTTTTTCTTTTCAGGCACAATTATTTGTTTCATCTGCATGTTTGTGCCGCTGTCTCTTTTGTGCATGGTCTTCAAACTCGTACAAGAATTGAATAAAGTTCCACAGTTATTAGAACAATTTCAAATTTTAGTGTAAGCAAGGCAATTATACACACTTAAATAGTCACCATTTCTTCCCTTGGTTTCTAGGAACAAATTTTATTCAAATTTAATTTAATGGACAAATATAATATATAATCTAAACAATCTTTTAGCCGAGGAATAAGAATGGGTCCTGGAGTAATATAGTGATATTATATTCTGGACCTAACTTATTTTGGTGATATATATTACTAGCAGAAGTTGTTGGAGAGAAATGAACACCAAGAAAACGAAAGCAAGGAGAGATGTTGCGTATATGACACGTAGAACTAGCATCGGAATATTAAAATGCAAAAATGTTGTGCGGAACCAAAATAGAGATATTTAAGTAAATAATTAAAATATGCCTAAATTAATATCGTATCCACCTAAATAATTATATAGACTTAAGAATTAAGAGCTAAAAGAGTTAAAATAGAAAAAAATAATAAAATCTGTTATGTAATATCTGAAAATATCTTTCAATTATTTGTTTCAATATGTTATGCTGTCAAAAATCTAACTTTACTTTAACTTATAATATAATAAGCGTAAATTAAAAAGTGTAGTTAGTTATTACAAATATTTACTTCAGTGGGGTACCAGTAAGTTAACCTAACAGACCATTAAGCCCTGTAGATTAATAATGAAAACTGGTATGTGATGTTTTCAAAAGATGTGTTTTTAAAATAATAAAATAACATTTTAAAAAAATATAATTTTAAGAAGAACACAAAATGAAGAAAACCTATCATAGTATAAAATATTGGATGCTTCTGAATTTGTCTGGATTTAAAAGCTGTCCAAAAACTAGGTGAAGTTTAAGGAAGATTATGTCAGTGTGAGAAACGTACCGAAAAAGCAGTAAAAATGGTTATTTCTGGGGTATTTTAAGAAAAAGCTACTTAATGGTAAGAAATATAACAGTCAACTTCAAAACATGTTTTTAAGAAATAAAAAGAGTATCCTAAGTATAGATCGGTTCATAATATAATATCACTGTAATACTCATATGATAACATAGCTCTGAAAACAGGAATAAAATCCGTTTAAAATAGAAATATATAAATCTGGACATCTGCGACTTGACATATTTTAAATAACTGTTTATCGTCTTGAGGACAATTTGGTTTTGCTTTAGTGTGATCGTGATAACTATGTTGATTTAGGCAGAAAATGTTACTCAGCATGATTTTTAACGGATACAATCTTTCCAATCTTAAATAAAAAGTAATTGCATTATTATTTTCAGAATTTCATTGTTAAGTTGATCAAATTATTGTTATATTGGCTACATAACATTATTGCTGTGTTTCAGATGACATCCTTGCAATGCTTTGGTACCCAGAGAAATACCATGTCTTGAAAGGAATACAATATTTGCAGTCTTTCGTTAATTGTATTCTGGTTAAGGTGCAGTCTTTCATTAATTGTATTCTGGTTAAGGTGCATTCTTATGAATTACACATTCCGTTACTTTTTATATAGTTCGTATAATCAGGTTTATTTCTATTTTTACTGGCATTTTTAAATGGTTTGCACAGTATAAACTATTAAAATCTTGTATTATACATTTCCGATTTAGGTACCCAATCAGTGTGTTCATCATCTTCCGTTTACAAATTTTTGTCGTGGGCAAATTTTTGTTACAAGAGAGATTAAACACGACTGACCAACAGAGGCCGCTTGCTATCGATAACAGGTTTACTATTATTTTGTTTGTTAATCTCGTTATACATCCGTCGTGATCTTTGTTCTTCTCCTAATAATTTTATAAAGAAATGTCAGATAAAACTGCCAAAGTTGCCCTGCAGTTGCCCGTTTTTGAATGAAGGAATCTATTCTGGCCTCAAATATTATATGAATTTGGGTAACCCTATATATTTGGATTGTAAGCTCCACAACATGCATTGGGGTATCGTACGCATCCCTCACATGGAATAAATAAATCTTAGAAATAAGGTGGTATTGTCCAGCTCACGCATCGGACACGCATACTTCGTCCTCATGCCTAATACCTACGAAATGGTAAAGTTTGGCCAAAGTGCATAATATGCCAATGTATACTAATAGTGGAACATTGTTTCTCTGCTGTGTCAACTTTTACCATTTGAGACAGATTTATTCTGATCTGAACTCAGTTTCTGAAGCTTTTCGATGATGTTCCACCAGAAAAACTCAGAGTGTTTTAAAGCAATACATTATATTTTAAGCATGCTGTGTTTACCGTCATCATTCTGACATCTTTGCCTTTTATCTTTTATTTTGTTAGATTCTATTTGAGGGTTTATCTCCCTGATTTTTTTTTGCTCACTTTTGTTTATCTATATATATTTTTGTAATTTGACCTTTAATTATCGCTATATAGTCAGGCCTATGCTGATGTTCTTGCAAGCCTATACACACATAGTGTTCAAGAGTCAAAGGTCAGTTACTTGTGGCACAAGAAAATAAATTGGACACAGCATAGCAATTTATCTGTAATTAAACATATGTCATCTGAGCATGCTGCCGTTGATGACTCAGAAAGTCTGTTTGATGATGGGATTCAATCAAAACAAAATAGCTCTGTAATTCAAAGGGTTGTGAGTTCGATACCGCCTAGACCAGACAGGGTTGGCTGTTTCAGTGAGTCCTTAGGGCAGGTACTTACCTCCCTTTTCCTAGATATGATATAATGATATAACGAATAGTGTTTGGAAGGTGCTCTAAAAAAACAAAGCATCAACATACACACACACAAACAAACAAACACACACACACACACACACACACACACACACACACACACACACACATATATATATATATATATATATATATATATATATATATATATATATATATATATATATATATATATATATATATACATGGTATGCTCGAAAGGTGCACCGTACAGCGATTTACTGATTTACTGCCAACAAGAAATTTATCGTGAAATCATAATATCAAGACGCTAGAAATTCAATGTGATCTAATTGCTCAGCTTAGGGTAGACATATTTTGTTTCAGACAATAATTTTAACCGACTTCCGGTCTTTAAAAGGACTAAGTACCTTCTATATCGATTTATTAAATTTAGAATGATAGTGTTTTAGTATGATTTCCACTATTCATGGTCTTAAGGAATGTGAGTAAAAATGTCCGTTTGTATATCAGATGTCAGTAACGGGTACATTTCCAAACAGACAATAGCGTTTGTAGATCAGGAGAACAACTGACAATCGCCTGCTAGCGTTTTGATAGTATAGATGCATTAAGCATTGTTTGGTTGCAGTAAGTTCGCAGTATTAGCGACAAGTGGGTCGCATTGAGTACACCATTATACTGAAACGATAAAGAGTACATTTCAATGTACATCTTTTTGAGCAACTCTCAAGCTGACAGTAATGTTGTTCCCAAGAAGGATCGAATGTTATCTAAACGTCCATAGTTTAAAATGTTTACGTGACAATGTAGAGTATAATAATGAAAATTAATTAAATTTGTTGCAAAGATACCAATTCAATTATTCAGATTAATAGTTATAAGGAGGGTTTTATACTTACATTAGCCGTTGCCTTTATGGCATGTCTTAAACCAATTCAATTATTCAGATTAATAGTTATAAAGAGGGTTTTATACTTACATTAGCCGTTGCCTTTATGACATGTCTCAAAGATAATGACAATACCTTTCGACCAGTGATTACAGTACATTAAAGGGATGCTACAGGCTTGATTTAATCAATTGAACAGTTTGTGATGTCGATAAATTCCAATTTAAAAATAAAAATATACCAGGCCCGTAGAATGATCATTTTCTCGCAACGGCAGAATGCTGCCATATTTTTGCTGCTTGAAAAAATCGATAACTAAACTACTTTTAATGTTTTTAAGATTCACACTTAGAATGTGAAGTACATCACTATATTTAATTGTTTCTCCTGTCTTTTAGAAAAGCCCACGATCTCTTCAAGTTCTTCATGCTGTTTCTAAATCTCAGTGTTGGTCTTATGGTCTTCTTGAGGCGCTTAATCAGCTACATATTTATAGGAATTTTCCTCGTATCCAGGATGGATAGATGTATGTTTCCCAAAGGATTCGAAAGCGGAGATAAATGTAAGTACATTCCCGTATGATCGCTGAACATATATGTCCTATATATATGTAAGCATATATTTATTTATGTAAACATAAAGAGGGAGCTAAACAGCGTTAATTATATACCTTCTGTCTGAAGTTTTCGAATTATTGTTAATACTTTCAAGATAACCTGATCTGACAGTCGACTGAATACTGAATACATTTCATATTTTTTAGGCTACATGAATTACGTCGGTATGTTGATTGTGGATTTCACGCACAATAACCCCATCATGAGGGTGTTTTGTTCTGTTCTTCTGAATACCGTTGTTAAGGAACGCGATCAACGGAGCAATGAGCATACTATCGTCCAGAATGCCACTTACGGTGAAATTGGAGCGCTGGCGTTTCCACGACAATATCAAGGTATGCATTATATAGCAAACTTTTGTATATAAAACAAGTACCTTGTATAAATAAAAAGAAACAATTAGAAACAATTAGAAATATCGATACTACCACGTTTTAAATCTGAAGCATATTCTGGGAGGACCTTTTTGGTGTCTTGTCCAGTTGACATCAAGCATTGGAAAGAAAGATCACACATTTTGGATTTCCTTGATGCTTGCGTGATACCATTATAACTCGTATCCCATGAACCTCACGTATTTATGAAATACGCAATAACACCACCACATCCAATATTTAATACTTTAGAACTGTCTTCTTTGACAATAGTATTGTGTAGATTGATGCACAATGTTTCAATGACTTCAATGCATGTCAACCTATGTGCTCCTCTGACTGCATTTCCCTCCATCTCCACCCTTACAAAATATTACAGATATATTAAAGTAACTGCTTTTTTTAGAAAAGGATGAAAATATGCATAACATTCGAAACACCATGGACACTTATTTGACCTGCATCACTAGTGATGTGAAAGGTAGACAATCCAAAACACCTTTCTATTTTATACTGACTTTACATTATTTCTTTTCAGTCATTTTTATCCACTGCTATGCTGCATTTTGGACTAATAACACTATTCTAAATATAATAAAAGCATTCTGCTACCTTCCTATGAAATGCACCGCAGAAAGAGACGTAAGGTTAATGGTTGGCACTTTGTTTAGGTGTTAGTATGTAAGTCAGGCCCTTTATCAGATACAAACTATTATCCATCCAGTGGTACAACATTGATTTAGAATGTAAAAAGGTTAATGAGCAGATGCTAATATTAGTATCTTTTGAAATATTTTACAATTGTTTTACAGTTTGTAATTGCCACAGTATGTCAATGCTGTAATAGTTAGGGAAATCATTGAGAAAACTGGTGCAACCTCCCTGCGAAGAATATGACTTCAATAAAACGCGGAACATTTTACTTTAACTGTCTAAAATGAAATTGAATTGCTCGAAGCAAACTGTTATTGATCATGATCTGATTGTTCAGTTTGTAGTTTGATAACTACTTGTCACCATAATAACTACTTGTCAACATGATTAATAGTACCTGTTTAATCACGTACTCGTTGGACAACTAAATTGAAGGTAAACATTTGCACGATACTCATCTTGTGTTTCATTAGATATTATGTTGACATGGACTATTATTATCAATTATTTTTTCATGAATACCAGGCAACGCAAGAGCAAGAACCAAATGGCTGCTTGCGTATACCTTACTGAAAAATCCCTCCATCGTTGGAATGAGGAAGAACGCGTTGCCAGGGATAGTTCTAATAGAGTCATCTAACGTACGTGCAGACGTCATTGACAGAGTTCAACGAAGTATAGCCTCCACACTGTTTATTCATATTGGAATGACAGTGGGTTTGTTGACAATCGCATTCCTAGTTTTAGGCTTCAAAGCAATGTAAATAAGTCACTTTGAAGGGCGATTTATATTCTTCTACGAAAAAATATTTGTCAATTAAAGATATGTATATGCACAAAATGGATGTTGATTTTAAATCATGGAATATAATTTAATTGCAATTTACTTCAAATAAAAAGTCAATGTAAATAAAGAGAAGAACAAACGATAGAAGGAAGAACTGGCTATATTTCGTATGTAAAAGTAAAACGTTTCATCTATGTTATTCAACAGACATATTTTCAACAAAAATATCATACGTAATTTTACAACTGGTGATATTTAAAAAAAAAAAACTTTTGTGGCTGGCATTCCATCAAATCACAGTTACGTCATAATTTGTACATGAGCGAACTGTAATGAACATTATCGTTAATTCCAACAGCTTTATTGGCATACCCATTCTAAGAATTAACTCAAATGAGTGCATTATTGACTTTGTTTTACAGCATGCGTACTTGGTACTCACTTTTCACTCATAGGCAAATCTTATCCTAGATGGATATGATTTGTTATCATACGTTTTAATGATTGACTTGAGTCAGCCTTACATGCTTGTATTGGTTTATGTATTGCTTCTAAATCATAATATGCAACAAACTCTACTTTGTTTGAGTACGATAATTTTTTGTTCTTAATTGACGGTTGACATCTGTTGTGGAATTATATTCATTCACTATTCGTTGCTCTTGCGATACTGCATTTTAAATTTTGATGCATATAGGTTCAAATACATATATTCCACATACATTTTAGTTGTATTTTGTACTTAATCTGTGAATATATTGATTTTGACATATCTTTCATATCAACCTTCTTAAAAATTATCAACTTGAAACTGGTATGTTATTCTGGAACTCTACAAGTATAATTCAGTAACATTTATAAATATATTTAATTCCCTTCTGAAATCGTCAATAACATCAAAGTTAAATGGGAACCTATTAAACATAGTACGAACATATTTTAAGATTATATTTCGATATATTTTGTAGATCCTCCACTTGTGTATTTATCATTGATTCAATTGCATAGCAAACATCTTTAATCGTTTTTTACGACATGGGCGCAATATTCTTTATATTTCATTAAGTCTGGCAGATTTCTGTAAGATTATTTTCTGAGTGTAATATTATTATTAGTCTGACATTTTCAGCAATAAACATGAAGAAACAATCATGCGCTTTGTCTGTGATTTTGACACATGTTGCAATTCAGGTTTCCTTAATGAAGTAGTTTCTAACAAAACTGTGTCATGAAGATCATAAATACACAAATTTAGACTGGTTCATGAACTACAAAAATATTAAATTCGGTTCCTATTAGTCAAGAACTAAACTAAGTGTACTAAATTATTCTGGAACTGAACAAATTCTTACCCTGATCACACATGTGCAGGATCACGACTATGATCGACGTTTGAAAACCAATCCAGAATTTATACAAATTGCCAAAAGATTATGACTTTATTGATATCGAATCTTTTAATCACGACTATTGTTTTTCTAGGTGCCAATGCAAGGTGGACATATATCAAGGAGCGGAAATCAAATACATTGATCTGTGTTCCTTGCATTTTTACACCTTGTATACATGGGTGTGCTAATGTGCTTGATTCCCAGCGGTCACCCTAAAATGTTAATAGAACGCATCGATTTAGAACACATTTGTTTACTTGTCTTTGATCCATTGCAAAGTGTTACTACCAACACAGTAGTACCATCCTGTTTTTGTCCATCGTTTCCAATGAAAACTTGTTTCCTTTATACTGTAAGCATGCTGCAACATGTAATGAAGATCAGCCTTGCCGATACAATAATCAAGAACGCGGTTTGACAGAAACGTAGGTGAGTGTCGGATTGTTTGGTGCTATTGAGCATGGATGCCAACTGTACGAAGCAGACGAAAATTGGTACTTTATTATCATAGACAAAATATCGAAAACACATTGACTCCAATGAAGGATTTTTGTCAGTCTACATCAACCAATTCTTAACACTGAAGCAAGAAAATGTCATCATTGCAGCATAACATTGCAACTATTACCCTTTTAAAAAAACTGTATACTGTCCTTGAACGTTTTGGCGATAGAGCCCTTTAGTGTGACGCCTATAGTTTTATATATATCTATAAGTCTAATAGTTATCATCCAAATATGGAAGGTCTACATTTGCAATATCACCAAATCGTCATTCGAGCTTTGGAAAAGGTATATCGAATTGTCCACCAGAACGAGTGCAACGTTTAGAGCAGAACACCTTACCTCACAGACATGCTGATTCCCGTTATAAAATTGCTCCAACAAAAGAAAATGCAAATACGAACGCGGTACTAGAACGATAAATTTGACTGAGCATTGAGCGAGCGACCCCCTGTGGACTCCAAATTCATTAAAATTGCGTACGATGGTGTGCCTTGAACAACCGGATTAAGACCATATCGTACGAGAGCATATATTATCAGGATCAATGCAGTACGACCTATCCTTTTTACTGGTAAAGGTGATACCATGTGTGTGTCTATTTATGGATGTCATTCATGCTCTCGAAAACCTCTTAGGAAACAGCTTGCCCATTGATCTTTACATATCAAAAAAGAAAATGTGTTTCATGTGGTTCTGTCTGGCTATTATGACTTTGGAAGTCTAATTTCGATGTTCAAAACAAGACCTTACGATCTGGAAGGATTACACAGTAACAACACGCTTAGCGTTTGTTTCAGTTGTGGTGTGAAGACTCGGGAATTAGAGTATAAATACATGTCAGCTTTCCTTGAACATGCCAGATGGTTTCTGTGACGTCCCTTCCTGAATATCCACAGTGATACTTTAGAAGAGAAAGTTCATAGTTTACTTTTAGAGCTGAGAGAACACATTTGCAGATATGCTGTACAGATTATTCTGAAATGCAAGGCAAAAGATATAAGAGGGTTGATTACTTTGAAAGTGTTCAAATGGTCAGATATGGATCAAATACCTACAGCTAAGACGAGTTTCGATGACTTCTACCTTCAAGGCTGGAATACTACAAAGACTTCCAGAGGACAATAACTTATTGGATTACAAAATCTATTAAAGGGTGTATTGCATCAACGAGTGACTTCTTTACGGCGTGAGGTGCATTGCGAGTTAGTGACTGAAATATTTCTTCATAATTCTTTATAAAAGTAGATGGTGTTTGTCAAAAGTATGACTATTTCCTCAAAACGAAGGCATTTCTCATGATTAATAGAAAAACGTACTAAGCTACTATTTTTGTCATCAGTGTTGCAGCAAATTCCTTTGAATGAAATCAATGACAGAGTTTAGGTATTAGCTGATTATCAACTAATGTTAACAGATTTGCTTCCACATACAATTCCATTGAATTTTGGACGACTTGTTTTGTTCATGTGTACATCTGTGTGTATTTGTGAGAGCGCGCGCTTGCGAACACGTGCGTGTGTGAATATGTGTGTGTGTGTGTGTGTGTGTGTGTGTGTGTGTGTGTGTGACTACTTCGCAGATTTTTTAGCAACATATCCGTGTGCAATTTAGGAACAGTATATGCAGCAATGACATGGCTATCAAAACTTTATCAATGCAAGAAAAATTCTTTGCTTTAAATGTTTTGAGAACAGTGATAAAGATTAGTTCTTAACCTGTGTGTGAAGAAGAGATCAGTCGTACTTTATCCACGCTTCATACACACCAAAAAATGAATGTTGGTAGTAGGTTACACCAAGAGTTTTACGACTGGACACATGCACGTGACTGGTAAAATATAGGCTTCGATCATTGGATACACCGGGTGGATAATTATGCCAAAGACAATAAGTGTGTCTGATCAAAACATAATTTATAACCAGTGAGAAAAAGCCAAAAAACGAACATGGAATTAGAATCATTTATAAGAACAGTGGTAAACGAAGAATCAGACATAGAGGAAGAAATGCTAAAAATCCACGAAATTAGTATGGTAATGTTGAGATAGAAAAAAGGAGGTTAGGGTAACAAATTCATCAGACATTAGAACGCCAGAGCATTTACATAGATTAATATGACCCATACCTATTTATGTGCATCTATGGTGATTTTAATTTGTTTCGTTTGTGTACGGAGTAATTTGTGTCTTCTTTCTTTTCGTGTATTAATTCTTGCATACTGTCTTTCAAATGCAAATGATTTTGGTGTTGTTTTTACATACTGCCAAGACAAAGTTAACGTGTATAAAATTTCTTGTGTTGTTGATGGCATCTTAGTATTTTATAAGCACCATAGTTATGGTTCCATCATCCGAGCTAAAAGTGATAGACGAAAAGTTCGATCGGTAATGTTGGGAAGCAATATTTCGTCGCCCTCACTTCAACATGTTGCCTGCTGTACCCAGTGAGCCAGGCAAAACCAAGTTTGTTAAACTTTTGATTGGACCCAAATCATAGTTGTTTGATCAACCTTCACAACATATAGTGAGGCGCTACTAAGAGTGGCCGTCGTCTTACACATTACTCCAAGAAAGTCAAGGATGATTCATGTCGTTTGTAGGAGGCATTTCTAACGAAGACGATTGGATCCTTTTTGAACTAGTCAAACACATATTGGCATATGATATGTTAACAGAAGATAAAGACGAAATTAAGCTTTGGTTTACAAGAACAGACATCATCGTAATGCCAGTATTGTGTTATATACTCACTGCTTAGTTCAACAATGGTGAGCACACCAGTCCAAAAGTCGCAATGTCCAATGTAAAATGTTGTATAAAAGTCCAAGAAACAAATCGCAAGTGCATATGTTGACTAATTTATGCAAATGGCAACACCTCATGCGTATTTAATCATCTATTTAAAACCTCCAGAAAGAAATGTCGCCGCTAGAACGCACACTAAGTCAAGAAAACCTCGCCTCTTATTGACTGTTTCTCCTGTCATCTCCACATCTTATTCATCCATAATGATGTCTGCCAAGCCTAATCTACGACCAGTGTTTCTTAATTTCATGATAAACTGAAAATTACTATATTTGTCCAAACAAGAGTTAGCAAGATGTAGTCCCTTGAAAACACCGAGCCGACAATCAGTGGCGACCAGCTCCAGTATTAAATCAGATAAGTGTGGGATAAGATTCATTTCACTTTTCATGCTTCTGGACCAAAGATGTAACTAAGAAGCTTACGATATTATCAGATGTTGTGTACCAGACGTAAAAAACGGTCCACCCTATATCAACTTGTACGCTTGGAATCAAGCATAACACTGGACTTCACCGCAAAGAAGAAACGTGATCGCAAACTAATCGAGGTTTTCCTCCAACGTGAAAAGGACTTTGATCTAATCTTTGAAAAAGGCTTTATTGCGAAGTTTAATTGTCATGGATTAAAAGGAGGCATTCATAAATGGATAACCAATTTTCTAACCGGTCGAAAAATCAGAACCAGACTGGGCGATCAACTCTCACATTGTCACGAACCTGAAAATGGAACACTAAGGGGCAGTGTACTTGATAAACGAACTGACCTATCGCAGATCGCTGACGACAGCAGAATGTGGATAGCGGGGAACACATCCAGTGAAGTTGTGCTGGGCGAGCTGCAGGCTAGACTAAGTAGGATTGTCGATGGGCTGATAGAGAAGACTTCAGAGTAGCGCCCGATTACACTACAACAGCGGTGGTTAACCCGGGCGAGGACATCGACTTGGGGGCAAGACAAGCTACTCACAACACAATGAAAACGAAAACTGTTATAATCAGCGCTTCAGTCAGTGTACAGCGCAGCCTGGAGTCAGGTAAGGTAACTCCAGCGCAGAGAGGAACTGTTAATCTTTTAAGAACAGAAAATTGCATACAAAATCCTGGAAGAAAATAATTGTACGGTGGAATTTATGCGGGCTGGAAACGAAAGGGTCAATAAGAAAGAAAAAGACAAACTGAGTAAGCCCAATATTCATCTACATGATTACATTGTCAAGGAAATATACAGCACAATTAGACACAAAAATGTTATAACCAGTGGCAAGGGGAATGGGTATCATCCCAAAAGGAAATGTCAACGCCCCAAACTTTCTGAAACCTGTGACACCAGGGAAATCGAATTATTAAAAGCTGAAAAACAGTACTAGCCAGCATCATCAAAAGGTTCACACCGAGTTACAGTGCATACTTCCAGAACCGCTCTACCATGGTATCGATGATTATCCCAAATTTAGTGTATAAAGAAGCATATTTCAACGAGTACATAAATCTCTCAAATTGCCGATAACATACCCAGGCTTCCTTCGACTTGCTGATGTAAATATTGATTAGATATACAACAATATCCTGGCTTACATTTCTGCCAAGGGAAAGAGTTGAAACATAAACCAGTACATGCCATCAATTTTGAGAAACAAACAAACAAACACACCCACACGCACACACACACACACACACACACACACATATATATATATATATATATATATATATATATATATATATATATATATATATATATATATAACGTTTAAGGCAAGGCAAGACAAGCATCCATATTTCATATCCACTTAATGTACACCATCAGATAAGGAGCATTATGTGTGTGGAGTAATATTGTATTCATTATTATAAATACATATTCACGTTCTCTATGCAAATACAGTCAAGCAGATCGAGACACGTACTTAATTATGGTTTTGACCCTCCAATATGGCGGACAAGGGAAGCAATTCTTTGCAGAGGATACACATATTGCACAAGTGGGATTTATTTAAAATGTCCTCTACTTATTCAGTCAAATGATGAAAAAGATCATTTCTGATGGACTGAATTGTCGATGTATTGATGTAAAAATAAGTCCATGTGCCTTTCAAAATAATTCATTTAACGTTTCTTCCACAGAGTGAGTGAGTGAGAGAGACAGTCTCTTTGTATTCCCCTTAAGACACAGAGTATGCCGCAATAATATTTACAAGACAGTAGATTATAGCTTATACATGCTTTTATAGCTGGCGGTGAGCAAACGTGACATGCATCTGGGTCCATTATACGAAATTAATCCATGCTACTGTAAAATTTCGTTAATTCTGCACAATATAAGAATAGCAAAAAGGAATCTTGTGAACTATTACCTTAAATCAATTTAAATTAAAGATTTTTTTTCTCTTTTCTAGGCTTTTATCTGGGTCCAAATTAGTAGGTCTGTGCTAAGAATGAACCTGTGGGAACTATTGTTGAATTTTGTCTCGTCTGCTTCGCCTGTATAGTATATAACCCAAACACTTGCTATAGCCAGTTTAGCAAGACGTGTGGGTCATTACAACCACAATTAAATTTTCATGGGTGTTAACATAGTTGATAAATGTAAATGCGCACATGAAACTTGAGGCCATACATGCAAGCAGTATACAGGAAACGCGCTAACGAGTGATTGGTGTACTGTCTCAAAGTAGTTATGATCGCTGTATATAATTAACTCCAATAAGAGAGACAGACAGACAGACAGACAGACAAAGAGAGACAGACAGACACAGAGAGAGAGAGAGAAACTTTATGGCGTAAACTTTCACTTGGTATCACAATGAACGATACGTATGATCCAATTATAGATCCAATGACTTGCTTTATCTATCGCTCTAACATAGCGATTCTAGACTGACTTACCACTTGAAATACATTACCGGGCATTAAAATGATTTCATCTAATCTGCGAGAGAAGAAAACGTCTACCTCTGTTTGATTACACAGTGACATGTGACCATATTGCTCTTATTCGTCACCTATTTTAGACTGGGGAACGCTTACATTGGTCTCAGCTCAGCCTTCTCATTCTGCTAAGTTGTGACATGCGTAACTTATCATTTGAAAATACATGCCAGTTATCTAATTGCCAAGGATCAATATCTCTTCCGCCTTTGTGTAAATATTAAGTTGCTAGCTGACTTGTCTACCTGGAGAAAATGGCGTTGTCCGAGATTTGTCAGAACTTTTACAGAGAAGTGCAAATTAATTCAGGATTTTACTTTTATACCAAGAAAATTCATTGGTTTCTCATCTTCGCAGTAAGTAGGTATAGAAAAGACAATTGTTAAATTCATGCATGTTTTCTTTTTCCATAAAATGTTAAAGTTAAATGTTTCGTTAAAGATGGTCTGGCATTACATAGTGATAACATATTGGGTTGTTTTTGTTGGAGTTTTTTTTACCATTTGGGTACGACCAAATTACCCGTCTCGCAAGACTGTTCAGAATGAGGCATGGTGAATTTTTTCTTAAGTGTGTAATATGGCTAAGACTGTGCTGAAACGTTTATGTCTCGCAAGATGGGTGTTTTTTAACAAGATGGGTGTTTTTTAACAAGATGGGTGTGTTCTAACAAGATGAGTAAGTTTGCCTCAGATCTTGAGTAATTTTCCCCTATTATTGAGGTTTATGAATAATAAAAAAGTACATAACGGTAAATGTTTACATTTGTGCATGGTTTATTTATCTAAAATGTATTTCCACCTCCTCTAGCAGTCAGATTAAAAGAGATTTGTTAAATGAGACCGACATTAAATTTAAATTTAGACAAATAATGAAAACTAAAAGAAATGAGCACCATGTTTGTTAGCGGATAATGTCATCGTCATCATCGTTATTATTATTATTATTATTATTATTAATTCGATACATATTATAATTATTATTAATTCGATACATGAGTAGAATATTGACTGCCTTGCCTGATGGATCATATACAGAGGGGCCACTAGGCCGATAATTACACCGTCCCTATTCTTCTTCGTCTAATATTCCTTATTCATCTCATTTTTATAATTATTGTTCTTGTTAACATTACGATGATTAAATGTATCGTAGTAGTAGTAATACTAGTAATGGTAGTTTATGTTGTTCTTATCGGTGATTTTATTCTTGCAAACAGTTAATTCCACGAAAATAATTGTGTCGATTATTGTATAAATAGTCCCAAACATATATATTGCTAGTATATAAAAAAACTTTCTTTCCCATCATTAAGTCAGTCTTAGCTCGTGAGAGCTGTTATTTGCAACCAATTTTACAATCAAGATTATACATATTGTCGATCCCGCATAAATTCATTTATTTATTTTTACTCTCCGTTTCTTTGATGTCTTGAATTTATGTTACACTTATGTCCCTAAATAATGCATATAACGTGTCATTCAAGTATCAAAACACGTTGTCTTGCCTTATAATGAAAAGTGGTGACGTTGCTGTTATCATTGAGATCGTTCATTTCCTTATTGCCCACATACTGCATATGCATAATTTATCGATTAGTGAGACAGGGAGATCCTACCCCTCCCTCTAAAATCATCGAGATAAAGAAAGACGACAATTCCATTATTTTTAAACATTGCTCCTCCCTTTAATTTATATGGTCAAAATGCCTTTACTTTTTTATAGTAGCACCATTTGACTTTGTACTACACCCATGCCCGCCCCTTTCATTTCTAAGTTCTAAGTGCCTTTACTTGGTTTCACAATAGCGTTGTTTGTCTTTGTGCTACATACTTGCCCACACCTTTAATTTATATGATCTAATTACATTTTCGCCATTTGACTGTGCATATTTGCCCATCTTTTTCTTTTCTGTGTTCTAAATGCATTTATTCTGTTTGACAACAGCGCCATTGGACTTTGTATATTTGCCCATCCCTTTCTTTGATATGGTCTAAATACCTTTACTTGACACACTTTAAAATGTTATCAGCACCAAGCATTTATCTTTAGAATTAGGGCAGAAAATCAATACCTCTTTGTACCTTGTCCAATAAACGTTATACGAGGATAATGACAGAAATGTTTAAACCATATTTCTCTGGAAATATAAAAATATTTCACCACTCAGAGTCCACAGAAATGAACACTGAAATTAGTATAGTTTGATAAAGAATAGAGTTACGGCTAAATGCAGAATCCGTTACAACAGAAGCACGCAGACGATGAGGATATTAGCAAAACACCAAGTTTATCAACATGAAATTTGAAAATGATGAGAAAATAAATGATTCTAAGATTTCAGTATTGATCTGAAGCTCATATCATTACCGCACACATTGTGACTTTTATATCAAGGTCGAATCAATGAGTCGCATTTTTTTTTAAAAACTACACACTTTTTACATGAGACGGGTATAAAGTGTTACGACTCTATGCTCTTAATCTAAGTAACAAAAATATTGAAAAGCAACAAGTTTTGTACAATTCAAAATAATATTTATTCTCTAAAATAGAAAGTGACAAATTCAAAATAACTTACAGTACAGTGAATGAAACTCTAGAGACCTAAAAGTTCCACCACAAGTGCAAAGTTATCGAGTAATCCAAATGAGTTCCAGTGGTAATCCAAGTAAATGTAGTAATGATGTACCTATAGTCCTGACGTATCACAATTATATAATCTAAAATGTCTTTAAATGAATTAACAATACATACAACAGCTACTAAATCCTCAGAATCTAAGCACTTTGTAATTACAATGAATACTTGAAATAAATATATAAATACATTCAAATGATCACAAATTTTGTGTCTTTCAAAGACTCACGATAATGATAAAAATAACTAATTTCCAGTAAATCATCACTTATAGCAAAAACTGAATGCAGAATGCTCGTCTTTAGCATTTCGAAATCTCTCCAACTGTAAAACAAGATCAAAAATTATAGCAGCAAGTCAAATCGAAATTAGATCAGATGAATCTCCCTCGGAGGACTCCCATGGCACGTACTGAACTCATCATGGTGTATACTTCAATAAAAGTACAAAGAACAAAGAGATGAACTGAGTTGCAGAAGGAAGTTTGCTTTTATTCATTATGAGACGTCCCATTCATGAACATAGTCCATCAATGGGTTATTGAAATATCTGCAAATGAAAAATTTAACCTAAACCTAATTATGGATCATATTTGTATGTGACCTTGACCTAAAGAACAAAGTCGAATAGGAACTGTGTCGCATACTTAATAAAAAATATGTACACATACACATAAACATATATATATATATATATATATATATATATATATATATATATATATATATATATATATATATATATATATATATATATATATACACGACCTCCGTCCATAACTGAATCTATCCTGCTTGGTCCAGAAATATGCAAAATGGTCCCTTCTATTGACATAATTGTAAATTTGATTCCATCCCATGGAAGGTAACACAAATGTATATCCCTCTTGCACATGGTTACTATATGAACAGGATAAGAAACAATTTTCTTCATTTTGTACCAATGGTGTAGTAAATGCTTTGGCATTTACAATTGGACGAAACGAAACTTAGGCATAATATATTCCTAGAACTTCGACCAGAGTGCATACAAATATATACCTAGAACTTCGACCAGAGTGCATACAAATCTAGTGTTCGCTGACAATGGAATACAGTTGTGTCTCACCCAATGAGACGAAACTAGGCTAATTAATGTGAGCCGCATGAAGAGGTTTAATGGTGCTGGACCACCCGACAACTCTGTGAAGAAATACGGTTCATAAAACAAAGTTTGACCATATGGCATAAGGTCACTTTTATCTCTCATTGTACGTCCATTTTGGAGTATTATATGTTCTTTATGCTTTACATTTTATCTTACTTTAATTTATCTTTACATTTATTTTGAAAGGTTGATCTTCCTTAAGTTTATATATATATATATATATATATATATATATATATATATATATATATATATATATATATATATATATATATATATATATATATATATATGTGTGTGTGTGTGTGTGTGTGTGTGTGTGTGTGTCATCTTTAAATTTTCGAACTTCCCTGTAGTTGGTACCTTTTAACCACAATTGTGATGAGTTGTCGTAAAACGCCACTACACACACTCGTGTCTCCAGATATGTGCAGATAGTTAAGCCTTTATCTAAGTATGTTAACAGGAAGCTTTTCATCGACTACAAACTGAGTTAACGTGAAACAAGTTTGAAATGTTATGTTGAACCTGAACAAACCTGGCGACCCTTAAATAATCATCGCCTCTTTATGCCAAGATAACACTCTGATCATGACCTACAAAACGGTAGCAGGAAGCTTCTGACTTAATAAATCTGTGATCAATGTTTAATTTTCCAAACGCTTAATTCAGTTACAAGCTCGAAGTGATATCTTGGATGATCTTCCATATACGCGGCAGCCATCCACTCAGAGAAATAGACGGTCACTAAAATTTAGAATGCACAAGTGATTTAGTTCGCCCACTTTAATGTTCTCAGTCAGAAATGTATTATGCATTTATGGTCCTTTAAATAAGAAACAGAAAAGGGCGAAAACCAACACGTTAAGTAAATTTAACAAATGATTTCTTTCTCTAGAATACAAAATGACAATTTTAAATGAACTTGTTGTATTGTGAATTAAATCCCAAATAATCCTGATGTTTTCCACAAGTCCAAATGTATAGAGTATTCCGAAGGACTTACAATGATGTTCCGAATGAATTCCAATCTTGAATGTACTGATGTACAAAAGCCTGTAATTGTGTTGATGTGCTAACAGTCTTGATGAATGACAAATATAGCATCCAAACTGTCTCTAAATGAATTCACAATACTTACAAAATAACAAGTTAAAAGGAACAATGAGCACATTGTAAATCCAATGCGTAATATAAATAAAAATCTTCTTAAATTAAAACTGAACACAAATAAAAGACTAATTTCACTTCAGATTTTAAGATATGAAATAGCATTTTTTAAACTAAACAACCTCAATATAAAAGATGAGACACGACCAAGATGATGGTCAAAAGATAATTTCCGTAATATTCTAAATTCTAAACAAGATCAGGTCTATAATTAAACTTTAGTAAAGAGCATGGCAAATAGAAAATACACCAGGCATTCCCGATGAAAAACCAATGTCCTGAACTCAAATCTATGTAAACATGTCTACCCACAAGTAATAATTATCTTAATATATAATCTACAATCAAATACAAAAGTTAGCTATAAAACATTGTTTACCACAGCAACAAAAACATTAGTCAGGTACGCCCAAACTCTTACTCTCAAATGTAGACAAAGGTCAATTACAAAATACAAATTTAATATACATAAATAATTACGTCATCATCTTTGTATAGACTTTCAGGTAAATAGTAAGTTTGACGAATCTTTTCAAAATAATGTTGCCTCTTTGTACAAGAACGTATGCAGATCATTTATTAAGTTGAGAGTTAGTTAGATTCCTAGCTGAAGCCTTTTCTGCAACAATGATGAGTACACACCAGAACCAATGGTAGTGCATTTATCCTAGAGATCATTCTTTTCGTAAACAGCCACAAAAGACCAACCCTTTAATTCTTTTTATTAGCATAGTTGCAATAATTTCGTCCTTTAACCGTTCACCCTCCCTGGTAATTGAGTCTTTTTGGATTTGTATGTCGTAATACGATATTATAATCGTAGTACGAAACACTGATTAGTAATAAAACGCCACTTCAATGATTTAAATTTCGTCCATTCTTCAAAAAAAAACATGAGAAAAATGTCAGATCTGGAGATCAGGATAAAAAAATTGAAATGTTATCAGCTTTACTCCAATGTGTATTATTGATTTGTGTTATTCATCAATTTCTTGAACACCAGCATATCAAATGATTAACGTCAAAACGAAATATAGAACTGAGAAATTACATGTTTACGCTCTCGTTTAATTTAGGTTCCATTCGCTTTTGCCTGGTGTTTCCTGGAAAAAAGAAAATCATTTAAGACGAACATACTTGGCTGTAGACCGGCCTTATATAGGTAATGACTGATTTTCAGGAAAAAGGAAATAACAAAGGACTTGAATGCAATGTAAGCCTTAAAGGAAACCTATATACTTGGCGAATAATCATAAACTGTTTGAGTATAGACCATCGGTAATGGAAAATGAAATGGCCTGAAGTATTCACGTCCCACCGAGATGAGATCTCATAAACAATTATCAAACGCATCATAACACATTGCTTGGATAATTTAAATGGAAGGTCAACAAATAAGGTCGTTTCTGCAGCGGCTAACATACTGATTGCGAGGTCCAAATGGACAATACAAATAGTCTGATTAGTAAGCTGTTTTGTCAAAATGATTTAAGACGTATTGACTTACATATAAATCCTTAATTCAAAACAAAATGCTTACATTCCTTGTGATTCAAATCTAATTTTCAACAAGCAAAATCAACGATAGTTAGTTATATATATATATATATATATATATATATATATATATATATATATATATATATATATATATATATATATATATATATATATATACCTTTCAAGACATACATAGCAAGACGAGGTGATTTACCTTAGACGATATATTTTTCTCATGACACTATTATTTTATTCTCTCTCGCAGGTGAATCACACATCTGTTTATCCGAGAGACAAAACCATAGTGTATATCACAATCGTATTATGCTCTCTCTCTCTCTCTCTCTCTCTCTCTCTCTCTGAATCGTGTTGATATTGCCTTTGAGTATGGATATGTGCGTGACGAAGAAAGAGAGGAAGAGAAGGAAGAGAAAACATCTTTAAAGCCACAAGCATTAGTATCAGAAACACTGCTCACACATTTCTTTCTAAGATGTGCTGTTCCATTTTATGCATTTTACTTACAGCTTAAAGACATAAAACGTCTTGAAAGGAAATTACAAAACATTCGTGTATTAATTAGGTATGTCCTTTTTTATTAAGATTAATCAGTCTTCTGGATGGTGGGGTCTGGGACAGATGGGGAACGAGTTTTATCCTCGGCGCTATGACAACTCTGGTCTATATTCTCACATTCGGAGCGCTTGTGGCCAGCAATTTACCTCTGTGGTCAACGGGTAACTTCATTCCTTTCCGTCCATCACTCCCTCCTCTCTCTCTCTCTCTCTCTCTCTCTCTCTCTCTCTCTCTCTCTCTCTCTCTCTCTCTCAAACACTTAAGGGCTAATACTTGGTACACTTATAAGAAACCTCTTTTGAACAATAAAAATATTGATTTACGTATACATTATATTCAGAATTTTATCCTCACAAGACATGATGAATAGCAAATATAAAAAGCAACTGTAAATCTATGTCAGATAGAAAAGTATGCAATGCAACTGTTAATCCCCGATAAATCCACGATACTTATCAAGTATAACAGGCAGTTGTTAAACCATGGCAAAGCAAGTATATAATGCAATTGTAAATCCATGATAAATAGCAACATTAAAATACAACTATAAATCCATCATAAATAGCTAGTATAAAACGGAACTAAAAATCCATGATAAATATCAAGTATTCAAAGCAACAATACATTCATAATAAATTCATGATAAATATCAAGTATAGAATACTAGTGTTAATCCATGATAAATAGAAAAGTGTAAAATGCAGCCGTAAATCTATGATAAATCTATGATAAATATCAAGTATAAAAATACAACTGTTAATACATGATAAATATCAAGGATAAAAATACAACTGTTAATACATGATAAATATCAAGTATACAATACAACTGTAAATCCACTTATAAACAGCAAGTATGCATGCAACTGTAAATCAATGATAAATATAATTTATACAGTGCAACTGTAAATCCAAGTTAAAAAGAAAGTATGCATGCAACTGTAAATCCATGATAAATAGCAAGTATGCATGCAACTGTAAATCGATGATAAATAGCAGCTGTACAATACCACTGTAAATCCATGATAAATCGAAGGTAAACAACGCAGCTGTTAATCCATGATAATAGCAAGTATGCATGCAACTGTAAATCCATGATTGATAAATAGCAAGTATATAATGCAACTGTAAATCCATGACAAATAGCAGGTATGCATGCAGCTGTAAGTCCATGATAAATAGCAAGTATGCATGCAACTGTAAATCTATGATAAATAGCAAGTGTACAATGCCACTGTAAATCCATGATAAATAGCAAGTATACAACGCAAATGTTAATCCATGATAACTAGCAAGTATGCATGCAACTGTAAATCCATGATAAATAGCAGGTGTACAATACCACTGTAAATCCATGATAAATAGCAAGTATACAATGTATCTGTAAACCCATGACAAATAGCAAGTATACAATGCAACTGTAAATCCATGATAAATAGCAGGTGTACAATACCACTGTAAATCCATGATAAATAGCAAGTATACAATGTATCTGTAAACCCATGACAAATAGCAAGTATACAATGCAACTGTAAATCCGTGATAAATAGCAAGAATGCATGCAACTGTAAATCCATGATAAATATAAAAGTGTACAATGCTGCTGTAAATCCAGTCTATCGGGACTTTTTCCCCAAAAGGCATGGAAGATAGTAAGTATAAAATGCAACTGCATCCAGTTAATTCAGACTTTCTGTCTCACAATATATGCTTACAAATATAATTCAACTGTAAATCCAAGGTATGAACATTTTCTTCCTCATAATATATCTTATATATAAACACTCACATTTGTCTTTCTGTGTCCTAGCAGCTAAACAAGAGGTCGCGAGTTCGAAACTTGACATCCCATTTGTGTGTTTTTTCAGTTTATTTGAATGTTATATTCAAACTTCCTTTTAAACTCGCTCACTCCAATTTTCTTTTTCATTCTGATCCTAAGATGGGCAATTAACCTAGTTATGAATAACAAGTATAAAATGAGACTACATAACAACATCTTCCTCATTAGACTTGATAATAACTAGTAATTACTAATATTAAGCCCACACAGTCCGTGCATCATTCGAGGCCACGTAATGTGTACACAATTCCCGCCATATGAACTGTAAATGCTGTTAGTCAAGTGGGTTAAATCTAGAAGGAATATCCGGATCCAGTAGTCGTAGATTCGACTCCACATGGCGGTAATGTTATTAAGCACATGCCTTTTGTGGAATTAATTGAGCTCCAACAACCACAATTAGCAACTACACCCCTTGGATTACATAAGATATTTTCAAAAATAGAACTCTTCTTAGATTTTCCACTTTTTCCAATACAGGTTTCTTCCACTTTGGAATATTTTCTCTGCTTGGGATTATAACATTTAAAATATTGTATACGATTCCTCCATATCTTGCCAGTATAAACTGCTTTGACCATTTCTTAAATTATTTATTGGCATTAACTGATTCTATACATTAATTATATGTTGTTGACTTTTCTTTTTATGTCAGTTACAAAGGTATAAACTACCAACATGTGGAGAAATTATTGATGTCTCTCCCTCTCTGTTTTAATATTTTTACGTGGATTCGTGTCCAGTGTTGATTATGAATAATACTTACATTGATTTCAACACCTAGCAACTGATGAAGAGAATATAACCGACGTAATCAAAAACAAAATCACTAACCGACTTTTTCATGAAACTTCGATCAAATTTGATGGAAAATGTTTAAGGTATTTAAGGTGTTTGTACAAATGATGATCACGCCTTGTCAAAGGAATAAACAGTATTTTAAGATCGTCTGTGAAAAAAGAAGAAGCTCCACAGAACCATTAAAAGGCACCATACGAGCAATGATTTCATCACCTCGGGCATCTTCTCCTGGTCACAAATCTCAGGAACCTTCAACCCCATTATCCTGCTTATCCTGCTACGTTTACGAGGTGTGCTCCATATATCGTTACACTGTCCTCTTTCGGCCTTGACATTATCCAGTAAATTGGAGTAATTATCAGATGTGTTCTCCAAGTTATCGTGCTATTTTGGTCGACTCTTTGTGTTTTGCTGGTTTTATCAACCAGCTCCAGATATTTAAGCATCAACCAGTGGGGTATTTGTGTTATAATCATTATTATATTCTATTCATGTCATGTGAAGACCCTTTATCAATCTTCTGCAAGTCGAAAGGAACATTGTATTTATTACAGGAAGTCCTTTGTCCCTCTTGAATTTTATTCACAATCCTTCTTATGGTGGTCTTATGGAGTAGTCCTTTTTCTATCCGAATGGTCGTTTTTTTTTTCCTAATTCTTCAATCATCATCTTGTCTCCATGCGTGTATACAGCAATTAAATTTGTATGTGTTTCAACATTTATCTGAAAGGTATATTTTCTAGCCATTACACACACACACACACACACACACACACACACACACACACACACATATATATAACTATGATGTAATTTTACAATGTAATCTGCATTGAATCTTTAAATAGAAATGTTATATTATATTATGTCGAGAAAAGCATACAATAAGTATTCAGCCAAATTTTCAATCGATCTTTAGAATTAGTACATTTTCAAAGATTTGAAAGAAACAAAAAAGGATACATAAATATCAAAATTTCCTTTGCTCACAAGTAAATCGTCTGACCCATAAACTGTTTTTAAAAAATTATAATGGTGCAGAAACTAACTTGATTGTAAATTTCCATCAAATTGCACAGAACAAGGTTTATCATTTCAGTCTTCTGCAAGCCTCGACGGGTGAAATTATTCAATGAGTACCAAATCAGTTTTTGAAAATGATCAGAAATATATGATTATGTTTATCACACGAGGAAAAAATACTGACTTTACTCATTCAAAAATCATACAAGTTGTAGTGAAATAACTTTGAAGTATATTCGGATGCCTTAAATTTCGTAGTGGCCATTTAATACTATGTTTTATTAGTATTGTTATTATTATTATTATTATTATTATTATTATTATAGTCATAATGGTGTATGTACAAGCGCTGGAAGCTACATTTTTGGCACTCCCTTTTTTCGTGTGCCTGACGACACGCTTTCGACTACTTGGTGGAGTTATAGGACTTTTGTATGCCCTTGGATGGTACGGATATATTTACTTTTTTTGTTATAATCATCTGATGCCATATTTATCAGTTACAGGGTATGGCATTAAATTAATATCTAGTCCCTCTCTCTCTCTCTCTCTCTCTCTCTCTCTCTCTCTCTATTGTAAGACAAATAGACCCATACTGTATACTACTTGACCTTGGACTACCATTTTACGTTACATATGGCTGTTTGTAAAGCTTAAAACTATCTATACATTACTTATATCAGTACAGTCATATGTCGATCTGATGGCACACTGTTTAATTAAAAGCGTGAGACAAAGTTTCATCAGCAGCTCCTTTAGGGTGCAAAAACAAATTAAGCATAAATACCCTTCAGTCGCATACAACATATTTGTATTTGTAGTTCTTCACGCACTCTGCATAAGTTTAAAGTAATCGGAGGTGTTGAAATACTATAAAAGAGAACTGCTATGTCTCGAGCCATGTTTCTGGGCTTGTCTGTGGTTTGGTTATGTAAATATTTACAATTGTGCAGAACTCGTATGTGCCTTAAGATATGTATGTCCATCGTAATATGCTAAAAGAGATGTTTTATTGTTATAAAGACGCTACATGAGAAGAATTTAAACGATAATTCAGTAAATATAAAGACTAAATAAAAACAAATGTTGGAACTGAGTTTTCAATTTTCTTTTTCAGGGCAGCTTTTTCATTGTATAATGTTGCGGTTTCACTCAAATGTTTGGTTGAAGTTAGAGAAAATGTATCCGGGCTTGATGAAGACAGGGATATGAACAATAATGGAGAGGTAATTTTAACATTCTTGATGCACATCTAGATAACAAGTGTCGTACTAAAAAACTGATCAAGTCATATACCACTTATTTGTATTGTTCCTACACGAAAGTGCAGTATCTATGGAGGTAAAATTTCTGGCAAATAATGAACATTTCGTCTACCAGATTATATAAATTATTTAGAATTACGAATCATTCATCCTAAAAATTAATTTATCTTTCATTCATAACTGTTCTAACAATAAGGCAACTCATATGATGATTGATCATTTAAATCAGCTTTCATATTTAAATCTTCACTTTTGTTGATGTGATTAAAATGGATGAAACTAGAGGCTAAGGACAGAAGCAGATTCAAAGGTTTCTCGATAGACTGTGTATAACTGCAAAATAAGCAGAATTACATTATTACATTATATAGCGAACTCACTCGAACTAAACCAATCCACAGCAATTGTGGGCACGTTTGGTTTACAAGACATACAAAAATAACCTAACGCTGTATCTCTTTGCCAAATCTATAAAATACTTTTTATGTCAAAGAAAACGTTTACTGTTAGCTCTTTCAAATGACTCTTTTCTTGTCATTTTATATGGTTATCCAACATTCAGTTTAACATCTGTTTCTTTTTGCAGAAGATCATTGATGAAGGAATCACCATAGCCGTACTACAGGAGCTTCCTGCACAGATCTGTTTTATATGCATTGTAGGAAAATTTATCACGAGAATTTATTATTGCATCAAAACAGGAGAATACGCACGGCAGGTAGAACATTGATATAATTAACAGTCTAAAACTTACCTAATTATTTTAAAGAGGCTACACCGAAGTAATTATCGACTTATGAAGTGTGTAGTATGGCCTAAAGAAAACTTTCCGTTATAGATAGGAGAAATCCTTCATTCAGTTTATATATGTTTAAAGGACATTTAGTTTTTTACCGTTTCTCAGTATGCTATCAACCAAACGTCAGACTGTTTTAAAAATAAACTAATATGTCTTCTTCTACCGGGTGTAAAACTTAAAATGCATGTTTATGTCTTCATGGTCACAACGTAGCGACTCTGTCATGAGAATGTAGTAACCGCTACTCTGCGTCACTATTGTTTTAATGTTGCATTATGTTTCTACTGATTGCAAAGTTGTCATTAATGTGCAATCGTTTTATGTAACAAATACATTTTATTACCGTAGATTATACAATTACAGATGACAAAATAATTGGGGCATGATTTCCAGTTACTGCCTTTACTTCATAAAATTATTTTCAGATCTAGTGGACAAAAAATAGGCAAAACATAAGATAAGACGAGCATGCTGTACCTTATTTTCTTTCTTAATTTAAAGAGTGGTTAAGTCTTTTGGAACCTCTCTAAAGCCGATTTAATTTTCCATTTATGACAGTTGTAACCATGTCGTGATTGTTTCTTTTAGAATGAAAACGACATTTCGGTGACAAACTGTAAAATATATGTCAAGTATTTAATGGCTCCAGCTCAAAAGAAAGCTACGTAAGTCCCCCAGTCCAGCCCATTCCCTCATCTCTCTCTCTCTCTCTCTCTCTCTCTCTCTCTCTCTCTGTATCTTCTTTTATATAACATGTATGTACCTTGACAACAATTAACAAACAACGACGCTTGTCATGCAAGAAATAATAATGCATTGTATCGTTTATTTCCTTAAAACGTTTCCTCTTTCTAAATCATTTGTATGTGATACAGTCTGCTGTTTTATCCATTGTCATGTATATACTTTTTACTAAAATGAACAAAAAGAGCACGCTTACTATGCGAAGAATTATAGTGCAGTTTGTCGTTTGTTTCTTTCAATGTCTAACTAAGTTGAATGTTATATTTAATGTATTATCAAATTAGTAAAGTTATTGTCTTTATGGCGAAAAGCCAGATACGTCTCGCGTTTTTATCTGGTAGATGCGGCCAAAAACTACATATGTAAGGACATCTGGACCATATATGACAGACACAAGTTGTATTTTCATACTGAATATATACGTCTCGTCCCTTTATCTGGTAGATGGGGCGAAACACTACCTATACATTGACATTTGGACTATCTATGACAGACAAAAGTTATATATTCGTATTGAATATATCCACCTTGCTGCCGCATCGAAACTTTAACAATTTAAAATAACAATGTTTTAACTACATAGACATTTTGAAATATTGGAAAGTAAGCATTCAAATATTTAATTACAGATAATACAAATTTCATGAATATGTCCTCTGTCATGCATGTTTGGTAGAGAGTTGTGAATGTTTTAAAATAATCTTTGTATTACTGCTAAAATATTAAAAACTTTGAAATTCTGCAATTAGATATAAAGGAATTACAAGCTGATTGTTATTTAATGTAAGTCCAGAATAATACTCTTTACTTCTTCCAAAAAAAGAATAATGATCCAAAATAATATCACGTGATATATTATAGAGTTATAAAACATGTATATGTTACTGAAAAGCAAATGAACGTATAGACCATTTGTATAGCAATGAAGAGCCTTTAACAGTTTTAAATACCTAGAACATGAAATGTTTCTTTAGACTGAGGAATCGCAACGGGAGTAACGAAAACAAAGATGATTTGAAATTTATCAGCAAAAATGTTCCTAGCTTCATTATTCAACAGAGTTTCAAACAATCTAAGACTTGCATTAGCCAACCATTTTTCTTATGGAGGAATGGAGATCTTTCATGGGGAAATTATTTAACAACTGTAAGAATCTACCATTCAAGCAGAGATAAAGACAACACGGAGGAAAAAATATATTTTTCGAAATCTGGTCCGTTTTTGATTGAAACGTTCAAGTTAACGAAATTATCCATGCGATTAATAATGCATGTACTTCTTGAGTACAGTAGTTGTATGTGTACAACTTCTTTTCACAAATATCTGATATATATGTAAGAATAATGATTATGCACGCATTGCTGTTTTAAAAATAAAACATTAAAAAATGTTTGCCAGAGCACGGAAAACACTTTAAGCATTCCGTATCAAACCCTTACATAGTTCTCTGGGAAACATTTCCACACAGTAAATAGTATGTGATCCCTGCATTCATTTTCATTCATAGACAAAGTACAACGGAAAAATACCTGAAGTTTTTCCACAAAATTCCTGGCTTTACCTATTCAGTCCCGATTTTCTCGACAGCATTCGTGATGGCTATTATATTGTATCAGGTAACAACGTAAATAGTGTGTTATTTCGTAAAACAATACAGTACATCGTTTCGTTTAAATGAACATCAAAACAATACATTTGTATTTGAATAATTTGTTTAAAAAAACTGAAAGTGCGCAACTGACATTAAAGAGCGTTGTATTACAACGTTATACAGATCGACCTGTGAATACTGTACACCTATCAAAGGCCATAAGAAGATAGCATATGCAAGGCGACAAAAGTAGATAAGTCTTAGGCCACTATTTTATAATCTTTTATTCAGAGCAGCAACTTTCAACTTTTCCTTCCTTGGCATAAATATGATCATATTAATTATTTTAGCGATCCAATAATGAATGCTTCGATAATTATTTAGGCAGCACAATGGTATTGAACAAAGCATCTTTTGCATGTAATATCTCTTTAGCCAAGATATGAAAACCTACGCTGCTTTATATAATACGATGCTTTTTGCTTCTGGAAAGTTAAGATTGTTTTAAATCTTTCAGGTAATTTTAAGTGAACTCTACATCGTAGAAGTTTTGGCAAAACTGCTAAACGGATTGACGTTCTTATGGATATCTCAGGTTCTTCAAGGTAATTTTTGCAGCGCATGTCCAACCATTTCCTGTAGATACTTTTAATTCTCTTGAAATGGTAGTAGTCTATGAATTCTAAATAAATTTTTTTTAAAATTCTGCACAAATTTTAAATTCGTACTCATAGTCATAATTAATAGTGGACCAATATCGTTTTCGGTTTCTGGTGTATTAAATATGAATTTTGTGTATGATATATGTGTCTTCGTAGTTGCAATCCTTATATTTTTCTAAAGATCGATGTTAAATACGGATCGTATCATTCATAAAGCTTCATTTGCCTACGCTTTAGTGGGTATTGTGATATTGACTACCATTCTGTCCATCCGTCCGTTACGATATCTCCACCTAAACCGCTCGTTGTAAATATCAAGAATAATGGTACCTGTTGTGTCCATATGGTAACGGTATGCATCATAGCCCAATTTACGTTACTGAGTTTTGGTTCTGATCCTTAGATCGGAGTCCTTTCGCTTCATCACCCAACCCACCTACCGAGACCGGATGTACGGGGTGGGGGAAGGGGCATAGGACTAATATGTAATAAAACGTGCGTGCATATGCCACGGCAAGTCATTTGAGTAATTCTGGTTTATTAATTCACGTAGATATTCTTACGCAAACAAATTAATTTTTTTTCTTGAGTCAATCCGAAACTCAGAATGATTATATTCATTATTGCCTTTTATGACAAAGATATTTGCGCGTGCAACATTAAATAGGCATGTTTGTTTTTTAAGAAGAGTCAAAGTATATACATATCCAGTACAATCTTTGTACACTTACATATTCAGTGAACCTGGATTGCCTATATTCTATACATTATATATAATGGTACAACAAAGCAAAAAAAGCCAAGGCAGGTAAATCGATTCGTGTGTTGGTTATTATATTGCAAGTTAATTCACATGGTTGAATCGACTTGTAACTTCATTACCGTGATTTCAAATTATCATACTTTGTTCACTACTCTTCCGCCTAAAACAAAATGAATGTAACAGAGAGAAAAATAAATAAAATGAGTTTTTAATTTGTATCCTTTCAAACTGATTCTAAGCTTTGCTCGAAATATAGCGATTGGTGAATATTTTTATTCCAAGATTTGAGATAAATAGGCTCGCACAATCTTTGGGCATTTTTGGGGGTGGGGGTGGATAAAGCTCTCTGCTTGCTGAAGTTCATTTTCATTTACTACATATTTTGATAAGGTATGGTTCCACCACGTAAAGAAGCGCAAAGAATTGAAGATATACCATTAATATATGAACTCAGCCACCATCGTTTTGATCCCGAATAAATGTTATGCTCAAAATACTATTTCAGGATGCAATGTTGCTTCCAGTATTGTAACAGGAATTTACGGCTTAAGTGTGATCTTCTCCCTGCTTATGACATACAAGTAAGTAAACTTGGTACTGCTTAAATGACGAGCTTTAATATGCCATAATCAGAGGTTGGAATTATTATCAAAGATATAAATGTATAAGGCTGCAAAATTGTTTCCTTCAAATTCATGTTCAGCCTACGGAGGCCTTGGAAAACATATATTGTGATATGTGACGATAATTATTGAGCAGTGACTGATGCTTTTTAAATTAGTCTTCACGAACGGAAATTCCTTTGCATAGAATATGTGACCAAAGCTCATCACTCAGTTGCAATAAGTCACTCTCCGTCTTTGCGCCCTGTTTAAATGGCACAGATTTCACTTATTTTGTTTATGTTGTCGTTTTTGTTATAGATGATTATGTATAATGATTTTCGACTTAGCTTCATACCCCTTTGCTGAACGAAACACTCATTATATTATGTTGCCCTAAGATCAATAATTTGTCACTTCTTTTCGCAATGGACAGTTACTATTAATACTCCCTGAGAACATTGCAAACGAACAGAAGTATATGGTCTGGTCCCCTTTAATTTAAAGTCTACTATGTTCTGTTCAAGATTAAAATATATCTCGTGAGAATAAAAATGATACATATAATAAGTTTACAATGATTGCTTCAAGAACATGATATTGTTTATAGCAAATTCACGAGTAATGAGTCGAAAGTCAAGTCCTTTGATAGTTTAATTTTTTCGTCATATCTATCTGTATATATATATATATATATATATATATATATATATATATATATATATATATATATATATATAGTGCCAGACATCGCTATAAACTGCCACACACTACAGACACCGCTGCGAAATAACTAAATTTGTTAAAACTACGTTAAAACTTCCGAATCACACATACACACACATATATTGTAATGTTCTGAAATTTTCAAATAACTATTATGTTTCATTGAACCTGTTTATACATTTAATGCCGATCGATAGAGTGTTACGTAAGATAAGTAAATGATGGAAACCTAAAAATGTCAGAAATGGAGACACTTCTGCTACTGAGCAAAGATCACACTGCAACATATGGGCACTTGAGGGGTGGGATCTCTCAAACTGATATTGAAGTCAACTTTGGTACAAAATTTATATGTAATTCTCTTTCACATCCTACAAATTTAAGTTTGTGTCATCGTTTTCAAAGATGGTCGCGATAACATGGAAGTCGAAGCTCATTTCGGATTACCGTTGTCTGCGAATGATGAGAGGGTTAAGGCTGTTGTGAAGAGGGCAATTGATGAAGATAATCGATACACTGTGGAAGTTATTTCTATTATCACATGTAATAATTTACCGGTTAATAAAAATATATAGTAGAATCATTTGAAACTTGAGTTGAAAACACCAAACATCAACTCGCCAAATACGATAAGAGTGAACCGAGATGTTTGAATGCGATTGTCACAAATGATGAAACAGTGATTTACTGTTTTTAAACCTGAGTCAAAAGAATACAATAAATCATCCATTGGGAAAAGGAACAGAAACCTCAAGGCGTCCGATTTTGTCAGACTGTCAAGAGTTTTAATACGTATTATGTTTAGATGTAAACTGCCCGGTCGTTCTGGCACCTGTCCCTGACTCTGCTAATTCCACCGCACTGTATTGTGCCTCCGAACGAGTTGCCAAAAGCTGTGGAACACCACCAATCCACTCAGCCGCTTACCGTTACCCGAGGTAACTATCTAATCCATGACAACTCACCGGTGCATAAATCCGCAGTCTTGACTGACTTCTTGAAGGAGCACAGCATCCATGTTTTGCGACAGCCTCCATACAGCGTGGATTTAGCTTCAAGTGATTGTGACTGAATTCCATTATCAAAGATTCTCTGAGGATCAGACGATTTGAAAGCCAACATGACCTTTGAAGTGTAGTTTTTCAGCGTATAATCAACATACCTAAAATCATAACATAATGGAACTTCTTAACTGGATAACCAGATATTGAAAGTACATAGATGTGCACGAAGGGTGCTTTAGGAGGGTGTACTGACATAATCGTGACTAATTAATTATTTGGTTCTCCAGCGGAATAATATTCAGAACTTTTGAAAGTTATTCCTATTTAATGTTCACCTTTTTTTCCGCAGACGTCACATGATGATGCTTTATAAAGGAGAAAGAAGATTTCTTCCGGAAGGAATAGAGAAAGAAAAACCAGAAGCACATTTAGTCAGTTTCTACATCTTCTATTTCTAATTTAGTTTTCAAGAATAATTCAACTCAAGTGTATCTTCATTTTGTCATAACCTTACAACTTTTAAATGCATGTGGTTCTAGATCAATGCTGCTCAGGTTGCGTGTTACATGGGGTTTTTTTAGACTATTTTTTTATAGATATCATAATTTAACAATCTAACCTAGAAAAATGCAGTTTGTGTTGCTTGATAACTGACTTTGATCGTCCCTGTCAACAAGGGTTGGGGTGGGCGTGAGGCATGACGCATATGAGAGGAGAGCCTGGAATATGCCTTCAACAAGACTTGTCTGAACCTTATCCTGTATAGCGAGATACGTCTAGCAGACAGATGTACAGCGAAAGCACTTATTACATATGTTTCAGTATTAAAGTCAGCATGTATATATATATATATATATATATATATATATATATATATATATATATATATATATATATATATATTAATCGGACTTGTAAATGGTAATATTTAAGACTCAGACAGATTCAAACTTTCTTATAATAGCATGAGATGACGAAACTTAGGCAAAAACAAGTTGCTGACCAATGGTAGAATTATGTTGCATGCCTTGCAGATTTCTGGGAAATGAATGTCTCAGTAGTTTGTTGCCATCTTTTCAGATACAAAAATATAATAAAAGTACTACCGAATTGTAAAAAGAAATGCTTTATTGTATAGATTACTATAAGTCATTTATTGTATCGAGTAACACAGAGAAAGTCATTTATTGTATAGAGTAACACAGAGAAAGTCATGTATTGTATAGAGTAACACAGAGAAAGTCATTTATTGTATAGAGTAACACAGAGAAAGTTATTTATTATATAGAGTATCACAGAGAAAGTCATTTATTATATAGAGTATCACAGAGAAAGTCGTTTATTGTATAGAGTAGCACTGAGAAAATTATTTATTATATAGCGTATCACAGAGAAAGTCGTTTATTGTATAGAGTAACACAGAGAAAGTCATGTATTGTATAGAGTAGCACAGACAAAGTCATTTATTCTATAATCACAGAGAAAGTCATTTATTGTATAGAGTAGCACAGACAAAGTCATTTCTTATATAGCGTATCACAGAGAAAGTCATTTATTGTATACAGTAGCACAGACAAGTCATTTATTATAAAGCGTATCACAGAGAAAGTCATTTATTGTACAGAGTAGCACAGACAAAGTCATTTATTATATAGAGTATCACAGACAAAGTCACTGGTTGTGTAGAGGACCATACAGAAAACTATGGATTGTATAAAAAATACATTGTTTCGCACAGTTCCATCAGTTTTCTGAAAATCATGTTTTGGGGAATTTCTTCTTTCATTTTTCTTTATTATAACATTTTAGTCAACGTTTCCATTGAATGCTGGCTGTACTTGACAGCATCAAAGTTTGTTTGAATATTCATTCAAGAAACCTTTAAGCAGTAATAAAATTGCTGACTTTCCTACAATATAGGTACTGTAATAACTATGTCAAGTGTGCGAATCTTAGTACAAAAGTATTGCATTTTTAAAGGTTCTTGAATCAACATTATTACTAACATGGTTGGAAAAAAAAAGAATATTGTACTTTTAATGACTTTGTGGCGTTTAGAAACTTTTCAAATATTCATTGATTTATTTATTAATAGTAGAGAGGCACGTCCTGTAAAATAATTTCAAAAAGAGATAATTTTAGTGTTTAAAGTGCCAGCAATTAGATTGCAGCAACTTATTCATTAACTGAGTTAAATTGTCGAAATTTAAATATATTGTTGGTTATGTGCTGCACTGTACACTTTTTTTTTTTGCTCGTCAGTCACATTGTTTTTATATTGTTATCGTTATTTGTATATAATGTTGGATCTCAAAACTGATTAATGTAAATGGCCTGAAAACTCCTTAAGACACAATTACGTTCTGTGCAAACTTCAGTCTTTTCATACCCTTAATTCTCCGTTTATTCAAATATTACGCATTCAGGAGTGACCCTGGAAGTTCAATGCGCTAAACAAAAGAGAAAATACTCCGCTTACGTTGATTCTATATAATGGTTAATGAGTTTGCATACATAAATCCTACTTTGATTATACTTAAAAACGTAATGCTTCAGAAGGGAATTAGAAAACAGAAGAACTAACCTGCACGTGGTTTTGATGTATGGGGCCTTAGTAATGCCAAGTAGGTGTCAAAATGTCCAGATAAAATCTCATACAAATATTTTATTTGCGATTCCGGGGTGATACCCTTTTAAAATCATATAACAAACAAATCCATAAGAGAAACACACACACAAAAATGTGAACTGTGATATTCAGTATGTTTTTATCAATATATTTACAATACGTACGAATGCTATAAAGGGAATTTTGACTTTCAATAAATCTTGGTTTCAGCCTTGGTTTTCAAGAAATTTTGGATCAACGTAATTGTTCATATGTATGTCTGTGTGATAGGAATTTTCTTCTAGAGGATCAGAATTTTGTCAAACACTTGGCTTACTAACCGATCTAAGAATACAATCATCAATATATATATATATATATATATATATATATATATATATATATATATATATATATATATATATATATATATCGCGTGAGCATGGTGTATCTGATCAACAGTTTTTATCCCGAACTCGAGCTTTTTTATATCGCATTTTTATCACAAAACATTACACTTATGGTCCTTTTGCTATATCACTGAGGTTTTTATTCTTGCTTTCTCTTCCTAATGTACAATGAGGGGTCCCGGGTCATTGAGTGCCATCTCACCTCTTCAGCGTGTGTTCGAGTCTCGGGCTCGGCCTTTTGGGGTATGTGAGAAAGCTTGCCAGTGTCTTCCCGTGGGTGGGTAGTTCATAACCGGGTTTTCCCTAGTTCTTCCTCCCCAGTTATACTGGTCGCCTTGACGTTAGACCTATAACAACAATAACTTGGTGTAACTGTAATCGTATTAGGTTAAGCTGACTTTGTGTAAAGACTTTATATGATAGAGTCATATAGGAGAGAGCTCTTTTGAGCACTCATCTGCTAAAGACAGCTGTCTTCGACATAACCTTCCTCACAAATATAAATTAAGAAAACGTCCAGAAAGTCTGAATAGCTTATACAAGCACTAAACAAAACAAAACAAAATGTTTTATCACAGTTGAAATATCATATTGTATGGAATAACGCTTAGAGTCTGAGCCTACACACCCTTGTGGCAAAGGTAATCGTAAAAAATATTATGGTAATCTCTATATTTCCAATACATTGAACATAATGGTACCAAACTGATTAAATTTGACTCAGAGGAACTACGTAGCCGATGATCAGGCTGTTTGTCTGCAGAACGTATTAGATGCAGCACTACAATATATTCATGTGTGTGCGTGTGTCTGTGTCTGTGTGTGTGTGTGTGTGTGTGTGTGTTTTGATATTTTAGATATGTATATATGTGTTTGTGTACGTGTGCATTTTTATATTTTAGAATTAATTTCATATCATATTATCGTATTTCAACGGTTATCAATTTAATGAAACACACAATCATAAATGCTGCACTATTTAATAACAAAATTTATCTCCTTTATCTTAGAAGTGTCGCCTGTGTAATTTGCCATTGCACCATAGCTGGTAGGGGATGTTTCTGAAATCAGCTAGTTCGCAGTACTACATATATTATGTTCAATTAATCTATCAAGACTAATTGGAGTTACAGCACAAGTGTATTTTATCTTACAGGTAAGAAGCACGCAATACATGGGAAATCAAATCTTGGGAATGATTTGCGGTAAAAAGAGAGAGGATGACAGTTATGACAAATCTACAAGGAAATACAATATTTGAATAGATTTTAACCAACCATTTTCAATACGAGGTGTAGACAATGGCAAAATAATTATGCAACTGACATTATCTCGCCATAACATCTTATTTACACTAGTTTTATTAACGGTACTGTTCATTCAAATGCGACTATGTTTTCAAAATTTGGCGAATGCACTGTTACTAATTTGTCTGCAGCTTTCAATACTGCTGGCGCAACTCAGTTGTTAGGGTGGATCTTCTTCCCCTCTTAAATCTAGTTAACGGGTTACGCATAAAAGACGTAACCCAGTATGAGAGTATCCTTTCTGGAGTGGAGAAACTAAAAGAGCTTTATTCTTCTTTTTTTTTGGTTCGTTTATTTCACTGAAGCATCAACATTTCTTGGAATAATAATAAATTATGGTTATTTCGACATATTTCTTTTGCATTCAAGCAGCGGATTTTTGGAACAAAATCAAAATATGTCTTTGTCCTTTGATACGGCAGTTTTATTAATCCTTTCATAAGAAGGTTCTACCGACATTTATGATTTTCATTTTACTTACTTGAAATAACAACCAAGATTTGTGCTTGGTTAATGACATATTTACTGTGATCGCGATACTGCCGGTATGAAATTTCTTCTAAATTCTGAAATCTCTAAAAAGTAGTCACTCCACTTGGTTGGCAACAATATGTACTAAATACATATTAGCTACAATTACGCAAAATTGGTATGAAATAGTTTAAAGTATGAAATAAATGTTGATTCCAATGCCATTAGGCACATCACACGTACATTTTTATCATCTTTTAACATTCGTATCGACGCATCACAATCATCGTATGCAACACTTTGGCATTACTTATATAACGCCATATAGCAAAGTTATTTATCAATTACTTTGTAGTTGTGTAATAAATTTAAAATCTTAAACAGTGCATTTTATGAAATAGATTGTCATTTAATGTTCCACATTTTTCAATTACTTACCATTTTTATATATAATACATTTAAAGCAGATCGTGCGTTTCGTCTCATAACTGTAGGCATTATTATCCTGTTTTCTCTTATATTCATTAAATTAGTTTCGATCTTGAGTGGTTGAGCGAAATTAGTCTTTTTAAAACATTCTTTCAGGAGCTGTCATTTGTTTCATCTGCATATTTGTGCCGCTATCACTTTTGTGTATGGTCTTCAAACTTGTAGAAATATTCGACACAGTTCCTCAGTTATTAGAGCAGTTTCAGGTCTTAGTGTGAGTACTATTTTTTTACTATGCGTTATGTTCTTCACTTTGATTTAATAGTAAATGTATTCATTTCTGTCCTTATCTAGTCTTAAGTCAAATTACACCCAGGTAAGCATCGCATATGATTCTCTTGGATTAAGTGGATCATATAAAAACAGATTCCCTAACTTGTCTCGTAGCCTTATATGTAAATGATTGTCTTGCTGGACGTCAATTCAGAAAATGATTGCTTGGTTGATACATATTTACATTTCAGACGGAACATACATCAAATTGAGACTTATACATAATAAGTATATATTCCTATGTGACACGAAAGTATTGTTATGTGATAAACGGGGGACAAATGGGACTATTATTGAACAACGGTAAATCTTATGTTAGATTTTTCCATAGGTTAACATGCGTTGGGGCTCTATGGCCTTAAAACGGTAACTGTGTTACAAGTGACTGACCTCATTTGGGGTGACTTAGTAACAGTGTTGCATCTGGTCTCAATAAGTGCCACGTGAGTGACACTGGAAAAACCAATGTTAAATTTATCGATAGGGATCACATGCATGGAGGGAAGCACAATATCCTCAAATATAGCACTTGTGCCTCAGAAAGTATTATAGGGACAAATAGGTTTATGGGGTCAACGGGAAGAGTAATGGTAAAAGGTTATAAGTTTGAGTCGAAAACAAAGACATGCGTAATGTTTCACTAATCCGAAGACGCGTCACAAAATTAAGGCAAAGCGGTTAATCTCAGTTCCAACCAAAAGAGAGAACCGCGTGAAGTTACGTGCAGTATATAGATGCGCCAGCGTTCGTGGGCAATGAATTGATGCGACATAGTTTGAGTATGGCTAAAACGAGGAAGACTATGTGGGGGGGGGGCGCCTGTGGTGATAGCATGACGACTACGAAAATCACGGTCATGCTTCTAGAAAATAATGACTTTAATTTAGGGAATTTTTTTCCGTCTTCCCAAGAATGTTTACCGACACCAGTACCTTCACGGCCGTCTTCCTAGTTACCTTGGATAGAGGAGTTTAGACAGAGACAGAAGGAAGAATTTTTGCAAAAGCAGAAAGGCGCAGAAAAAGTTTTTTATGACTCAACTACAGCAGGAAGAGGAAAGAAGAAAACAAGAAGACAAAGAGAAGAGAATGTGTGAAGGAGCAGGACAGAAGAATGACGGTGAAAATCAAACATTGTGTGTGCTATAAGACATTTTAACAGAGTTAATGTATTTGAGAACAATGTTTCAAATATATTTAACTTGACCCAAGAGAGAGACCTTTATGTGCTAAACACTTCAACCCAACCATCACTACATCTGTGCTCACTACCAATTAGATGCCACCAGCAGCAGCGACCACTTAAAAAGCATCAGTAGTAGCAGGAGAAAGGTAGGGGCTTAAGACAGTTGAAGCTCATCATGTCAAGTTCATCAATTTGTCAAACACAATTACCCGACAGTTCCAAGTAGGGTCGCCCACATCTCTATAAAAGAGATACTACTCAAAGAGTGCCAATCAAGTAAACCTTAAACCCATTTACCAATGATATAATGTTGTGCATGTGTGAGTGTGTTTGTCTTTATCCATAGCACAACATATCAAGAAAAAGAGACGCTTACTTTTTTCTTTTGGGTATATTATTTTGTTCGAATCAAAATGAAAATTTCACAACACATCACAAAGTCCATTTTCTTCTAATTTCACTCTTGGTATCTCCTTTAGAATTTTTTCACCTGAACGGGTTCTTCCTCGCATTAACTTTCTCTGCGTCTTCTTTTCCTGCATTTCTTGACAAGAATTGATAATTCTTCGTTTTCTAAAGACCACTCCTCTTTCTCCTCTTGTTTCTTTTGGGTTTTTTGGCAATGATAACAGGTATCTTGACCTTAGTCTCTTTATCCTCCTGTCTGTCCTTTGCCTTGATGTTTTGGCACATATGAAGCCCAATGTCTTTACTCCTGACAGATATAGCAAGCATCTTGATCTTTTTATTTGAGTAATGGTAGTACGTCGTCTTTTCTGAAGTATACTTTCTTGTCACACTCCTCAAAGCTCTGACCAAAAGAGTAAGCTGTCTGGACTCTTTCATCTTGACTGTTTGAGACTGAATGAATACTCCTATGTCAAGACACTGACCTCATATACGGGAGCCCTTAGCGTATAGTACTGACTCAAATTAAATTTTGCATTCAAGATGAAACCATTTCAGAGACGAAGGAGAAGAAAGAGACTGCGACGTCACATATGACCTCACACAGGTGATGAAGTGTTGGCTCAAACCCATGATAACGATTTCGAAGACCACATGAGCGTGCCTGAATCAGCCCCCCCCCCCCCCCGCCCCTCTGGCTGCCCCAAGACAAAGAGAGCCTCCTCCAAGAGAAAGTTAGTCAGTAGCTCCTACAAGTAGTACCACATTCGAGAGACGCAAAAGCGCACTTCCAGTAAATTTGGCATATATCTATAAGGCGACATTTAAAGATTTCGAGCCTGACGTGCCGCCCCAGAAAGATGATTTCATCAACAATATGTGGGATTAATTGTTAAAGACACTACAACAACAATTCCAAGCCACAGAATACGGTCGTTTGAGACTCTCTATTCATCATGACAGATTGGAATCGCCCCTCTGGATCGAGTTTAGCAGCCCGACAGAATTGATACCGTCCAAAGTGATCGACAACATTCAACACGTCCAATAATCTAAAGACGAAGTTCACATCTCTGATGGAAAAGCCACAATTTACATGACCAACGTTTTTCATCCGAAAGGTGTGGACCACGCAAAGTGTTCTAGGTGGAAGACATTTGTGACACCAAACATAAAATCGTCCAAATTAACTACTCCCAAAACCGCATGTGTTTAGCCCGGGCTATCGTCTTGGAGTTAGCGAATGAAACAAGAACAAAACCGCAGAATGGAAAATAACCTGGGAGAACATTCGATAATCGGACATAGTCAAACAACGAAACGAAGCAGAACTTCTGTTACAGCTAGGCAGGAATATCGAAAGATACTGCATGCGGCATGATTGAAATGCACAATCTTCAAGATGTCTTCCCTCCACGCTAAACGTTGACAGTTTACCTTTAATACGTTCGTAGACCCATGATGTTTCGAGGACCCATTTTGCCAGACGTAAAATACATATGCGTGTATCGTCATGAAGAACGTTTAAATGCCATTACCAGTTTCACCAGATTTCTAGGATACGCTTATCATTGTGAAAAGTGTGACCAAGGATTTAACAACAGAAAGATGCTTGCCAATTATTGAGATTGTACTCTACCTATGGATATCTCTCTTGCGCCTACAAACCCAGTGCACGCGTTTATAAAGAGAAGAAAATATGTCCATTTTTGCCACCAAATTGTCCACATTGAACAACAATCATCAATGTTACATCCAAACATTACAACCTTGTACAGGAGGAAGATTTGAAGACCAAAACTGACGCAAGTGGATTTCATCATTTTTTATTTCGAATGTGTGCAAGAGACCGACCTTCACACTCCTAATCTCTGCTTCGCTCATCAGACTTGCGATAAGAACGCCCATAATCCAGTCGTTTTCATTGTGCACATTGTAGCAAGATTCAAGGAGGACGCACAAAAATCTTTCGAGGATCCAGCACGGTCACGACATTATTCAGAGAGGAAAAATGCTATAAAAATAGATTAGTATTATATTCGTGGGTACTGACCCGGATGTAATAATTGCGAGTTCAGTTCTGGGGATTGCATGGATGCTTGTCCTTCTTAATTTGGGTTAGTTGTTTCGTTTTAGTTTGTTTGTTTATTTGTTGTTGTTTTCTTATGATTTTGCTGTTGTGGTCACAAATTACAGATCATTCAGCAAGACTTGTTGTAGTATAGATACGTAGTCAACATAAATAATGACCTGTTATTAAATAATGATATGAATGTTGTTAAATTTGGTTAACATTATTTTATTTTTGCCTCAACAGATCGTTTCGTACTGTCAATATTAAACACATTTTGTTGATTGTAGTAATCAGCTTGTTGTGAAAGATAATTTCCTTGCGATCATTTAGTTCTTCATTTATCCGAAATGGTGCTGAAATTAACGTCCCATCATTAATGAAAACAGTCATTCTTCTTCATAGAGAAATAAATATTCCACTTTTTAGAAAAAATCCCAACTTCTTTTCCCAAGAGACGTGGCCGGTACCTGGTAGTACTGTAAATTGATTAATGTCAGGATGATAATGTAATATCTTAATATGTTCTTCTGTCTATGGACTATATATTAACTCTTCTTCAACCGCCGTGTGGCAATTACTAAACATTTTACATAGAATGCAAGAGGGGTATAAATATTGCAAGGTTTTAAGGTATTTGACCAAACTTTGCATATGCATCCATAGTTGAAGGTTAAACAATGTATTAACGAAAAGTTCGAGATTTTCCCTATGCTTCACGCTGCAATTGGACTGAAGTTAAGGTAGAGAGATGGGGGAAAGGTAAAATAAGTAATGAAGTAACAATAATTTTCCATGCAAGCTGTAGAAGTGGTTTTTATTAATGTCTTTGGTTTTTTTTACTTTCATGCTAGCAATTATTCGTTTTCCACAAAATCACTATTGGTTGGCTAAGTGGATATAATATTTTACTCTCTTTTGCTTCCAATTGTTTATGCAGGTATCCAGTCACAGCGTTGATCATCCTTCGTGTGCAAATCTTTGTCGTCGGCAAATTCTTGTTACAAGAGCGATTAAATCCGACTGACGTACATAGGCCTCTTGCTATCGATAACAGGTAATAAATCCGTGTACCGTTTTCAAACTCCTGGCCTAAGGTGGAGCGTATTACGTTTCGCCGACTCCTGCAGTACACGAAGTATGGAGAAAATGCGCGATAATTAGAGTTTTGCATCACATACCTTTATTAGGTTTTGTAGGTGGGTTGCCTGCTAACATGGAATAATCTAAATCATTTTAATGATCTCGTGCTCATTGGTCAAGAATACTGAAATATTTAAAAGCTGGCAATACAAAGACAGATTTAGTGAATTTAGCTTTTACAAATTGACGTCTAGCGCATTCTAAATTAAGTTGTTGCATAATTTTTTTTATCTCATTTAAAGGTAACATTGATTCTTTGTGATAGAAATTATCCTCATTATCTTGGTTTAATAGCTTAAGGCTACCATGATACATCAACACAAGTGGCGGACGTGTTTTATAAAACTTGCGGTACCATTATAGTGTGTGTGTGTGTGTGTGTGTGTGTGTGAGTGTACGTGCTTGCGTACGTGTGTATGTGTGTGCAACAATGTGAGCTACTTATCGCAACAGTATAATCACATGTAATCAATTGATCTAACTTCTTTTTCAATGCAAAAAATGAATCCTTCTTAAAACTCCGCTAGACTTTACAGCATTTCTACCCTTATAAAAAATATATTGAATATACACATGTTAGTTTTAATTAAGTTAAAGATTAAAACTTAAATAAATTCAAAAACAAAATATGTTATTACTTTTCAGATAAACTTTTCATAGTCTTTAATATTAATAATAGAGGAACTCCACACAGCTGGTCAAAATGGAAGTCTATTGGGAATTTACAGTTCAAACTTAAATGCTCAATATTTTCAAGTGTCCTCTTTAAATGGATCCTTTAATATGAATGAAACAGTTGGAATATATATGCCCTCATGTACAAATTATTTGATAAACATTTGAAACTAATAAATGTCACCAGATTTGACGTAATTGTCGATGCGGGGACTCATTTTTAATATTATGAAACTTTTGGTCACCCAATTAAATCAGTAGGTTACGATACATGTTTTCATAACTAATTTGTTTTCGAAAGTGTGTGTGTGTGTATGTTAAACAGGCGCACTAACTCTTTAATAATAATAATAATAATGACTACTTTGTATAACGCCTAATCTTACATAAACTCTAAACGCTTTACATTAGACAACACCTAAAGCAACAACATATAAAATGATACGATTACAAAAAACAAACACCATGAAATTAGAAAACAGAAAACGTGCTGAAAATATTTAAGGTAAGGAAACATTAATAGATCATTAAGTCTGTTCTTGCAGCCGAAATAGGTGAGTTTTAAGAGTACTCTTGAATGAGATCACTGTGTCTTTGTGTCTAAGTTCAGTTTGCAATTCGTTCTATGTTGCTGAGCCCTGAAATACAAAAGAGCGGTGTCCATATATCTTCATTTTCATAGTGGGAAAAATGAGAATACGAGTGTCAGAAGAGGAGCGTAAATATCTTGCTGGTGTGTACACATGGGTGAGGTCGTATAGGAATGTTGGACTGGAGCCCGTCAGTGAAACGTAGCACAGAGAACAAAATTTGTGTTTGATTCATGATCGGATGGATAGCCAATGTAGGGTACAGAGCAGGAGGAGGTGTGCTCTGATCGTGGTACTCTAAGGATGATACTAGTAGCTGTGTTGTGAACTTTTTCAAGTTTCTGGAGGTGATATTGAGACGAACGAGACAGAACTGAGTTACAATAGTCCTGTCTTGAAAGTATTAAGGAACACACGAGTGTTTTAGTGGCATCAAATGAAAGATATTTGCGAATGAAGCTGATGTTGGTCATTCATTATTAATGTATAAATACATACATACATACATACATACATACATACACGCATGCATACATACATACATACACGCACGCACGCACGCACGCACGCACACACACACACATACATACATACATACATACATACATACATACATACATACATACATACATGCATGCATGCATGCATGCATGCATACATGCATGAATGCATGCATGCATACATACATACATACAAAAATCTTTCATGCAAATTGGTACAACAATAATTTGGAAAGATAGATACAGTACGTCTGAAAATCTAGACCAGCATAACCCAATCAAGAATAAACTGAAAGGATTAAAAGAATAGTGTCTCGTCATATGTAGATCAGCAATTAAAGCAACAAAATACAAAAAAAGGACATACTGTTCCTGAAAATGTATATTATAAAAGTCGATTCATGCCACTGGAACGTGTAACTACTAAGAGAAATATGATTTTAAGAAACAGCTTACTAAAAGTTAGGAATCTATTTATTAGGCAGTTTAAAAATTAAAGAACCCATCAATAAAATCACTGAGAATAATACTTATAATTGATAGTTTAATATGTGTATTCCTTATTAAATTGTCGATCAATTTCAGCTTTTGATTGGAATAAACTGGGTATATGTTTTCTATCCTGATGTTGTAAAGTTATGATATTTCATTTAGCAAGCTGTGATCCGTACAATAATCTTTTTTTTTACCGTGGCGCATCACTATTAGATGTTTTGAATGTGCGTAGTGACAATATATCAGAAGCTAAAATACATGTGTTAAAGATTCACGCTTCACATATGCAAATTATCGCTTCATGTTACTACGTATCATGCATTTCAGAAAAGCCCACGATTTATTCAAGTTCTTCATGCTGTTTCTCAACCTGAGTATTGGTTTTATTGCCTTCCTAGTGCGTCTAATCAGCAACATATTCCTAGGAATTTTCCTTATTCCCAGGATGGATAGATCCCTGTTTCCAATGGGGTTTGAAAACGCTGACCAATGTAAGTGCTATCTTCTATGATGGTCGGAGATGTATGTATGTATGTATGTATGTGTCAATCTATCTGTGTGCGGATTGATGCATGGATTGTAGGATGCAAACTAAAGGGTTATATTGGTCAGAAGTACAAATGCATTGCACAATGGAATAATTCTTAGTCATTGATTTTTGCTTCTGTACGCGGTCTAAAAGTATTTGCTGTATCCATGCTCTTTTGCATCATTCTAGATAACTTGCAATGGCTTTATATTTATCTAAATACATGGGCTACAGACCCATCGACTACTAGACACTCAGACAGATAGACACATGAACAGATAGATCGACAGATACAAGGGCTGTCGTCTCCAACTATTATCCATTGACATTATTATTTTCAAAATTTGGAATGATTTTCAATTTACCTACACTCCGAGTACCTGTTTTGTAGTTTACATGAGCTACGTCGGAATGTTGATGGTGGATTTCACGCACAATAACCCCATCATGAGGATGTTCTGTTCCCTTCTTCTGAAGACTGCTTCGGAGAAACACGATCAACGGAGCGTTGTGCACACAACCGCCCAAAACCCCATTTATGGAGAAATGGGATTGCTATCTTTTCCTCGCCAATACCAAGGTATACATTTTATATGAATACTCGCATTGTAATATATATATATAATATAGCTGTATACGAGTTCACGATATAGTTACAGTATACAAACACAATATAGCTGTATACGGGGTACACGAAATAGTTACAGTACACAATCATCATATATATATCCATCATTTAAGGGATTCGGTTAAGTATGAGCTACCTCCATTCATGTACACAAGATCTGACTTCTTATTTTCACTTTCAGTAGCTTCAAGATTGATTCACCGTATTCCAGTAACCATGTCCGACTATGTTCTCTTCCACATTTGTTCATGATTTTAAAATAGAAATTCTTCAACTGTAAAACACAAAGGTGCCAAATTTAAAAACAAAATTCAAAACATAAAATCTACAACCTGTAACTCCTTTCTAGGTGCATTTTATTTTCTTAGTTTCTGCCTATTAAAGCGATTGTAAATCAGTGGTACAATCAATTTCGAAATATTAGCAGTGTCTTTTAAATAGCTCTTAAAAACCCTGTTTATATTTTTCCTTTGAAAAGTACCGGAGAAGGAAACGTGTCTCAAGCTACACTTCCATCAAGTATAAGTGTTATAAAACTGCCGGGTCTTTTATCATCTATTTCCAAATATTTTATTTTTTTTTAAACACAATTAGAGCCTTTAGTTTATCAGTATTATCAAATCTAAATATATCCAAGTAGAAAACTGCATGACGGTAGAATATTACAGTGGCTAATCCAGAACTGGGGGATATAAGGAGGGGTACATGTACATAACAAGTAAGGGACAAGTCTACTAGGCAGAACCCTTAAGTAGTGGCCTCAGGGACGAATTCCCGTGAAGCTCGTGCGTTTTAAGTGGTTCCAGGGCATTCATTTAACCATATATTTAACTATATAACTGGAAAATAGTTCAGTTGTTGCGAATGGAAGCTTACTCATATACATGAAGTACTGGTAATTAATTGAATCTCCGACAACTACTACCTTTTGAGCTTTGCCCTATGAAATTATTCTTCAAAGGCTTTTGCATGAATCATTATTTCGAAAGCAACAGAATAGATATGGAATGCACAAAAGATGTTCAAAATACGTTAATGTCAGTGCTGTACAACAATTATTGCAACTAATGTGTTCATCACAACACCTTCCGCACGTTTAGCGTCTGTAAGTGGTAAAATTTGACATGGCTTTAGAGTTGTTTGACCACGTTGGCGGAGTTCAACTGGTTGTAAAAGCTTTCTTCACCGACATAACTTGTGTAACCTGCAAAGACAGTCGGTGTATACACAGATAAATCGAAAACCGTACTGGATGTCATAAAACAATAACATGGGTTATGGATAATAACACTCTTGAAAATGCCCTGGTTCCTATTTCAAGAGAAAACACTAACTTTGGCTAAGAGTGAAAGTGTATACATTACTTTTTATCAGGGTTTGATTAACCATTCGGTCTTATGAAACATTATTTCCATACAGCGATTATTATCAATATTTATTTTTCTTTTTTCCGCTATACCAGGTCACTCAAGGGCAAGAACCAAATGGCTGCTTGCATATACTTTAATTAAGAATCCCTCCATCGCTGGAACAAGAAAGCACGCGTTACCAGAAATAGTTCTAATGGAGGCATCTGACACACGTGTAGATGCAATTGACAGGGTTCAACATAGCATCGCCTCTACGCTCTTCGTCTATATTGGAATGACAGTCGTGTTGATGATGATCGTTTTCATATTTTTTGGCTGCAAATCAATTTTGAAACATTTGAAACATTTTATCGGTTAACAATAACTGATAGTCTGTAGAAGAATCTACCATTCTAAAAATATATATTGCCCAGTTTCCTTTTAATCTAACATTTATACAACGAGCGGTATATCATTGATACAGCGTATATACTATACGTCTATTTTATTTATATCACCTACAAATATCCATATTTGCCCTTCGAACGTAGTTAAGATATGCTCTGGGCAACTTTTTACTGACCAAAGAATGAACTCCTCATATCCCTACGAGTGCGTCCGCTACAAAATGTAGCTCTATGCCTTTTCTAGTTGTTCACAATCACATTTGCAAAATTGATAAGCTGATTGTTTTCTTTTTAAGTTTCTATTTTTATTCACATTGATTAACTCAGTATAAGACATATGATTTAAACATGAAAGATTGTTGTTATGAAGAAAGTAGAGCACTACGAACACGTTGGCTTCTCGTACTCACTGAGCGCTCAGGCATTCTGGTTCTGTCGTATGGAAATTAGCGTGGAATAGAAACTAAGCGAAATGACGAGCCAACAAGAGGTAATTAAAACATTTTGATATAACATTCCATCTGAGTTATTATTCTGCTTTAATTAACATTACCACTGAGCATAAAATTCTCTCTCTCTCTCTCTCTCTCTCTCTCTCTTCTCTGGATGGTTTGACTTAACTTTACCATCACATATAGGTCCAGAAATATCGGCGTATGACACAAATGAAAATCCCCAACGCTCGTAATGTCATGAATTGTCGACCCTTTTGTTTTTGTTGGGGTTTTTTTTGGGGGGGTGTGGCTACTATGGTCCAGAGAGAGAGATAGAAAGGGCGCCGTTTCGACATTTTCATATATAATTATTAATAATCGATTTTTAGAACATTGTACTAGGTTTAAGAAAGAACAACAATAAGGCATTAAATACGTTACAGTACGTGTGCCTCGTAACCCTCAAATTTAACTTTAAGTGTCGACCAGCTTTATTGCAACCACGTATTGATGCCAAGGAAAGTGTAAACATACAGTTACTGCGAACCATATTCTTGTAATTTACCTGGTGCAAGTTTAGTTTTAATGTTTCAGTCCAACTCAAGTTGTTTTTCTCTCTTAGACCATACTTCTGAGTATGCTGTCCCTTATGCATGATAGGGGAGATGGTAACGGAAAAAAGAAAGCATAGCGATGAAATTGTGTACCATGTTAAAAAAAATAGAAAACGGGGACTATTAATACGGTTTATCGTTATTTTCATACGTCATTAATGAGTAATGAGTGCAAATTCATCATTGATCTATTGGCCAAAAATAATGTTAGTATATTCGTGTTGAAAGAGCGTTAATATATTCTTATTTCTACGCCATGGGCGGATCACAATTTGATATGCAAATAGCATTGATGTATCAAATTGCTTTATACCAACACTTAAAATGACACTTTAAATGCCATGTTATCTTTAATGTATGTTATATAAGTAATATATATATATATATATATATATATATATATATATATATATATATATAGAGAGAGAGAGAGAGAGAGAGAGAGAGAGAGAGAGAGAGAGAGAGAGAGAGGTTGTTGTAAACAATGCATTTGCTTAACTAAATAAGGGATACTTGTTAGTAAACATTGCTATCAATTCGTGCAGATATGTGTCACTGTGGAGAAAGACACCAATAAAAGAGAAAGATAAGAGTTGAGTATTTTGTCATGTATACATATAGCATGTTCCATCTATAATATTTAGTATATTCTACAGGAATGTAAAAGACAACATTACAAACCATAATGGGTGCGCAAAGACTTTGAGAATGACATTTCATCGAATCCGAATGCCCTCACGTACTGTGCATAAATGTCTTGTAGCAATCATTAGTACACGACCTTTGCCCAAATTTATATTATTCAAGTTGTATAATATGAGATATAGACATATAAAACAATAATCACAATACTCCGTTTTAACAACTATATTACTCATCCCGACATGTTGTCGTGGTAGCGTAAAATCATGTTAAGGTTCAAAAGGCAATTTTGCTTTTCTGTTTTTTTTATTTTTATTTTTATTAAAGCGATACTTATCGACATAAGTATACGGCTCCAGTTTGGTTAGACAACGTAAATGTAAGCAGAATTTTGAGTGCATATGTGCATTAACATTTGCAATTCAATTACGTAAGAAATATTATGCAAAGACGAAAAAGACATTGGCTCAGTTCCAGAGTGGAACGATGTTTGCTCCTGATTTAAATACACTCCTATCTTTGCCATCAAAATCGATAAAAACCAGACTGAGATTTTAACAGCTCGAATTAATACTTGTTACACTTTAGTTGTACATGTGGATCCTAGTAGCACAGTTTCGTTAATACATTAAAAACTTCAAACTACACGTGTCTGATGTGATCTTTTTTCCTCGAGATAAATTATCTTCTTTAAAGGTTATAAAAGAAAATATGAAGACACAAATGACCAATGATATTGACCGCTGTAAGAACGAAAAACACCTTACGCAATTGAAAACTACATCGGTACATTTGTAAAAATTGTTCTGCTGTAATAATCCGATTTATCAACTATGTAGCTTGGCTTTGGGTTATCCATTTAGATACAGAATACAAATTAATGCCTTCGAATACAAATTTTATTTAGTTGAGGGTAATAAAGCTTTAATCAAATTAAATCAAAACATTTTTAAACATAGATAATTATATTCATTAACTCAGCCAATAACAGTCAAACTTGACCCTTGATTTCAGCAGTCGTATTTACAGTACACAAACATAATATAGCTGTATACGAGGTACACGAAATAGTTACAGTACATAAACATAATATAGCTGTATACGAGTACACGATATAGTTACAGCATACAAACACAATATAGTTATATATGAGGTACACGAAATAGTTTTTGCTATACGTAGCATTGAAAGTCTGTAATGTTAAAATGTACATAATAATCAGTAACGTGGTAAAAGGAAAATTAATGCAATGTATTACCTGTGAACTCCACTGGAGTTTTATATTAAATACTGCATTTATTTCCAAATTCCTGCATAATACCGTGATCTTAATGTTAAATCATCGATGTAGTATATTGTATAAGAATGTCTCATTTACATCCATTGGTTTCAAAATCCGGAAGTTTGATCCATCCTAATGCCAGCACATGCATATTTTAAAGAGACTTTATTTCGTCTTCCAATTCAGTTTCTTCTTACCTGTCATGTCAAATGTACGTCGCTATTTTTTCTTGATCCTTGAAGCTCACAAATACTTATAGCTGTTCAATAATTTATCTTGATAAACTTTAAATACATTACTTAAAGATATGTATATGACAAATAATTACTATGATTACTTAAATACACGTACATCACAAATAATTACTATGATTACTTAAAGACATATACATGACAAATAATTACTATGATTGCTTAAAGACATGTATATGACAAATAATTACTATGATTACTTAAATACACGTACATGACAAATAATTACTATGATTACTTAAAGACATATACATGACAAATAATTACTATGATTCTCTAGATGATACAACTATTGCTTGTATTATTATATGTACGTCAATTCAAGCTGATGACGTCTAAATCGTCATAAAAATGGAGGTTACCAAAGGATACACGGGGATAGAGGATTTTGTCGAGAATGAGAGCAGGATTTTGTATGCTAGCGAGTTGTTTACAAAATTTTGTACGATTGGCCACACTGACACTGACAGAACTATCGTGGAGAATGAAGAAGACACAGGGATTCGGGCGGCAGAAGTTTAAGATTTCATCGTCAGGATCCTGATACTCAACATACCGATCAACGTAATGATAATCATCAACATTTTGATGGATTGGATGAATGTCAAGGCTCATGCAACAATGAATTGAATTCATTGATCTAAATTCTGATAATAAAATTTCCCTTCTTTTGTTTCATTTAATACTGAAGGTCTTGAATGGTATGATAGGCTAATTTAAATCATTTGATATAACCAAGGGTACTGATCAACATGAATGGATGGTTTTCTATTAGGTTATAGACACGTCTCGTTTATCAGACATAAGATACATAAGTTAACTTACAATTCTATGAGTATTTTGGTCATTATACATGAAACAATGTTACTGCAGGGAATAGCAAGCATACGGTGTGGGACTTTGGAAGATTGGGTTATTAGGTTATTAAAAACAATCGAGTTTGGTATCATATCTCAAAATATCATCATTTGCTTTATGTATGTAGCTCTAGAAAAGTATCGTGTGCATAATGCTGACGACTGTAAAGATGTTTATGGCTTTGAAAATAATTTTGAAGATATTGTTTTAAACTACGTTGATTGTCTACACCTTCTAAAAGGGAACTGCAGGCTAAAACTAAAACTGCTGGATTAATTACTGAGTGATGACTTGACTAGTGTCTCTCAAAGCGATATAACCTACAAAGGTGATAATATTTTATATACACCCCCTCAAAAAAATAATTAAAACATACTAAATCTGGACACTTTTGCTTAATGAGTTTTGCTGTAGGTATTTAATCACTTATTAGAAGATACAGTTTGGTACCTTTGCGAAGGTGGTAGTGTAGTGGACTAAAAAATTGATTCCTCTAATATTTGTTAGTTTGTGTGGAAATTTGGTGTAGGCAATAATGATCACTTTGTACAATGTCCTCTTTATTGTAAACTTAACTACAGAAATGATGCGGAAACATCAAATGTGTTTTCCTTTGATAACGATTACAATAATACTAGTAGTAGTGAAATGAAGATAGAAATGTGTATAGAGAATGGACAAATTTCAGATGAAAGGATAATCTGAGAGAAATATTTCTTGAAATTTTTTAAGTGTTCCTATTCATATGATTGAAATAATTTATATTATTTTTGAACCTTCAATGAAGCAACAGTTGATATCATACCTATGTTGTATACTGATGTAGTTCAGGGTAGATACGAAGAATATTCATAAAAAGAGGAAACAACTCCCATGGTATAATGTGGAGTTATAACGTGCTAAAAACAGAAACTATACATTGTATAGAAAAATGTTAAAGCACGTAATAAAGCAACGAGAAATGCTTCTTATATTATTGTTTCTCACTTTTTCTCTTTTTTATAGCTAGAAACGTACTTGCCAGAGATCTCAGCGTTAATTCAAGAGATGATGCAAAAATTAAACTTGAAGATAAGACAGCTAAATTGTATAGTTTGAGCGAAGGAATTATTAAAGAAGAAAAAGTGCACAGTATCAAAAGCAGAACTTCAAGGAAATTTAGCTTCGTAATTGAGATGTTCGAAGAACGTTGCATAGATAGTGGATACTATGTACTGATTTTTGTTATAAATAATGCGATTCCTGCTTAAATTCGTGAGAAATTAGTTAAATGAATAATCTATCCATTTCATATAAAAAGACACAATTAACGAAACAAGATTTTTAGCATGGCCGTTGTGGCTGCCATTTTGGGTGTAGTATTATCAATATTTTCGTTTAGGACCAACTAGATACCATAACAAGTCTTTTGTTGAAAACAATGCCAATATAACCATCTATTCATGAGGAATACAAAGAAAATGATTTTCAAGATTACTTTGGATGCCAGATCGGCATCATTTTCGTACAAGATTATCTGTGCACCATACGAAGTCTTGTCGATTTGACCGCCGGTCTGAGGCGTAGTGATAACAAGATTTTCAATATGGATACTTTGGTGGCCATACAGGATATTTGAATGTTGCTATTTTCACTTACGACCAAACAAACATGATAGGATGTCTTCCAGTCAAAACCCCGTATCGATATGACTTTTTGTTCAGAAAGTTGGGGGGGGGGTAGTGATAACAAGATGTTCAAGATGGTTGTCAAGGTGACTATACTGGCTGTCAACTCGGTACCCAATACTGTTAAGAACCAACTAGACATAATAAAACTTAGCGCAAATCCCGTGTTGATATGTCCATCGATTCAGGAGGAGTAGCGATAACAACATTTTAAAGATAGCCATTGTCACGGCCACAGTTGAGGTCAAAAGGATACTAATTTCATTTAGCATTAGCTAGTCATCATAGGAAGACCCCATGTTGCTATATAACATTCCGTTAAGGAGGAGCAGCGATAAAAACAATTTTTTTAAGATGGATGCCCTGGCAACCATGTTGAAGGACAGAGACGTAAGACTAATCATACATCATAATTAGTCGTCTAGAGAAACCCCCATGTTGATATGTCCATCCAATCAGGAGAAGTAGTGATCACAAGATTTTCAAGATGCTCTCCGAACGGTATAATTTTCATTTCGGGCAAAATATTTCATAAGAAGTCTTTTGATGAAAACCCCATGTCGATGTGACGTTCTGTTCAAGAGGAGTATCGATGACAAGTTTTTAAATGGCTTAGGGGGCGGCCATACTGGATGTCAAATCGGCATTATTGCATTTAAGGTCAGCTATATATCTTAAGAAGTCTTTTAGTCAGTTGCTAAGAAGGTTTTAGGTCTGCTACAGAAACTGACTGTGTCAAATTTGATATCCAAAACTAAATCGTTTATATGTCACATGTGTGTACATCCATTCAACACAAATGATATATAACTGCATATACATGCACACATTCACACAGACATACATGCATACACGCATACCCATATGTGTGTCTGTGTATGTGTGATGACAGTATGATACCATATGAGTATACAGTACATTTTATTTGTACTATCTCACCTATAACAAACACTAGAATATGTTGCTTCAATTACTTGTAAAACACTTTAGGCAGAAGACATAGGAGGTTTAATCAATATAATCAGCATTGAAAATGATATTCTAGATAGCATCAAAACATAATTATAGAAGAAATATCATAGACACTAATGCGTCGATCAAGGAACGAACTGGAGATAAAACAGGTTAGAAAGTAACAGCAAGCACGTAATTTTAAGTAAGCTCTCATCATATTACTAGGTTAATTAACAAATCTCTGTGGAAAAAATTTCCCGAATTTCCTACCTCGGCAGATTTCGTGAAGTTTATTAATTTTCATGTAATCGATCGTACTGGACCTTTCCAAAGAGTGTGTATATTTGGTCCTAATCAACAAATAACATTGGCGTCATAAGACAAAGTGGTACTCATCATCCAGCACAAAGCAGAAATTCCAGTCCTTGGTTCTAATAGGACAGCCAGTTATCTCTTCGATCGTCAAGTTTTAATATGTGAAGCATGGAAAGACAACCATATTTTTGAAAGAGCCTTTATAAATTCTGGCACTGTTACTATATCAAAATACATCTTATGGCCAAAATAAAACGATACATTTTGTATAACCTATTTGACTCGCCTTATTTAGCATGTGACTAGTACTCCACCATTTTCTGTAACCCACCCACCCCACCCCCTTTGTACACTATCGGTTCATCAAAGAATTTCTTAGATAACTGTTCTCCAGAGATGAAGTTGAACAACTCCATCACCTAGGTTCAGCCTCGTTCTGAGTTCTCAATTCAGTCGCTGTTTTTACTGACCTCCCCTTGTTGTAAAACGTCACTAACTGTAATTTGTAACGCCTTTCATTATAACCATCTTTGTTCCACAACAACTCTCCAATCTAGAAAGTTTGACTGCGAATACCTACAAGTCACTTTCAGACAGGTGAAGTTAGAAGACAGAGAGAGGGATGGTTCGACTGATCTCACGCTGTTAAAGCAGTGGATGGTAACCAGTGTGGGGACCCTAGGTCTTTTCAATTAAACTCTCGAAAAGTCTTCAAATGTAAATAATATACATTTTGACCTGTCCTGAAAACCCAAACTCATGCTTAGAAGGCGCTCTCCCTTCTAAGAAAGCGACCACATGCTTCAATCTGCCACTTCATTGCAAAGATAAAATGTTTTGCTTTCAGCTCACTTTTCGAGAGACTCGCAAAACGTAACGGGACGTATTGATATGTTCAGCCCTGCGACACCAATTATATTGTTAACCTTTCATCTTTTTTTCTCTAACATTCAAAGCAAAATTGACAAACTACGAATCAAGATATTGCTGACCACGACGCTGTTTACACAGAACACTACAGAAGAGTTTGCACATGTCACCGTTTGGTACTACGTCACAATACGTCAAACTGCTATGTGTCGCTGATTGCAACATTAACAATAGATTGATACCATAGAAAACGAAGGATTGATTCAATATATTTCGTTTCAAATCTATGGGAATAATATTATAAATTAATATTACAAGCCTTCATTATGTAGTCTATTCAACCAGACATCTCTCGTAGATCTTCGCCACACCAAGAAAACTGTCTTTCGGAGATCTCCGCCATACAAAGAAAACTGTTGATTTTTTTTCTCCAATTTTTCCCAGGGTCCTTATTGAATGAATTCCTTAACTTTATGAAACATTCATGTTCACATTGCAGTTGCTTAAAGTTAATAAACAGAAGCAGATTTCAAAGAGTCAGCTTATTTAGACACATGGCAATGGTAGTTTTGAGTTTTTCATGAGCACTCGAGTTTGAATTCGATATTTGCACGAGCTCTCGAATATGAATTTGAACTTTTTATGAGCACTCGTGTTTGAAATGTAAGAATTCTTTGTACAGTTGGGGCAACCTGATATATAAAACTATTTTGATGACACGATTGCTCATTTTATTCAAGGAATTCGCGAAATGATAATCCAAAATATACAAATGTTATCCTTTAAAACGAGCAGTTCAAGAAGCGTTTCCTTTTTAACTTTACGTCTTATTTATTTCTCTCTAGCTAAAGTTCAAAGTAAAATTTACTGAAAATGCAATTCAAGACGATTCTAACCATGCGGTACGCGCTTGGTCATGACAGTGCCATTGTTTACCTACGTCACTGAAGGGCATTTCAGACCTACTGCATTGAGAGTCTGTTTACAGAGTGACATTCAATAGAATAATTATGAACATTCAATTTAATTTAGATAAAACTATTGCAGAAGGTATGTTAAAAACAGTTGAGATAGGAAGAGATCTTTTTGCAGTTTTGCTTTTACGGCCATTACTTTACAAAAAGTTCTCACATAACCACGCGATAGTCTATTTAGACGAGGCAGACTAGTAGTTCTAGGAAGACTGCAAACTTTCAAGGTCAGTATTATGTAAATACAACATCCGTCTCCTACGAAATTATGAGAGTGAATATACATATAACAAATTTTCTTAGCTACTATTAGTAGCTACTATGCCAGTGTTCACTCGAAACATAAATAAAATAATTATGATGTACTGATTTTTTTAACATATCTTTTCACATATTATATGATAATTGTTGGACCATAATTCGTTACTACTACATTACAGCAAACCAAATTGCTCTACCTCAGAGCTATGTTGACACTCTGCTAGACAAATTGTGTGTTCGATTCGTATACCTTTGCAAGAAGTGTATTTAGTATGTGCTGCTTTAAAATTCTTTTCTGAACGATATTCTTCCACATAGTGACTTCAAACATAACACAAATCATGTTTATGACACTTCGCAAAACGTAAATAACAAAACTCACAAACAAACTTTAGAACATCAGACCGCTATTGGAGAGTCGTATCCCAAGTTGAGAACAAATCGCAAAGAGGATGTGGTACGTGCTGATCGCGTATCGGACAACCACACCTAACTCCTGCATACCTCCTGAATGGAGAACTGTTACCAGAGTGCATACCACGCCAGTGTCCACTGAAGTGGAACCATTTTTGTTGACTGTGTCTACATCCACCCCGTGAGACAGAAGTAGTTTGATATGACTTGCATGTAGAAAATTTTGGATAATGTATATAGTGATGAACCATCCGAGAAACTCTTGTACGTTTTAAGGGAATGATGTTTATATACAAATTGCGACTATATAGTTTAAGACATTTGTGTTTGTTATTTATATATACAACCTCATATATATTTTACAGTATTTTAACATAGTTTTATATTGTGTGTTGTTTTAATTAATATAACAACGTATGGAATGATTTATCATCCTAAAGATTTTTCTGCATTTCATTCGAATTATAACTTTAATTGACAACAATTAGAAACTACTGTGCTGAGGTGCAGTAAAGTGCAGATATTTAAGCCGCTTTGTACGAATGGTAATAAGATGTCATATCTTGACTACGAACCAACAGTATACCCGTAAGTTGTCCATTTAGAAACGATTTAATCTAATTAGCTAAAGTGAAACAAATTTGAATACCTTTATTGATACTGCACAAATCTGGCGATCCCTTATAAAATCATCGACTTCTTTCGGCACATATAGAATTTATGCCGATGTAAGACTCTGCGTACGACATATGCTTCCAACCTCTTACAAATGTCAACGGTGTTTCATGTTTGCGAACGCTAGATGCAGCTACAAGGCTTGCCTTTCCAAATATTCTGCCACGATCCACTGAGAAAAACAGCTGATCACCAAACTTTAGAATGTACAGATGATCTAGTTCGTCCACATCTAGTTTTCCGGTCAGAAACAAAACTTCCCATCTTGGTAGAGACTCCCTAATAAACGTAGGTCTGATTAACATTTTAAAAGGAGTATCCCCCTTTGTATAAGAAAGTTGTGACACTTTGTATAAGAAATTGTGAAGATTATTTATTGAGTTCAGGTTTAGTTAGGTTCCTAGTAGAAGCTAAAACAGTGATTCATTTGTATCAATGGCGAGTATACATCGGAGACAGTGATGGTGTATGTATTCGATAAACTAAATGATTACACTCGCTAAATTTAGGTTCTGTTTCGCTTTTGCTTGGTCTTTACTGGAGAGAAGAAAATCAGTCAAGACGAACTTACTTGGAGGCAGACCGGCCCTATACAGGTAATGACACATTTTGTTGTTACTGAAAATAAAACAGCAAGTGTCTCGTACAGTTAATGTAACCTCTGAAATCCGAATCCATTGCACACGCCAATACAGGTGATTGGGATCACATAGTCCACTTTTTCTGTCTTTCTTATCGATATGAAGCGAAAAATAGCATGAAGAGAAAACAATCCTGGGACAATATTCTTAACGTGTTTTAGTAAAACCCATCATTGATGAAAACCACACAGCCCTATAGTTTTTATGTTCCACCAACATCAATTCCGCATATAAAGGAACTTGGATACCTTATTTTGTATTGAAAGAAGGGCGTGCCAGTAGCGGCCAACAACCTATGAATACGAAAAGACTAGTGTAGCAACAGAATATAAATAGTTTGATTACTAAAATATTTAACTGGAAGCCGTATATTTTTTAAACTCGTTTTTTTTTTTTTTTTTTTTACTGCTGACTTTCTCAGGAAGCATTAACTGAGACATTTTCAGGACAATAACTGCATTCCTTGCGCTTCAAGCCTATTTCGTCATATCTTCTAACATCTACGATAATTTTGAAAAGAAATTTTTGGAAAAAATACAAAATGGAGACGAAATTCGATTAAACATGCTTATATAAAGTGGGATATAATTTACTTTTTTCTTTGACATTCGTAGTCATACTCGTGTCGTGTGTGTGCGTGTGTGTGTGTATATATATATATATATATATATATATATATATATATATATATATATCAATCATCAGAAATGATCTGATAATGTCATGTCCCCTTTATTTTGCGTTGTTACTACAACAATGTGCAGTATGTTCGTAGCTAGCTAGGGAGAAACAGAGAGAGAGAAATGGATGAATGCATTTATAGATAAAATCAACTCTTAAATGCACATACACATGCACAAGTTCAACCACACAGAGATAACCTGAGCGTGAAACAGTGAACAGCTACAACAACATCAATTACAAAACATCAGTAAGAGAAAGATGAACCTGCATTCAACATATGTAAAGCGTAATATGCTGTAAATATAGCAGGATTAGTTAAAGTTTGAAAAAAATTGTTTTCTTATTTATCTAGTAGCACTATATTTTACGCATTAGAGTTTCTGTTTCTTGTTGTCTTTCCTCGTTGTATTCGACAAAATACTACCTTGTCAAACTCGTAGATCCACACAAAATAAAACGAACCTTTGTTTGCATTGATATCAACTTTCATTCATTGCAACTATCAGCTACCTTTGCCAACGAACACTTGTCCAATCAGGAATTTGATGGGCTGTTCCAGTAATAAGCACGCACTTAGTAACACGTTGTAACTAGTCTGGAAACGGTGATATGTAGCGAAAGCTCCTTCTCCAACACTACACTTAGAAGAGAAATAAGATTCGATTTTATATAATTTTATATTTTCGATTTCATACATTTTCAAATTTTGGCTCTTGCGTACTTTGGACAATTATATGACTTTAAAACTAGGATTTATATAAATCTAACTTTAGGATTTTTTTAAATTTAGAAATAGATATTTGACTAAAATTTCTGTATATATTTATTTTTGAATGTATGAAATAATAATAAAAATGATTCATGCTTATAATAGCCATCGGTTGTCATTATATTAACAGGATTTTTTCATCATTTTTATAACATTTTGATCGTTGCCTAATTTTAATGTAAATATTCTTCCTGTTTTAAAATGATCCCAGCCTAAATCATGGCTTTATTAGCGCATGTTACAAAACAAGATCTCCAGTCATTGAATGATCATTTTTCAATAGATATGTTTCATCTATTTTTTTGTATTTGAATGTCAATCTTTCCTATCTCATTATCCATTTTTGTGAGATAACTAACATCGGTGTCTTTTTTGTTCTTGCGGGATATCATGATAGTATCTAACACAATCTGTTTGATACTGCATCAACGTCCTTTCACAGGCTGCACAAGCTTTACAATGTAATCATCATTCATTCATTATTATATTTATATACAATTTCACTTGATCCTGGTCGCATCCCCACACCAAGATGAATACTTTTTCTTGATATCTATAACGAATTCTGTTCGTGGCAAAAGTTTGGCCTCTCATCCACAAGAGAACAGGATGTCCTACCTAGGCGATACAAAATCTGAGTCACCAAGATTGCTTCAGACTAGCTTTGATTATAGCCGTAGATGTAGTCGGCCTCTTGTACCCAAGTGTGAGAAGGGTAAAACTGAATGGGGGCGGAGTCAAACATCTAAGCGGGAAGCATGCACCATTCGTAAGGAAAACTTCACTAAGATTTTCAGCTTGCTTTAAATTCTGGAACAATATAGACGCGTGCGTCTTCAATTAAATCACAGGTTCCAGAAAAGGGAAACTGTGTGGTTGATGTGAATTCTAAAAAAGGTCATTAGGAGATTCGTGGTGACTTCTCTCCTAAAATGGATTTGGAATTTGGAATTTGGAATTTAAGAGGTTCAAAAGGTAAAACGATATCTTGGCCACATTTTGTATTTAATTTGAATTAAGTAGGTTGTGTGGCATTCCGTTACTTGTAATTATCTTCTAAATTGAATTATAACATGTATATATATTTATCTGAATGTTTAAGTCAGGATGTGTATTTGTATATTTTATTATGTAACAAGTGTAGATTGATGATTATGCGAAGCTAAACCCTGAGTTGGATATATTTTTTAATTCTTACGACACATGCGGTTTGAGTGATCACTTCATTAACTATGTTGTAGATTAATTTATAGGAATATATCAACAATTTTCTTATAAATAATTTTTTTTCATAATTTGATTTATTGGAAGATTTCATGAAGTATTTTGTTTATTTTATTGTCAAGTAAATATCATTCTTTTAAATTAATGAGTTGGCCAATTTCCAATGGTATTTTTCATAGGATTGCTTTCCAAATTTTTAAAATAATTAATAAACACAATGTGCAGTTGCATGGGGTATTATTTTCAAATCGCAACATCAGAGATAAACAACTTTCAAACTTATCAGCTAGATTAGTTCGAATGGTGTTTTGTTTTCAAAAACAAATCAAATTCTTGTCAATTTTTAGTAAGATGATTCAATTTAGTATCATGAATTTTGTGTAAATAAGCATACCCTCATTATATTATTCTACTATGCTACCCTTATCGCATCATGCAATTTTCGGGATGTTTAATTTATTTTTATTTCACTTTTGTTCACTAATTTATTATAATTATTTTTTAAATTTAAATCTTTCTCTTAACGTATATGCAAACGTAACTTTCTAATATGATTCAAAAATAGTTTAATGAATACAACGTTGTATTATTATTTCTTTATTAGCATAACATAAAAATGATATTTTTAACTATTGAATTGACTGATATGTTGCAACAGAATTTTTAAATATGAAAATTATCTGTAATCTAACTTTAAAAAATTAATTTGCTATATGTATATAGAAGTCTTCGTTTGACATTCAGCTAATTTCACTTCTGGCAAATCAACAAAGACATGATAATATAAATCTAAACTTTCAAAAGTAATTACCTTATTAACTTCATTGACTTATTAACTTCATGTTAAATTTATGTTATTTGTTTCTAACTCAGTCTTTCAGTTACTTAATAATAGTATTTCTGATGGATTTTCACAATGTTTTATACAGTATGGTTCACGTATGTTGAGACTGAAGATCTACTTAAATACTACAATGGTAAAAACAAAACAAATTAGAAAATAAACTTGAATTGGAACAACTGAAATTCGCTATCGTTGTCACTATATTCAATACAAAGAGGCTTGAAAATACCCCAATGGATGGCTCAGTTATGGTTTGAAAAATAGGCAAAATAATGATGCAAAATCATAATAATATGGAACATCCTACACGCAGGTCTATATTGATGAATTACCTTAGGATTACGTAAACAATACAAGACACACAAGCAACAATTGGGAAATCCCAAGTCATTGTCCAAATTGTAACTTTTTGTTCCTCCTTTGTTTTGTTTTTCTATTTAGTGATTTCTTACTTTATTTATTTTTAATGTTTCTCAATTTATAATGTTTTAAAATATTGTTGCTTTTATTGTTTCTCAAATATAATTTTTTTAATTTCTTTTGTTTCCAAATTTTTTGTCGTAAATATTTGTTATATAAATTCAATCACGTACATTTATTTTAGTATATTTTCTAAGTTCTAAATTATAGAAATACAACATTTTAACCTGTATAAATCCATATGTTAAAATTATATATAAATCCAAGGTTAAAAGTTACAAGAAATATAAAATTTCAAATAACGTAAAATGCGAAATCATTTCTCATCCAGACTGTATTAGTGGGAAAAGGAACTGTGCATAGAGGGCCCCTTTTATTACTACTAACGTAGCGTTTTAATCGAGGCTAACATATTGTCCTAAATATTCCCTAAAGTTCGCTAATTAATGTCAGGTTTCTTTTCAAAGTCTTTAACATGGCGAAAGGTCCAAAATAGTATGATCTTAATCAAACCATTGCCGGCTCATGGATGTACAATAGGTCGGGTGCGCTCTCGTGCGAGGCGATACACGGAGGCAAGATACGCAGTTGCTGAATAGATCGTGCGCCGGGTTCGGGTGCGGCTTTGAATCCTACCATCAGATCATCATAGTTGGCTACCTTCAATTAACTCAGCATTATTTAAACTATATATGTCGATATGCCATACCAAACCAAATCAAATCGAACTAATTCATAATACAAGTCCAGCTGGTAGGATATACAAAGACTATTGAATTCTGTGTTAGGAAAAACTAGCACACATTTTATATTGAATAATAGGTTACTGTTAACACCTTAAAATAACTCAACGCTGTCATTTTGTCTTCTAGTGCAACGTTAAATTTAACCTCTGATTTATTTTCCAGAAGATCAGTGATTTGAGCATCATCAAAATTATATTAAAGGAACTTCCGACGCAGATCTGTTTTATATGCATTGTAATTCATCACCACAGTTTATGATTACGTTAAAACAGTAGAATTTACACGGCAGTAGAGATATATCATTATCAGAATTCTAAAACTATCTTTTTTAAAAATGAGGCCGAAGTAATATCAACAGACGTCTTGTGAAATAGTACCTCAAAGAACCTCCTCGCTAGAGATAAGTTAGCTGAAATCTTTAATTCAGCTTTATTTTTCTTACTTTAAAAGAGGTTTCATTTTTCTATAATTCTTTCTCATTATGCCACCCTCCAAATTAAAACCTTGTCTAAAAATAAACGAACATTTCTTCTACAGAACGTGCAACTTGAAATGCATGTTTATGTCGTATGCTCTCAATTTAGTATTTCGATGAGAATGTACTAATAGCTACTCAAAGTTGAGCTGTTTTTTCTCCTGCCTTATTTTTAACAAGTTTATTATGCTTATCTTAATTACAAATTTGATATGTATATTCAATCATTGTATGTATTAAACACGTTTTAATGCCAGAGATAATACAATTATACATGTCAACCAGAATGGGGCAAGATTTGAAATTAGTAGCTTCCCATCATTAAAATTTCTTAGCAGATATAACTGACAAGCAATACACAACATATATAACTAAAAGTGAAGGCTTTTTAATTTGAGGAATAATTAAGTCCTTTGCAACTTATATTGAACCGATCCAATTTTCATTTGGTATACTTGAAAATCAAATGATTGTTTGTTTTAGTCTGAAAATGAAATTGAGGTCACAAGCTGTAAAAATAGAAGAATTGTGAATTTTCAAATAATCTCGGTATTGCAGTAAAATATAAATTAAAAAAAAACGCATGGAAATTCTACCTTTACACAGATTGGATTTACATGAAATTGCATAGCGCGATTGATCTGGTATGTGTTTTTAGATAATTGTTTTAATTCTTCAGATCAAGTATTATATTAGAGATTCATACCATGTTTATGTAAATGAAATTATAGACCATTCTATTATATTTAAATACGTATACATTTTTAAATGCAAAAGAAAACCGGAAAGGGGTTCCTAGACTGGGTAAAGACTTTAACCATGGCAGTGAGAGTAAGAAGACAGCTGAGATAAAAAAAATTTCTACCTCTCTGTTACAGTCATATACTGTAACTGAACGTTCTTTATCTGTGGCATTGGAGCAACAACGCACTGCTTAAAGGAGAAAACTGATCAGAATGGCTGGTCCCATATGTTCAAAATAGAACTTCAACATGTCCAAAATTATAGTAACTGTAGCAGTTATAATAATAGGAAATTGCTTTTGCCAGTGAAGAATATACTAACTTCTGAAAGTGCAATAAATATGTTATGAAATAATCCTCCAGAATGGATCACTGCCATCTCACCTCTGTCTGTGTGGGTTCGGGTCTAGGATTCGGCCAATGTGGGTATGTGAGAAAGCTTGCCAGTAGCTTCTCGTGGGTTGGTGGTTCTTCCAGGTTTTTTTCCGGGTTCTTCCTCCACCATTAATATTGGCCGCCATGCATAGCCTATCGTGTGCTGAAAATCGATAAATAGATAGATAGACAGACAGACAGACAGATAGATAGATAGATAGATAGATAGATAGATAGATAGATAGATAGATAGATAGATAGATAGATAGATAGATAGATAGATAGATAGATAGATAGATAGATAAATAAATAAATAAATAAATAAATAAATAGATAGTTGTTACGACTCATAAACTAAGTATCAGGAAGAAGCAAATCCAACAAATTTTGTAGAACTGAACAAAAAGTTTAATTATCAAAGTTACCAATGATAATGTGAGAAGAACCTACAGTATTATGAAGTGAATTCAGAATAATCCTGATAAAATTCGCGGAAAGTCATAAATGAATGAAACTTTATTTATACATTTCAAACGCGGAATCATGCCGTTTTCAAGATTGCGTTTTCCAGAACCCCTTTGAATAATTCACAACAGTTCCAGAATAATATTATAGTCCAAATAATGATTAATTTATATTTCTACTAAACAGACCAAACAAATGTGTTTCCTCTCGAATAATATCTAAGTACACTATAAAAACGCGTCTGCAGACTTAAAACAGGAACGCAAGATATGAGGATGACTCGAAAATGAATCTGATTGCTCAGTTCTCTCCTTATATACACATAATTTCAAGACCATGTTTCACAATATACCACACGTGACTTGCCTTACTACTCAATGTGCCTCGAACTTGCCTATTCATGTGACTTAGCCCAACCAATGGGAAGTTACTGAATTATTCTTTATAAAAAAAGTCAAAACCTCATCAGCAAATGCGAAACTGGTCCAAAGGCGCCACTGAGTCTTATAATAAGATCATTATTAATAATTTTCAGCACATTGATAGTTATCTATTTATTGATCCTATGTAATGTTACGCTCCTTAAAAGAGTCAGGTCACGTAATCAAACTCTGACTAAGATATTCCGTACAATTTAAAACCATGAATACAAATTACAAATATTTGACAAAACCATGTGCCAGGAGTTCTAAAAAGTATAGATATACATACCAAAATCCATATAGTAACCGTCGGTAAGAAGACACGAAATATCTGAAACGGTGTATAGTTATTATCGTCAGATCAATATTCTTTAGCTTACCTACTCCACCCAGCAGAACTGAGTGAATGTGGGGGGAAGGGTAATATGTGATAAGATATTTGTGAATATGTAGCGGCAAGTCCTATAAATAGCTCGAGTTTATAAGTTCAGGTGGTTATTAATATGAAAGATATCACATTCTTCTCTTGAAGAAATACGAAATAAAAATCAATAGATTCTTTACCGACTTTTGTGACACAGATAAATGCCCGTTCAATATTTGATATAGTGTTTGTCTCTGTGTGAAATCAATAACAGTCAGAGCAATTAACTCCAGGTTTTGGAACCCAAATCAATAAAATTATTACTATAAATGCATAGAAGTACAATAATTCAGTCGAGTAAAGAGGCAATGTGTAAGCCATCTCATATTCTGGAAATTAAATATCAAGCCATCAACTGTCTTAATTTAAGTTCATATGTTACTGGTAATTTGATCATTATGAATGGACTTAACTAATTAATCTTCTCTGTTACTTGATGGTGCTGGTATATTACGGCGCTCTGTATTTGGAAAGGCCATTGAGAAGGATAAGTCTTGTTGCATTGCAGAGCTGAATGAATTGAAAAGAGTTACTTCCCATGGTTAAAATTATTTATAGCATCGGTATCAAGTTTCAAATAATTATATTTTCGTTACAAGTCCGCATCAAGGTCAATTTCTTCCTGACAAAGCGGCCTTACAGTTTTGCTTGTGCTATGCTTCTTAATTTTGGCTATTTTCAAATACCCACAATCTGATCTCCCAGATTGTTTTTGTTTGGGGGTTTTTTTTGTTCTTTTGTTGTTTTGTTTTTTTTTGTTTTATCATATCTATATATCGAACTGTAAGACACAAAACTATTACTGCGCCAGAACTGGCGGAATCTACGTACAGTGGCCAATAGTACACACACGCCATCTGTTGGTTATGTAGATGAATCTACGTCATGTATAGACGTATAATCTTCAATATAGATGAAACTATTGTAATAGAGAGGAAAATGCTATGAGTTATATGCCTTTTCAAACTGACACTAAGTTCAAATTATCTCGAAATATAGCAAGTTGTTCACACTATTATAACAGGATATCCATGCAAAGTATTGCACAATTCTACAGCTAGTGTGGGTTTTCCTGTTGCCAAAAAATATAGGATAAACATTCCTGCTTTCTCAAGATGAATTTCATTTACTACATCTTTTGCTTTGGAATGGTTCCGTCAAGTAAAAAACGAATAACTGCATATAAATGAATTAGGCAATCATCGTTTCATCTTAACGAAACGTTGTACACTAAATATTTTTTAATGTTGCGGCTTTGCCACCTGACTTGCCACAAAATTTACGGCTTAAGTCTAAAGGTCTAAACATTTGCAGCAGATATATGAATTGAGCACTCATACTTTTGACCCCCAAACCACATTTGGAATTTAAAAATTTTAAAACGTTTTTGAGGTTTCGGTATTGCCTCCTTCATTGCCACGGCAATTTTCGGCGTCAGTTCGATCTTCTCCTTGCTTATGAGATACAAGTACGTAATATTGGTATTGTTTAAATTATTGTCTCTGTTGTGATATAATCTGAGATTAGAATTATTGTAACAGATTAAACAAATTATAGAGTGCTCAAATTGTTTATCTTCAAATTCATGGAGGAAATGTATATGATGGCAAATGATCATTGTCAATTATTGAGCAGTGATTTATATATTTGGACATTTTTTGATAATGCCATCTTTGTAAAGAAATTTACTTAGCATACAGTATAGGGCCGAATGACCATCACTCAGCAAAAGAATTCACTCGACCTCTTTGCGGCTTGATGAAGTTTGGTGCAAATTATTTCACTTTCTTTTATTGCCGCCGTTGTTGTTGTTAATGATGATTTTAATAATTTGTTTGGTCAATAACCCTTTCTGAAAAACCTCGTTATATGAGGTTGTCGAAGAGAATAGATTGCCCTGAGATGAATAACTTGCGTATTCTCCTTATGGTTAGGTATTCGGGATTTTTGGAGATGCCACTGAAGCAGAAAAGCAGCCTGTGGTTTGATTCTTTTCAGTTTAATGTCTCAACTGTTGTTCCTCTGCCACGTCTAAGCGGCATTTCCAATACGTAACAAATCTAAATCCTTTGTACAACGTAAGCCCTATATAACATAATCTGCCACGTCTAAGTGGCAGTTCCAATACGTAACAAATCTAAATCCTTTGTACAACCTAAACCCTATATAACATAATCTGCCACGTTTAAGTGGTAGTTCCAATACGTAACAAATCTAAATCCTTTGTACAACCTAACCACTATATAACATAATCTCAAGGTTAATTGCTTTAATAAAATCTTTAAGAATATATGAAGTCATTATGTTCTATAACATGAAGATATAACTGTTCATAATAAGTCATTCGTCTGATCATTTTCCTAATGCTGGACGTTTTTCGTATTGCATATGATCTTCCAGTTGCATCTGACTCGATGTATACATTCTGAATAAACATATAAGGAATGATCCACGTGAAACCTCTGTTAGTGTAAAAGATGGAAATAATCAGTATTTCTCTAAGAGATGTTCATGCGACCAACTAAACATAACGTTGAAAATGAAGGCTCTTTAGAAAATATTTCGTGACCTCATCGCGTTACATCCGGGCATTTCCCAGAAGTACATGTCGACAATCAATATATCGGAGAGTAAACATGACCACAACGTTGCGAAAGTATTGAAGGACGAGTCGACAGAGTAATCGGAACAAAATATTTACCATTTTGTTTTGATATCATAATCATTATTATCATCATTATAGTCATCATCATTATAATGATGTTGCTGAAGCACAATATTAGTAAGGTCAGCGACCGAACATTTACAGTTACGAGGGTTTTGTGCTTTGGGAGAAAATGTGACCCTCAGATAATTTGAGGAAAAGTAACCTTGTTTAGATCTGTGAAAAATCTAAATCCTTCATATAATGTTGGAATTTTTATCTTGAGATAAAGGAAAAACAGAATATCTTTGATCATTAAATAGTCGGTCCTAACTCTCTGTACTTAGTCAAAATTGAGTGTAAACATGTTCCTCTGTGGAGGTTAATAAAAATAATGTCATTCTTTGCAACTTACCAGTTTGGCTGGTGATTTAGAAAGGGTTTGTATTAAGATTTCTCAGTTCGTTTGTAAGCTATCTGGCAATTTGAAATATGTTGGCTGGTTTCACGGGTTATGGGTTGAGGCAGGTTTTCGAGGAGATTTATTTTCATTACTATAAATAAGCTGATAAATTTCCGAGTTGATCTGGCATGTGGCCACCCTATTACATAGCCAATCACCGAATAATCGTCGGCAAGTTTATTTAATTCTCATTTTCATAATGCTGGCTGCAGACGACAGCATCATGTAAATCGTCCATTGATATCACTTCTGCGCGCGCAGATAAGATCTTCATTATGCACACATTTTTTGACTTTTCATCAGAGATATATTTAATTTATTAAATTGAACACACCCCGATCGTCTATATTTTTATTATGGTCATGCTCCTACTGGACATGAATGATGCACTGTTGTGTATTTTGTAATGGATAAGTGCATCTTCTCTAGTGAGACTGGCCAGACTGTACCTCTGGCGGAGACTAGGGTGTAAACTTCTGACGTCATCTATTCCTAAGATATTTGCCCTTTGTTGTCAACGGATCTTTGCATATGACAGAGCTGTTTGTTGCGTGCATAGGACTAAAAACTGTCTTTGTGATAAATAAAGTATTCAACTGAAAAGTTATAATTATTTTTTCATTATTATCCCATTGTAAGGCATTAGTTGCTTTTATTTCTTCAGCAGGTTGTTTGAAATGGGCAGCGTTACGTTTGATACGTAAACCAATAATAGCAATAAGTTGCAATCCATGTATATTTATATTGAATACCTTTTGGGTAATGTTTCTGGAGATATACATGTATCTGCATGTATGTCATACTACCCGCTCTGCAAGATCATGTGATTGAAACAATCTTTAACGTTATCAACACTAACATATCCAACAACCATCGCTACCTGTTCTGATATGGAAAGTATACTTTGTCAACTTGAAATGAAAGTTTATATTCTTTTTGTTCAAATAAGAAACAATGGTGTTAATTGGAGTCTATTCTGTCCAAATAAAAACAGCCTTTACGAAAAACATAAAATTCCCTTATAACAGGACAAATACGGAAATAAGCTCAAATTCATAAAAAGATTTATCAGTCGTAAAGTCAAACCAACATGATGTAATTTGAATCAACGACATATATAATTCAAAATGTACACAAGCAAGAACAAATATATTTGTTTGGAACGAAAAAAAGAAGTTTCATAGAATCCAAATTTGTGTTTTACACTGACTTTGTATTCTGGTGTCTGCAAATTAAATTTTAAAATGACCTTCGTCTTCCTAAATGATTATCGTCACATGCTAATTTTACAGAGAGACGAAGACCTTTATTAGTGTCATTGAGTTCCATTAACGTTTAATTAATTCATTGTTTACTTCTCAGCATGGGTATAACTTAAAACACCTTTTAAGAATAAAATCTTTCTCTTCAGAAAAGGAAAATTCTGTCCTAAGTTTACAGTGGACTCCTTTAAATTACTGATATTGTCAATTAAAGAAATTCTCGATTGATAAGTATAAAATTAAGTCCGTTAATAGTTTTCTTTTGCTCTTATATACATATATATGCACGTGTGTGTGTGTGTGTGTGTGTGTGTGTGTGTTGGATTGTTAAAGTAGCCATAAAAAGTATTCAGTCATATCGCTACGATATCTTCAGTATGGCAGTTTATAGTGATGTCTAACACTAGGGCATCATGCCGCAGCAATGTAGCATCATGTCCCACCCAGGCACATTATCCTGACACTACGTCTACCAGACCTAACATATATATATATATATATATATATATATATATATATATATATATATATATATATATATATATATATATATATATATATATATAACCCTGTGATGCAAATGCATTACATGCAATTATAAGTCAGTGTGACGAGTATTTGACAACAAGTTCTGAATATATTTTATAACTGTGCCAGTGAACTTAATAACGATTGATAGTCACACTTAAGCTGCTTAAAATGATCTGGAATAGCTCATAAAGAAACGGACGTAACATGGGTACATGACAATGACATAAAATGTCTGAGAAGGAGAAACAATTATGTTACTGGGGAAAGAGCATCCTATACGATTCGGGCGGTCTTAGAGTATTCTCTGAATAATATCAAGGCCGATTTAAGTAAAGTTTACAGGAGACTGTTTGTTTCATATCCTACAACTTCCAGGTGGTTTTCAATTTTTAATGATGGTTACTAATCCATTGAAATGGATGCACGTTTTGGGAATCGCAGTCAAGGGAAAATGTTTAAGTTCTATCGGAGAAAACAGCCGAAACTAAATTTTCTAGACATAGTCGGACTGTCAAAAGAGTTTTTGTATGCATTATTTTTGGCCTAAAAGACCCTGTCGTCAAGTAATGACATTGATCTGGTAGTGGTACGCTGGACATTTTTATATTCCCAAAGTATTGCGAAGATTATGGAACACTACCGAATATCCGTCCGCGGTGTGGTACCGGAGGTATCCATCTATTTCATATCAATGCATAAACCAAATCAGCGTCTTAGTATATTTCGGGAATGAATAACAGCATCCAATCTTTGCCACGACGTTTACTCAGCGCCGATTTAGCTCCAAGTGATTTTTTAATTAATGCTGTTATGGAATATGGGCTGGGTCAGACGGTTTGAAAGCTACAATGTAGCTGGAAGTGCATTTTCTCAGTGTATGAACTAAAGCGTGAATATAAAACTGCATTTAATAATCGTGTGTTCAGATAGAGAAAGTGCACAGAGGTGCATAGGGGTACCTGCAGGGGATGTATTGACATAGTGTTCGCTAATAAAGAACTTTTCTGTATAATGCAATGATATTCATTACTTCAAATATCTTCCTGTTCATTTTTCCACATATTTTTGCAGACATCATATGCTGATGATGTATAAAGGAGACAGGCGATTTCTTCCCGAAGGAAAAGAGAATGAAAAACTGGGAAAACTTCAAGTCTGTTTGCTTGTCTTACCTTTCTAGTTTCGTTTATAAAACAACAAAGTCTTGTTTAATTCTCATTTCGTTTTCACGTCACAACCTTTAAATGCATATAGTTCAAGACCTATGTTTCGGTTAAGGTTGTCCAGTTATGGTTGTGAATTCTTTCATTGTGTTTTGGCAAACATGTTGAATTGACTCTATTGTACGCTACATAGCTAATCAAAGCAACAAAATCTTTATACCATCTTCAAGACTGATCGGTAAAAAGTTTTGATCAACCTGACCAACAAAATTGGACAATGAGAAATAATATAAGAGATGTGATGTATTGTATATTGATTTAGACTTATCCGTCCCATCTCCTGTCTGTTGAGATTCTGACAAACATACGGTGAAAAGGCTGATTAAAAAGGCTTAAATGTTGAGGTTAACATGTCGATGTACTGATTTGACGCTTACACTGTGATATTTTAGAATTCAATCATACTGCAATGTTATTATAACTTGATGTGAGGAAACTTCTACCGAACTGATTTACTGACCAAGGGTTGAAGAATGTCGATATAAGCATGCCTTACAGATTTCTGAAAACTGTAATGCCTCAGTGGTTTGCAGTCATCTTTTCATACAGTCATGTGTTACATAGAGAACCACAGAGAAATGCACCTATTCTAAAATCATTCTATTTTGCTGGCATGTTTAGATCAAACTAATTATATTTCATTATTTTTCCTTGCAGTCCCCTAAGTTTTCTGAAAATCATTTTCTAGGTATTTTGTTTCTTTGAAAGTCCGCCATTTGAATTACCTACCACTCTAACAGTATCAATGTTTGCTTGAATATTCTTACCATATTCCAGGTGATCTTTTAGAATGTTATAGCGGTTTTAAAATTATTTAAATCTGAGGAAGTCTATAAAATATAACTACAATATTAGTTACAATAGTTAGTCTGTCAATTAACAAATCTTACTAGAAACATACTGCATTTTTAAAGTGCTTGAGTCAGCATTGCTAATGACACATTACTATTAGTGGCAAAATTAAATACTTCATGTTTTATGAATTTTGGACGTTTATACAGTTTTCAAGTAATCATTAATGTATTAATTAATAGTAGAGAACCTGTCTCGTGGACTAATTTAAATGACAAAAATTATTTTTTGTGTTTTGTTAGGCATACCTGCAGTACTGCACGATGCTTGAAAACAAGATGGGGGGCACTATATTTGTTTTGAATGCGATTGTCATTTGCATTCAATGTTGCATTTTAACTGTTGTAATGTGAACAGTCTGACGCATCGCTACAAGTACCGTCCATGTACACATCAATCATTTCATACCATATATTACTCGTTTACGCAATACTTGCGCATTCATTGGTGACCCTCAAAGTTCAGTTCGCTACGACAAGTAAATACTTAGCACCTGCAAGGAATGTCGTTGTTAATTATGTATACTGATAAATCAGTTTGCACGCTTAGCTGTTCTTTTGGGTTTTGATAGCAAATCGTAATGGTGCAAAAATACCTTAGAGAAGTCATTATTCGCTTTTCATGTTTGTTAATAATGCAAGCATGCAATATCGAGCAAAGGGTCTAATTTACATGGGTGATTATTCTAAGGGTGCAATTTGGAAACTTTTCAGCGTAGTCTTGTGATGTGATATTGTTTAAAAGTAATAAGACAGCAAACAAACAATCAAAATACGGATCTTTAATATTAAATACATATATAGTCTTTTTCATTAAATGTTTTCAAAATATTTGCAATATCCATAAATCCTCTAGATGTTTTGGGGGTTATCTCAACTCCATAAGGCTAATTTTTGGCCAGGATTTTCAAAAAATTTGGGAACAAGAGAATTCTTCATACATATCGGTGTTGGATAGTAAACTTGCAGCCAAGAATCAGAATTTCGCGTCAGACATAGGGTTCACTAATCGCACCAAGAATGGAAGCATTTAAAGGTATTTCTAGAAACATGGAGCACTACTACTATCTTGTTGTTGTTGAGCAGAAGCAATTGAATGTCAGTGTTCTAACTTTAAAATACAGAAGACCTGCTTCAAGAGATTACCTTTTTTACCAAAGAAAATTCTCTTTCAAGTCACGCTGTTTCTTACTATATTTAGATCTTCAAGGTATCAAAGTAAGTAGAAGAATGCATTAAATATAGTTAATAACAAATATCTGTGAAACAAATAGTCTTCAAAAATGTATTATACCGCAGCTGGACTAAGCTGATTAGCTGTTTGTATCCTGAACACGAGACTTGGTATATCACTGTTATCACTGTCTTGGTATACCACTGCTATCATAACATATGTCAGTTGTATCCGTTTTGTTGTGCCAGTGGGTTTTTATTTTCTCTTGCTTGCTCTAGGTCAATGCAAACTATATTCTTTTCTTTACAAACCACTGAAATAAAATAATGTCTGCAACTTCAGTCTAGTGGTGTCACTTTCACACCCCTACAGGTAAATCACTCATCAAAACGTTATTGCTATTTGAATCCTATTGGATGAATCCATTTTTATCAAGGACAGAACTGATATATATATATATATATATATATATATATATATATATATATATATATATATATATATATATATATATATATATATAAAATTTAGCAAATAATTTATTTCCCTAGAATACAAAGTGAAAAATGAGGAAAAAAAGGACTTATAATATTGCGAATTAAATTAAAAAATTCTAAAAATTAAATGCACAAGTCCTAGTGATAAAATGTCCTGAATAAAAATCAGTTCAGGTCCCGAAGAGATCCAAAATTGAAGGCGATGACGTGTCTGTTATGGCCTGCGAAGTGCTGATCTGTCAACAGTCTCTTGTTGAATCACATACATTTTATTCCAGGTTTGAATTCAGTACAACTTCCAATAGATGTCTTTATCGAAGAATTTTGTGACAGCACGTTTGTATTTCCAGAGAAAATAATCACTTGAATTCAATAATTTGAAGAAAATAAAATTCAACCAAAGCTGGTCACAACATAATACAGCTTAAGGTGCTAGATGTTAAAGCACGACTGGTAAAATCCTCACACTCACAAGATAATAGAGTTTTCTACTTGACCCCAGGTAACAATTAGCATTTTCTAAAAACAACCATTACCTAATGGACAATAATCTTCGAGAATGATTTAATGAGCCTTTTTATTTACGACACAATAACATACAAAATTCACTTTGGAATCTCCAAAACTCTGACCCTGATCAACATATTTACTCCGTCTGTGTTTACCTGAATAATAATCATGATAATAAGCTCATACACATAGAAAATAATGAAGCTATTATTATTTGTCTACAAAAATGAAATATAAAAAAATAAAAAAGTAAATCAGGTCAAGTAGAAATGAACTCAATTTTGGACAAGGTTCAGTACAGCAAACAATGTTACCTTACAATAACATGATGTAATGTAATAAAAAAAATTAAAACTAACAGACAATTAAATAATATATATAATTACGAGACTATGGTCTTAAAATAAGTGATAGACACGAGAGAGAAATAATAAGCGTTGTGAAATTCACCGAATAATTTATTTCCCGAATTTGCGAATTAAATCCAAAACATTGGCAGAATTAGTGATGCAGGTCCTATTGAGTAAAGTTCTGAATAAACCTTTGGGGCAATCAAACTTAAATCCAACGCTGGAGGTGTTGATGTGCCTGTGGAAACCCGTGTATTGGTGATGCACCAACAGCCACTTGTTGAATCACAATAATACAATCCAAGAAACTATCTTTATTTGAAATTTCACTATAGCTCTATTTCCAATAATGTTGTTTTTTATGAGAACTTTGTATTTCCAATAATAATATGAATGAATAAATTTCAGAAGAATTGAATTACTGGTCACAAAGAGAATGCAACTGATAAATAATTTACAGAAATACAAGACTATGTAGGTCTCTACTTGACCTGATATCACATTTCGCCTTTCCTAAAGAAAATTATTGCCTAATGGACAGTTTCGTTTTAGAATATTCCCAATGTTTACTAGGTAACATAATTATAATAAAGAACATCGAAAACACAATGTCATAGGCTCAGCAAAGATAATAATCTTACTAGTCAACGCATACACATTGAGAATGTTTTAGCTATGCATTGGTTGTTTAAAGAACATTTTTAAATCAATTACACATGTCAAGTAGAAAATAAACTTTCTTTTGGGCGAGGTCAAGTCCAGCATTCAATATTACATTACCAATAGTATACAATGAAATAAAAACACTGAAAAAATAACTAACGAACAATGCAGATTATATATATATAGGTGTGTGTGATTTAGTATAATGCATAATGCCCGTCACATGGGACATAAGACGATTAATTTCAGATTGCATTATATCAGCTTTCAAATTATCAACATCTAATTAAAGAATAAAAGAAATGATTGTAAATGCTTTGCTCGTTACATAAAAGGGATTTTCTTCAACTTAGGCGTGTATCAAGTGTTGTTTGCCATCGCACTTTAGCCAGTAAAACGTGTTTCTGCAATTAAACTTTTCGCTGAACTGTACTCTTTATTATTTTCAGCCAATGTATCAGGGCAAATTGGAGTTACAAAATAATTTAGTTTTATTTTGCAGTTATGGAGCACTCAGTATATGGGGAATCAAATCTTGGGAATGTTCGGTGATAAAGATTACGAGAGAGAGAGATTCTGAATAATCTTTTAGTAAAGCCAATCTTGTAACCACATATTTAATAAATGACGCACAGACAAAAAAATGGTTAAATGACTATACAACTGACTTTACTTAGGGTAACCGCCTATTTACATTAGTTTCATTTCCGGCACTGTTTATTCACAGATGACTATTTGTTCCAAATGTGTTTCTGGCCTTTATCCATGGGGATAACACAATTTTCACAACCACAAATGCGATACTTCTGATGGCTCTGCTTTCTCGTTTAAATCTAGCCAATGTGTTAAACTCACATCCAGTTCGAGAATACAGTTTTATGGAGCACTACTAATGCAGCTATATTTGCATGTTTATGAAGCATCAAACTTTCGGTGATTATTCATGCATTACTGTTGATAGGTCATATTTTTAGCATTCAAGTAGCGGCATCTCTTGTGTTGGGTATAGAATCAAATAAAATATGACTTTGTCCTTTCATACGGCAGACGTGGTTCTACCAAGTTTTGTGATTATTTTTGTTTCCTCAGGAAACGAAAACTAAGATGCTTACTTAGTTCATGATCATGGTTTCCTATACTATTCGCACAGGTCGCTATTGTGCCCACATGAAATATGTTCTACAGTCTCAAATATCTCAAAAATCGTGATTTCGCTCAGCCTAGAATCATCATGCGGTGTTTTCTGTAAACAAAATTGGTGATTCGTTGCGTCCTTGGCAACAGTATGTAATCGAAACTCAACTAAGTTCACAATTGGTCAGGATTCCATTGCTACAATTAACCAAAAAACTGGTGGATCTGGTTTAAGTTATGAAATATGTGACGATATCAAATCAATCTGGCACGATGCTCGTGCAGTTTATCATATTTTAATAATTATATTGATCAGTGTCAAAGAGTTGCATTAAAAACGGAAGTTTTATGTATCAAAGGCTTAACAGTTGTGTCATATGAAATATCTCAGCTATTGTCAATTAGATAATAAAGTTTATGAAATGGTTTGAACCATTTAATATGCCGATCGGTGGGCACTAATTCAAATAGTTTATCAACTTTTAAATAATAAACGTTTACAGCATATCATGTACCATTAGCATAATATTAATGTATTATTATCATTTTTGTCTTCTGTCGATAATATTTGCTGCCATTGTGAACTGTTGATTCTTCTAAAGTGTTCTTTCAGGAGCAGTGATTTTCTTCGTCTGCTTATTTTTGCCGTTATCTCGTTTGTATATCGTTTTCGAACTTGTAGAGAAATTGGACAAAATTCCAGAGCTATTAGAGCAGTTTCAGTTCTTAGTGTGAGTATAATTTTTACTATTGTAATGTCTTTATTTATTTATTGCTGAAAATCTCATTTCTGTCCTTTTCCGGCCTTACGAACATTGCACCCCAATTCAAGCATTTCAGTTTGATCTCTTTGATAACGTAGTTTAGATAAATAAAGATTTATTAAATCCGCCATGTAGCACTAGATTTAGATGATTACCTTGCTGGACTTCACTTCAAAAAATGATTTCTCTGTTAACACATAATTACATTTTTTTAGTCGGTTCGTGTATAATTCATGTTACGACATATAAAGTATCCATTCCTATCTACCACTAATATTTTACAATCTGACAAACAATAGTAAATATGTCATAACACTACTATATCAAGGATTCCTTCTTTTTAAGAATATTCCTGTGAAACTTCTCTGATAATTGCCCTTTTATGAAAACTTTTCTTGGTGTTGACTTTGAATACGTACTTTTGTCCTGTAGTTTTATTTGCATCAAACAAACATTTTGTTTTGCCTCAGAGTTGTTGCAAACTAAGTACTTATTTAAAATAATATATTTTGCACATGTTCGTTTATATATTATAGATTATAGACATTGTTAAAGACTTTACAGAATTCAAAAATATGTTTCTTTATATCAGTAAAGTGTGAAATTTAGAGCTACCAAATATTGTTACGAAATACATGGGCATTCATATGCTTGTAAAAATGTGAAAATTGAGACACACCTTCATGACAAATAATGCATGTTTCGCTGTAAGAAATGGAAATCATATTGTTTGTACTTACACGTGCTTCGACCAAGGGCTGTACGTCGATTTCATGTAAATTAATTATTCTACTATTAAGCAAATCAACGTGTTATATATATATATATATCTATATATATATATATATATATATATATATATATATATATATATATATATATATATATATATAGACATCATGGCGTAGGTAGGAGGGGGGAATTAAGTTCAGTTCTGACGGCTGCTAACATGCTTGTCCTTCTTTGATGTCTGATTCTAGTCAGAAGTACTTGTTGTATTATAAATAACTAGTATAGATGGATAATAATCTTTCATTATTAAGAACCTGTAAAGGTGTTGTTCTTTTGTACAGTTTGTTTAAAATATATCGATCATGACGTACGAACAATATTAAAGACATTTTATGAATCGTATTCATCAGCGCAGTTATCGAGTTGATGTTATTGATGGCTCCTTTGAGATTATTTAGTTTTTCCTTTATCGTAACAGGTGCTGAAAGTTATTGACCTTATTAATATCATTGAGAGGAAACCAACCCAATATTCAGGCTTTCAAAGAAAATTCTAACACCCATTCCATCCCCGAAATTGAAATGGTCAGTACCTGGAAGTATTCTGAATCTTACATATCCATATACACTTGGCTTGGATTCCTTTTAAAATCAATGCTTGTAGAAACGATATACACAAACATAAATAAATAAACAAATACAAAATCAACACTGAACCACATTTGAGAAAATATGCATCAAGTCTCTTTAAATATCTACTCAGGATTTTAATATCTTCTGCTTTACTGTCACTCCATGACCAGTTACATAGTATTATTTTACATTCAGTGGCGTCCTAACAATTATTTTGGTTTCTACTAAACATTTTAATAAATATTACTTGTCCGGATAAAAATGTTCACAGTCTTGGATTAAAATCCGCTTACGATAACGTTTACAAAATTTCAAAATTAAGTTGGTCACGCTTTTTTCAGCAACAAATGTTACAATGTTTCGTTTCTGGTTGCATTCTAGCAACATCGTGATTTCTAATGAGACGATATTGACATTTATTCATTTCTAATGGACCTTCACATGAGATACGGTTCGTATATCTGGCATATATAACCAACTTTACTATCCATATGCTTCAAGAGGGCGATACTGAGATACGTTCATTCTTCAGTCACCCTTTATCTTTCCGTCCGTCAATTTATTTATTCGTAACTCTAGCTCCTGTATCTCCTCATAAACCGCCCTGTGAAAATTCGCCAAACTTGGTACATAGAATGCACAACGTGTAACCATCTGCAAAACGTTTATTCCTTTGGGATTGCTCCTTTGTGGTCTCTTGGAGGGACTCAGAGGTCTAATATACAAACATTGCAACGTTTTGCTCCAAACTTTATACATGTAGACAAAGCTGGAGGATATATAATGTATGTAACGAAATTTTAGTTTTTCCCTGTGCATCACGGCCCTGAGAGAGGTGGGTTGAGATCAAAAGAATGGGATGGGGGGGATGGTGTGAAATACAGAATACATTAAAATGGTTCTTGCTATTGTTTGTTTTTATTGCTATGGTAGGAATTATAAAGATTTACACAAAATCAAACTGTAGATGGAGGTAGAACGGTGGAGAAATGGAGGAATTTCGACATGTTCTCACTTTATTTTCTTTGTCCCGATATTGTTGTTTTCCTTCTGGGAGAAAATGATATACAGGTTGATACTGACCCACACGGACTAGCCTTCAAACTTATTTCACTCGCCTCTCAATTACATCGTGAGTACCACGTCCACCAAATTATTTTATGTCAGATGCTTCCACGTTTTACACTTAGCAGTTATACACCTTATAACTATTGCGATGTTGCACGATCAGTGAATGAAATTTTGCGGACGGAAGTCAATTCTTATCCATACATTACATTCTGGGAACACAATGGTAAATTTCCTTTTCCCGTAGACGGCGGGAATTGCAGAGATAAATTCCGGGCAGTCGGCGTGCATTTGTCGAACAAAGGGCAATGGTATTTGTACAAATCAATTAGGGGTGCCATAATTGCTGCTTGCAAAAAAATGTGAAAGTAGATTACACGATTGAAATCATGAGTTCTCACTACATTATATATTTATATATTTAATGTCGGTATTTGGTTCTCTTTACATATCCTTGCATTGTCATTCCATTTCCAACATTAATTTACTCGATATTGGCGCCTAAATTTTGCGTCTTTATGGTACGTTTTCCAGCTTGTCATGTATTAGCGCCTAATTCAGGTATAAATGTCCGTAACGTCATTCCTTTAGTTGAATAATGAGCCCTACTTTAGTTGCAATCTGCATGCTGAAATTACAAGTTCACAAGATTATTCAACTATTAAATGATGCTACAATTTCGCTTGCCGTTTGTCATTGTATATAATGTTTTCCTCGTATTACAGATTCATCATATCAATTTACTATTACACAACTTGTCATGTTTTTACTTACATTTTACTACATATTGTTACACGTTATCAAGTGGATACTTACAATTGACTATATATTATTACAAGTTATCAAGTGTATACTTGCACTTGACTCTACTTATTGTTACAAGTTATCAAGTGTATACTTGCACTTGACTCTACTTATTGTTACAAGTTATCAAGTGTATACTTGCACTTGACTCTACTTATTGTTACAAGTTATCAAGTGTTTACATACAATTGTCTCTACATATTATTACAAGTTATCGAGTGTATACTTGCACTTGACTCCACTTATCTCAAGTTACGAAGTGTTTAATTACAATCTACTATACCTATTGTTACAAGTTCTCAAGTGTATACTTACACATTACTCTACCTTACACTTGACTCTCTTATTATTAGTTAGCACATGAGTAATTCCACTCGACAATAACTATTCTTACAGGCTTGTAAATGGATCATAGTTAACTGACTCTATTCTTTCAATTTCTGAAGTTCATACTCTGACCTAGTGGGTGCTTTTGTCACCAGGTAACAACTACGCTCATAATCTCACAGAACGGCAATACTGCTCTGTTTCTTTTAGTTTTAGAATGGCTCCACAGAGAAAAGCGTCGAAGGGGGTGCAGAGGGTAGTGGAATCGATGACTGCTACACGAAAAAGAGCGCCTCCGCAATGGAAAGCGTCAAAAGGGGTGCAGCAGGTGGGGAACACCAGGAAGGTCAGGCAGAGAACGTCTACGACCACATCTCCGGGCGCTTTCAACTTCGACGCGGAGACGATAAGAAATATAACGAGAGAGGTCACCGAAACCATCAAAGCACACGTGGACGACAGAATGGCCAACATTTTAAACTGCTTGCAACCGATACACCAAGCGGCTGCTACTGCTGATCCAGCACCGGTGGCATCTACATCCCAGCAGAGGACCCGGGACGTCGCCAATCTATCGACGTCACAACTTGGGAATCTATCACCGGCGGTATCTACGTCACAACTGGGGAATCACGAGGTGGTCAACCAGGCCGTCGATATCGCAACATCTGCATTGGTGGGGAATACAGGGTTAGGTAATGCTGCTTTGTGCAAGACATATCAATAATCACATTCAGTCAGCACAGCTGTGTATTAACCAGTCTAAATTTGTTAGTGCCTCCACCCAAATAACATCTGCTATCCCTGTTAAGGTAAAGGAGCTCATTTTAGAAGGTCATTACATTGATTTGTCCCTGCTTCTCCCTGATAGGAGTGAGGAGACATTCAAAATGCAAATTAACATCAATCACAATTCCCCCGAAATTAGATTGGTCCCTAGTCAGAAGAAAACCCCTCTTTCTCTTCACCAATGGCTATTCGCTTGGAATAGGTTTGTGGCAATTCTCGCCGGGACTAAAACTGCGTCGATTGCGGGTTTGTCTGAACATATGGAGACAGTCATGACTCTTTACAACAAAAAGGCTAACTGGCGTTACTATGACGAACAGTTCCGTCAACTGGTCAGTCGCCATGAAGCCGAATGGGGCACAACACACTTAGAGTTGTACCTGCAGTCGGTTGTAGATGTGCAAGGGATTGCACAATCTCAACAGCAATCTCAACATCTAAATTCCTCAAGAGTTAGATATCCCAGGGGGGGGTCTGTTTTACCTATCACAAGGGTAGAAACTGTACAGCTGGTGTGGCCTGCTCGTTCCAGCACAAATGTTTCAAATGTCTCGGTAACCACCCCTTTACAGCGTGCAAACAGAAAGTTACTCAGCCGTTTAAAATTTTTCCACGTTATTCTCAAAAGTTGGAAAGTCAAAATAAACCTTTGCTTTTTCGTGGGATCCCAAAATCGGGAGCAACACCAACCCAAAATAGTGCGGGCGGTGCCCCATCAGGCACCCCTAGACCACTCAAGTAAGGCGTTACCTACGCCAATTTCACCACATCGCCTTCTATTCTGGTTAAAAGGGTTCGACCCCCTCTCAACACAATCTCTATTCAATGGTTTCACTCTGGGCTTTGACATCGGTCACAGTGGGTCCATCTCCACATCGGGTTGTAACAACTTGCCTTCGGCTGAGGCACAGCCAGAAATAGTGACGGAAAAAATCCAAAAGGAATTGACACTTGGGAACTTTGCGGGTCCCTTCTGTTCTCGACCATTTCAGGTAATGCAGATTTCTCCCTTAGGACTGATTGAGAAGAAGACTAGTGGCACTTACCGTCTCATTCATCACTTGTCACATCCGCAAGGACACTCGGTCAACGATAATATTCCTCCAGAACAGTCGTCAGTCCAGTATGCTACGGTTGAAGATGCTATATATTTCATTAAACAGTTAGGAAAAGGGTGTTATATGGCCAAAACTGATATAGCCAGTGCTTTTCGAATCATACCGGTCATGCCTTCCCAATATCACCTGCTTGGCTTTCAATGGGAAAACAAGTTCTATTTTGATAAATGTTTACCAATGGGGTGCAGTTCGAGCTGTAGTATTTTTGAAACTTTTAGCAGGGCTTTGCACTGGATAGCCAACAATAAATTGGGGATACATCATATGGTTCATATATTGGATGATTTTCTCATATTAGATAGTACTTACGTTGGATGTTTACAGAAACTCAACGACTTCTTACGACTCTGTAAAGACATTGGCATTCCTATGGCAGAGGAAAAAACCTTCCTCCCTGCCCCTGTGCTGACTCTCTTGGGTTATGAATTGGATTCAGAGACAATGGAAGTGCGTCTACCGCTTGACAAACTTGCAACATGTCATGAACTGATACAATGCTGCCTGCAGAAACCAAAGATTACACTTCATAATCTTCAGTCCATAATTGGTACCCTCAATTTTGCTTGTGGTGTGATTCTTCAAGGCCGAGCATTCCTTCGTCGACTCATTAGTCACACAATTGGGGTTGTACACGCCCAACATCACATTCGACTCAACAAAGCCGTAAAATCTGATTTGATGTTGTGGTGTCGGTTTCTTCAGCATTTCAATGGTCGCTCTTTCTTCTTACCGGACCTCTGGTTGAACTCTGATACATGGAATCTTTTTACTGACGCTGCTAGTACCGTGGGCTACGGGGCCGTTCTGGGCTCTAGATGGTTTCATGGGGTTTGGAATGAGGAGTGGAAAGAGAAAAACATTGCTATACTAGAAGTTTACCCTATTGTCATTGCTATTCAAATATGGGGGCCTTTGCTTGCTAACAATTGTATTCATATCCATACTGATAACATGGCCTTAGTTCATATAATCGATAAGCAATCATGCAGGGATTCCGACATTATGTTTTTGATTCGGCGGCTGGTCCTCACCTGCCTCCAATACAATATCTTGTTCCGTGCGCGTCACGTCCCTGGTCTTCAAAATGATTTAGCGGATGCTCTTTCTCGCCAACTGGTGGGCAAATTCCTCCGGCTCTCACCTTGTGCAGAGGAAATGCCAGAAACGGTCCCGGAACTACCGACATTAACCGACTGGGAGTGATACTGTCCATGTTAGTAGAAAGTGCTCTTTCTCCATCCTCGGTAGAATCTTACAGGCGCAGTTGGAAACATTACATAGAATTTTTAACAGCTTTCAATATCCACAGTGATTTTCCCGTTTCAAGTACCAATCTGGCACTTTTTATCTCGTACCTTTTTGAAAAACACTACGCACCATCAACCATATCTACATATGTATCGGCTATTGGCTATGTGCACAAACTAAGAAATATTCCTGACCCAACCAATTCCTTTCTTATTCAAAAACTACTACAAACGATTCATAAACATTTACCACAAACAGATGCCAGACTACCAATTGATAAATGTATGCTAAACAAACTCGTACTAGTCCTGCCGACATTTACCCACAATGCTTTTCGTGCGGCTTTATTTAAATCTGTTTCTTCTTGCATTTCATGCTTTTCTGCGGGTGGGGGAAATTATTGTTAGACAGACGGGTTTCAGCAATCCCAACTTGCCTCAATTCTCTCAGGTTCTTATCAATGACAGCGGTTTAGTGGTTCACTTTGCAAATTACAAACACTCCAATGGTAAAATTTTTCGCTTAAGGATCGTGCCCCAAAAATTACAAGACCAATGCCCTGTTCAAGCGCTGCGCCATTATTTGCAGCTGCGGGGTTGTCAGGCGGGACCACTTTTCATTACCTCTGTGGGGTTGCCCATAACTAGGCAAGAATTCAGCAAATCTCTGCGCACAGCGCTAGTGCAATGCGGTTTTAACCCTCAATTGTTTTAAACACATAGTTTTAGGATAGGGGCAGCCACAGAGGGTGCTATGCAGGGTCTCTCGGACAGTCTTATTCGAGTCTTGGGTCGGTGGAGGTCCGATGCCTTCAAGAAATATATACGCCTGAGCGATAGAATTTCCAATCTCTGATTTAGCACATACTGTTCTTCTTTCCGGTTTCCTTCCAGGTCTCGTGGGCTCACGGACCATAACGCAAAGTCAACGCTCTTCATATGGGTTCATTGAAGAGCAGGTCTTATCACTTCACAATCTTTTATCAAAACTTGGGACCAGCGGGCTAACCGGAATTTTAGAGAGCGATCCGATATGTAATATATTCTTTTCACAGGGTGCACAATTCGGCATTATCTGCTTATTTGTCTATAGGATGGTTAGGTTGTTTTATGTTTACTTTGTTTTTACTTTATATTCTAATTTAGGAGTATAGACTTTAATCACTTCCCGCGGGTTCTGTTTTCCGATTGTTGTTCTTCCAGGTCTCGTGGGTGCACAAACCAATACAGCTGTCCACATCTTACGGTTACTGCTCTTTATATGGGTTCATTGGAGAGCATTTCACTTTCCGTGGTCCTTATATGACAAGTCGCTGCCTTTCATATGGGTTCATTGAAGAGCATTGCACTTCACATGGGGCTACACAAATTGGACTTAAATGTATACTTGTACATATGACATATATGGTTTTTATGCTTAAATGTTTTACTTTAACTGTATACTGATACATGTTTTTGTTTTTCTTTTTGTTTCTTGTAATTTTTACAAAGAAACAACAATGTTTCTACTTTATATCTGTATTTAAAGGTTTGGTTTATGTTATCTACTTTGCAGAGTTCTTTTCTTATCACATTATGCTTAAATTTCCTTCCATCTATGTTGTTGGCTTGCTGCAGGTATACCCCCCCTTTTCTCCTTTTGGGCTACACAGAGAGCGCTTGATGTGGCGGGTCTTCTCTGTGTGGTGGCGGTCGGAGCCCAAAAGTTCAAGCACTTGAGCTTCATTATGTATGTAAAGTATGCATTTGTATATTTTTTGACTATAATTATCTTTTATTTCTATATATAATATATAATGAAGTCACTGAAAGTGGCCTGCAGCAACAATTATGTAGTTTGTTATTATTTCTTCCCTGATGCTGAACTCTAACAACGTGCACCTTGCAGTGTCATTCCTGGGTCATTTATGTGTCTCCTCAGGCTATAAACAAACGCCTAACCATAAAACTACCTATGCCTGCGTAAGTACATTTATGGGTGGTGTGATGAGGTTGGGTCTAGATTTTACCTTATTATGTTGGAACAAAGAGCTGGGCAGGGAAGGGCCAATCGAATTGCCCCCTGTTGGTCACATGGGTTCATTGGCCAATCAGGGGTCAGGGCCTGCAACCGCGCACAGTTACTTGAATGGTAATCAGCGTCCTTTTCAACTTAACTGCAAAGCTGTAGAGACGCTATCCTGGTTCCAGGGTAATATTTTAAGTGGAATTTTAAGTCCCACCTCCGCCCCTATACAACCAACCTTTTTTTTTTTTTTTTTTTTTTGCATATAATCTGCATATCATAAATACATGTTTATCACCGTTGGTTTTTGTCGCATGGTAGTAGTTTCGCATTTTATCGTGTGTATATGTTTACAATTTCAAGCACTTGATCTTTATTATGTATGTAAGGGCGGTCGGAGCCCAAAACATTTCAAGCACTTGAGTTTCATTTTATTGCATGGTTGTAGTTTCAAATTTTATCATGTATGTGTAGATGTATAAAATTTCAAACACTTGATCTGTATTATGTAGTTTCGCATATTATCGTGTGTATACGTATACAATTTCAAGCACTTGATCTTTACTATGTCTGTAAGGGCGGTCGGAGCCCAAAAGTTCAAGCACTTGAGCTTCATTATGTATGTAAAGTATGCATTTGTATATCTTTTGACTATAATTATGTTTTATTTCTATATATAATATATAATGAAGTCACTGAAAGTGGCCTGCAGCAACAATTATGTAGTTTGTTATTATTTCTTCCCTGATGCTGAACTCTCTAACAACGTGCACGTTGCAATGTCATTCCTGGGTCATTTATGTATCTCCTCAGGCTATAAACAAACGCCTAACCATAAATATATATATATATATATATATATATATATATATATATATATATATATATATATATATATATATATATATATATATATATATATATATATATATATATATATATATATATATCTTCTGAGGTTTGTAATTTAATATATATCTCTAAGAAAATGATGATAATCTGATTATACAGAATTAACGCTTAGAAAATGTAACATCAGCAGAAGAGGTAATATTAGCACTGTCCGACCTAAAGTAAAGGAAAAATCCAGTGGAAAATATGCTTTACTGAGTGATTGTAATGGCACTAGTAATGTTCTTACCCCAAATACTTACTAAATTATTAAATAAATTCTTTTATATTGGGTATTTTCTCTCTCGGAGTAACCCTATTGCTTGGCAATCTTCCCAGGCGAATACTAACTTTTCATTTACAAGTACGGAAAGTTATTCTTTGGATCGGAATTGTAATTATACCTTCTATTTCACTTCCGATTGGATATCGCTGTGAACCGATCCAATCAAACTTAGCGGACAATGTCCCTCTCACTGTCTTTCAACGTGAATACGGATAAGAACACGCCTCGTTCACCCCGCTGGCTTCCCTCTGATCTTAGGACTAATCTATAATGCATAGGTGTGATACGGCAAGCCGTTGTCAAATGAGGCGCGCGGTCGCCTTCGCCAGCTCAAGTTTCCGGTCTCTTGCGGGTCACCGTAGCATTGCGTAAGAGTTTAACACTAGCCTGCGGCAATCTTTAGACATCAAACACACGGCCGAAGTAACATTTACAAGACAGTAGATTATAGCTTATACATGACTTTACAGCTGGGGCTTAGCAAACGTCATATGCATCTGGGTCCATTTTACGAAACTAGTCCTTGCTACTGTAAACGTTCGTGAAATCTGCACGATACAAGTATATAAATAGCAAAAAGGAATCGGGTGAACTATTACCTTAAATCAATTTAAATTAAAGATTTTTTTTCTTCTCTTTTCCAGGCTTTTTAAATGGATACAAATTAGTAGGTCTGTGCTAAGAATGAACCTAGGGGAAATTGTGTTGTATATTGTCTCATCTCCTTAGCCTGTATAGTATGTAATCCAAACACTTGTAGCAGCAGAGAGGGTGAACAGACCATAGAATTCCGACAAAACAAATAAAACAAACAAATAAAACATCTCGTAGAAAGGTCCAGATTTTACAAATGAACTTTCCTTGAGATGTTTATTTTTGCAATGACCGATTGTGCTAATAAAACCTCAGTTCGAAATAGTAGCTGAAAAAATAAAGTACTCTACGTGTTTATTTATTTCTTGTTTATTTTTTTGACGACCAACGTTGGTAGGTACCCTCTCTGCTGCTCCTCTTCTGCTGATATTAATTAAATTATTATGTTATAATAAAATGGTACATCCAGAATCTCATACTGCAAGAACAGCTCGAGAACGATTAGAAACAATTAAAAAATTTCTTCCTGTCAGAGACTCATTTAGAAAAAATCTGCAAGCGCAGCAAGAATCAAAAGTTGAGTACGAAGAAGACACTAAAAAACTATTTAAACCCGTCACTGCAGCTACTAAGAAAGCTGCATCGGCTGTTGAAAAAACTATATGGGGAGATATTAAAGAGGAAGATGAGAAGAGGAAAAAGGGTATTTTTCCGGTATTAGAACAAACTGCAGTGCAGGCTGAAAAAACAGCAAGAAGAACCAAACAAACAAAAAAGATTTTACGAGACCTTCCAACTGACATAGCCGCAGCTCAGCCTCCACCTGTTGATGAGGAAATACTTGAAGGTATTGAAGAACTTCGTGCTGAAGTCGCCGATGTGAGAAAAAAACTTGCATCTGAACCCAAAACAGCAGAAGAGAGCTTAAGATTAATTGCAAGATTTAACGAAGGAGTTGTTGAGGAAATTAGAAACACTGAAAGAGAGAGATTACCTGAGATGATATCAAAAAATATATCTAATAAATCTAGTATTTTAAAACCCGGTCATGAAAAAACAAATGATGATAATTTCATTAAATGGATATATCGCGTATATTACAATAAAAAACAAGCTAGAGGTCAAGAATTTGAAAGACTTAAAGAAGAAGTAAAAAGACTTAGAGGGAGACGGGAACAACTAGAACAAGGAGAGTCCTCCCAGTATCAGCTTCCTCCACCTCTGCAACAAATAGAACAACAACAATCTTCTTCGCCACAACAAAGGTTGATGTCGGAAATTAAAAAGGCTAAAAAGTCACTTAAATCGCCCTTCTCGAAGAAAATTTCTGCACCGAAAATGACATTTACACCGACAGGTTCACCACATGGATTTCGAGAAGGTTCACCCCCGGACACCGCTGAAGTACTTACTTCGGTAATGCAACCACCACCCCAAGATGAACCTAAAACAGGATCTGGTTTATGTCCTGATAATATCATCAATGACGTGTCACGGTTAGAAGTTCTCATAGGAGGAAAACGTGCCGGAAATAATTCACCAGAAATAACCAATGAAGCAGCTGATATTTGTCGGCGACTATTTCAAGGTGGTATCATGGATATTGGCGTTTACCGAGAACTTATTGATGAGCTCGTTGATGACTAGTTGTTAGATAAATGGTAAATAAAATAAGATGATTGTGCATGATAATCATCGTAAACCCACACAGGTTAGAGCGGTAAACTCACGATTACCAATCTATGAAGCAATTTACGGAAATGGACTTGGTGATGTCATTCGAGGATTATTCACGAGGATAGCTCCAAAAGTAGCACCCGTCGCAAAACAATTATCGATGAAGGCTATTGATATTGTTCGTGATAAAGCTCCTGGTGCAATTGTCAATGTTGCTGGTAAGGCGTTCTCGGCGATCAAGGAAAGACTAGCACGATTATTGCGACGAAAACAACAACCACCGGTGAAACTGGCAAGTACTGAGGTGATGCCTGCAGATGTCAGTAAAATAATAAATCAGGCTGCAAATCAAAAACTAGCGGCGATATCTGAAGAAGCAGAAAGAAATATAACAGCAAATTTAATAGCAGGAAGTGGTCTTCGTCGACGATGATCATCATTTGGAAAAATGGTAACTATAATAAAATGTTCAGGCGCGAATCAGACCCAGCCTTTGATATGGAGGCACCTGTCCTTAAGTACGAATCTGTACGTGATTATCAATTTTATTCCTATGACGCAAGACAACCAAATCATCAGGGGAGAATCGAATTACAGGTTCATGATACAAGTAGATATTTCTTGCCCGCTGAGGCGTTTATTGAAGTAGAAGGTAGACTTGTAACGAATGTTGTAGCTAATACGCCATATGCTGCTAATTTGCGTGTTGGTTTTGTCAACAACGGAATTATGGCACTGTTTGATAGCGCCACATACATGATTGATGGAAAAAATATTGAATCAATTCAGAAGGATGTTGATGTTGCTACAACAATAATTGGTCTGGCGAGATATTCTGACGACTTTACAAGATCAGCTGGTCCAACAATGATGTTTGCTAAGGATATTACTGACAACGCTGATCATGTTCAGTATACCAAAGTACGGACACTACAAGATACTGCAGTTGATCCACAGCCAGTTGACTTTGAACACGCAGCCAGACCGGGTGCTGCTTTTGATATTGTAGGAAGCGTTAATGCGACTTTCAACTTAGGATTTGCAACACGCCGATCAGCACTGTCGGGAGATGATAGAAATTTTTCGTGTGCAATTCCATTATCTCACATCTTTGGATTTTGCAGAAATGTTAGAAAAGTCATCTTTGGAGCTAAACACACAATTGTGCTCGTAAGAAAAGGTAATGATAATGATGCAATTTGGCGAGGTGCTGGTGTTGCCGAGGGTAAAGTAAATATATCAAAACTTTCATTGTGGATGCCAGTAATGAATCCATCTATTACTGAGGAACAAAAATTACTATCTTTTATGGATCAAGGGGGTAAATCATTGCTATCATGGTTAACAGTAACCACAGATGCTGCTCAAAGCAATATTAATGGTTTATTTACATGGCATATAGCATCACAACAGGGTGTTTCTGCACCACGACATATTTTTATTGCACTACAAGATAATGCTCGGATAAATGATCAAGAACGTTCACATATGATATTTGATAACCTTGGAGTTAGTGAAGTTTCTTTACGGATAAATGGACATCAAGAACCATCCGAGGATATACAACTAAATTATGCACAAAATCATGTAGCGCGCGCATATCATCGTTTAATGTCATTCATGGGACGTGATCAAAATATAGATACTGGTTTGCAAATATCACAATTAGATTTTACAGGTCTATATCCGATTTATTATTTTTCACTAGAACATCTTGATTTATCCAAACAATCTGTTGTTGATATACACTTTCGAGCTCATGTTACTGCCCGCCAGGTGCTGGTGCCTTTTACAGAGCGATCGCGGTCATACTTAGCGACAAGGCCATGCTACTTGAAGGTGGCAGTGGTCGAATGAGGGTCGTTGATGCACCGGTGGAAAATCTTTAATCGTGTTATTTAGAAAAATATATTTTATATAAAAATGTCGTATGGTCATGTTAATGTTACTCTGACCCCGGGTCAGGTAAAAAAGCTTCAATCAAAAACCGCCAACAAATGCGGAACTAAAATATCACTAAAACGAGATCAGATTGGTGGTGGTCCAAACAAATTATCGCTGACAAATAATCAGATTAAACATTTCAATAAAGCCCTAGAATCAAAAACTGGAGTTCAATTCCATCTCTCCCCGAGCGCCATCAAAGACATGGTTAAAACAGGTGGTATATTTCCACTTCTTGCGGCCATTCCGGCATTAATAGCTGCAGCTGCTCCAGCCGTACAAAAGCGGCCGCGTTAGGTGCTGTTGGAACAGCCGCTGGAATGGCACTAAAGAAAGCAACAGGGCGGGGATACAAAAAAAAGGGACGCGGTCTAAGATTACCGGGATCTCGTTGGGGGAGAGGCCTAAGGCTTCCAGGGTCATTTCGTTAGACGTTCCATCATCAAATTTTGATTTACTTGATGCTGCTAAAAAATTAAAAATATCCGCCTTTAGAGGTGTTTTTATGCGAGATCAATTACCGAAACAACCAAACAAACTAGAAACAGGTATTATTAATCTCGACAAACGTTCCGGACCTGGTACTCATTGGGTATCATACGCGGTTGACCCGCGTGGAATTGTTTATTTTGACTCGTACGGGTTAGCTCCACCTGTTGAATTTATCAAGTATGTCGCACCACTCCACGCAACAACTAGCGGTTATAAAGTTTGGTATTCAACGCTACCCACACAAACAATGACAGATCCGCCAATATGCGGCCGTGAAGTAATTAATGTACTCGACGCAATATCAAAATCATCCAAGCCGCCACATAAAGTCGTGCACGATTATACAAGCAACCGATATGTTGCGCGTAAAGCATTTTAAACAACGGATCTTATTATAATGGTTGACATTTACGGAAGATCTTCTACTGGTAAGAAAATAAAATCCGACGTTGATCTGTCAAAGTATGCGACTAAAGATGACCTCGCTGATATTATGAACCTTGCTGGAGTTGACCCAGATGAAGTTGTTATTTTTCAAGATCGATATGGTAAACTAAAAACCAGCAATATCAGATGGAATGATATAGTCCGGCGAGTACTCGGTGCAGTTACGGATAATATTCCCGTGTTTACTGACGGTGGTAGAATCAGAGATTCAAGTATATCGTTTGCAACAATTAGAGATGAAATTGCAAAAAGTGTTGCTAATCGCGTGAGAAACACCGGTGACACGATGACAGGTGAACTTAGCATGAACGGGAACAAAATAGTAGCTGTAACAGCTCCAAAATCTGACAACGACGTCGCAAACAAACAATACGTCGACGACGTGGATGGAAAACTATCCACGCTACGGGCCGAGTATGACGTTCACACGGGCGCGTTTACAAGGCTTCGAAGAAATTTTCAAAAAACCGATGATGCCATAAATAAGTTCTTTGGAAATCCTTCCGTCATTGACATGAAACTTTCTGATATCAAAAGTAACCTAGACACGATCAAACGAACACAACTAGACATCGTAGCGGGAATTCCTGAGATTATCAGTAAAACCAATCTGATTAAAATTCCAGCTGAAATAACTCCCGGGCATATCACAAACATCGTATGCACGGTATCATCGGGATTTGCAACATGGTCAACGCAGAATAAAAATATCAAATATACCGCAACAGTCACTGGCGTGTACAGGCTATCTGTGTTTAGTGCTGCAAAATTTGAAATATTTACAACGTTTCCATGGCGTTATTCCACCGACAGGTTTTCCGGGGTTGTATCTGTTGTATTAAATATCGGAACCGAAGAAATATTTATTCTGGAAGCAGCTGATAAGAAATTAACCGCAACATCTTACTGGTGGTGTTTGGAATTTGTAGCTGAAACACCTCAATTGTTTGTATAAAAATATATATGGACGGTGCACAATACAGATACAATCAAGCGCGTGAATGGCAGGCGGCGCTAAAAGATCAAGTCGATCAATATACAGTAAAAGTAAAAAAATATCGACGACGATTGGTTATCGTTGATGTGATTGTTTATTCAGTATCCGCTGTTGTTGCTGGAACCGGTGTAATATTATCAGCGTTGACAACGATGGCACCAGTAGCTGTAACTGTTTGTATTTCAGCAGCAACAACTATTGCAGGTGTGCTTGGTATCATCACAAAAAAAATATGTACTTGTACGAACGAAAAATTATCCGATTACAAAATAAAATTACATACAGCGACGGTAGCATACTCGAAATTATCCTCGCTGTTATCAGCGAGTCTCAGTGATGGAATTATATCTGATTTCGAATTTTCAATGATGACCAAAATATACGATGAAGGTATTAAAGATACAAGTATTAATAATGACAGAATTACTCCAGCAGATCGTGACCAACACAACTCCGCCAAAGATAACGATGATCTCGGTAAGTTCAACTAATCCTGAATTTAGTGTTAATTTTCCTACTGCAATTCCAGTAAAAGAAATAGCACTAGCTCAATTACGGGTATATTACAGCTGGCCCAATATCAGATCAAAATCGTTTCATGGTACACCAGCAAATAATTCGCTTGTATTTACTAACAAGAACAAATCCGATGGAACACCTGACTGGGTTGTTGTTGAAATACCAACTGGCAGTTACCAGATTGAAGAGATCAGTGAGGAATTTGCGCGTAGAATAAAATCAATAACGGGAAAGGAATCAAAAATATCAATTAATGTTCATGAGCCGACGTTGTCCTCGACGGTTGAAATAAACTCGCCTGATTATGCCGTTGATATTTATCAATCTTCAATCAGATCAGTGCTAGGATGGCCGGATGTTCCCCCGGTGCATGAAAGACCACCAGAACCGAAAAAGTCTGATTATGTCACGGATAGACAATCATATTATGAAATTAATCCAACATACAGGGAAAAACTACGTGATTTTAAAAATAAATTAATATTTAGCCATTTTATCTTTCATACCCCCGTGGAGACATGGACTTTTCTAAGTCGGGAGGGGGAAACAGGACATGTTTTGGATTTTGATCGGAGTGATATTATTATATATTTTCAGGAAATCAATCAAAAATGTAAAAAACAACTAGATCAACTGAATCAATATTTTAACGAACATATGTTTGACATATCAGCGTCATCGCGTGAAAAAATCATCACGCGTGTGGAAATATTAAATCAGCTTATATCAGATATGGAATATTTTAATAACCGAATAGTTCAAGCGATGGTTAGTTTAGGATCATCATTTAAAAAATTTGAGGCATATAAATGGTTAGAAAAATATAAATTAACAGAAGCCGATGTACCGAATTATAAATTCCCCGGGTATAGTGTAACTGAGTTAAGAAAATCTGTCAGTGATGTCATTGATGAGTTTTTTCCTAAAATACTCGATGCGTGGAAAAAACTAGCACCATTAGCAGTTGTTCTCAGATATGATAATGATCCACATGGCGGCGGAAGACACGTATCTCCGCGGATCGTTAATATAACATCGACGGTCGCGGTCAATCTGGTTTGTGACGTAATCGATGGCAGCTATCAAATAGATCTCGGAAGATCAAATCAAGCTCAACAAGGATACATCCTGTACACGTTCACACCACAAGTTCCCCCTGGAAATTTAATCGTGCAAGAACCAACTAATCCCGTGTATTTGCGGTGTCACAATAATATGTTAACACGAATCAATTTTAAACTCACAGACCACCTTAATCGCTTAATTGACATACGTGGAGAAGAACTTGTAATAAATCTGTATGTAAAGTCCTAGGACTTTTGTCTTAAGGATTTCTGTCGTAAGACTTTATCGTAGATCTTCATGTGGAGGAGGGTTTTACACGCGAGGATTTCTTAACAGTTAGAAGAACATTTGTAACAGAGATCAGAATCAAATTCGATCAACTTAAAAAAAATAATATTTATTAATTTTACTGAAATTGTACAAATTACTTGATTTTGACTACCAACTACCCCCTCAGAAACATAAAAATGCACGAATTACTTGATTTTGACTACCAACTACCCCCTCAGAAACATAAAAATGCACGAATTACTTGATTTTGACTACCAACTACCCCGTCAAAATCAAGAAAGTTCTAACCTTGTCAAATTGTTCCTAACAAATTTTATTTATTAATAATATTATTTTTACTGAGATTTTTATTTTTTTTTTACTAAAATACAACGAAATTGCTCAATTTTCCTGATTTTGACTACCAACTACCCCGTCAGAAATCAAGTAGTTCGTGCATTTTTCTTTGATTTTGACTACCAACTACCCCGTCAGAATCAAGTAATTTGTGCATTTTTCTTGATTTTAGTAAAAAAAAATAAATCCTCAGTAAAAATAAAATTTATAATAAATAAAATTTATAATAAATAAAATTTATTAGGAACAAATTTGACAAGGTTAGAACTACTTGATTTTGACTACCAATACACGTGGTCAGCGTTGACATGGACCCCAGTTACCAAAACTTTCATTTTCATTATCATCAGTAACGAAGTTACCTTGGATCGTTTCATCAGTAACGAAGTTACCTTGGATCGTTTCATCAGTAACGAAGTTACCTTGGATCGTTTCATCAGTAACGAGGTTACCTTGGATCGTTTCATCAGTAACGAGGTTACCTTGGATCGTTTCATCAGTAACGAAGTTACTTTGGATCGTTTCACGATCTGACATTATTTTTCTTAATAGTCTTATGCGGGTACTAATCGTTTTCTTTGCCTCATACTCGTGGGATAATAACGACTTAATTCTTTCTACGGCGGTAGAAAGAGGAACGAACTCCTTCACATGATCATCTTCTACGGTAGCTAGCGACTGAAACATTGCCGATTGAATCCGTTTCATGAGACTGTATTCAGATGATAGTGTGTGTGTCCCCATGGTTTTACGTTCTTGTAAAATCTCAAAGTCAGAAACTATTTTTTCAGGATTAAGTTCATCAGATATATTAATTCCATCTTTTTTTAATTTTTTAATAGCGACAATTACATCATTGATATTTTCATGGTTCATTATATAATATATAAATCTTTAAAATAAAAAAAATATCCCTAGAACACCTATCGAGTGTATTAGTGAGTTCGTCGGGATGTTTCAGGGACAGCACAACCAAGAACTTGTAGCTTGCCACCGCAATCTACCAAGTTCATTAGGCAAATATTCCCTCTACGAGAGCCCCTAACCCGCCAAACAACGGTCTAGAGGCCCAAGAGGGAGGACAGCACAACCCTCATTAAACTCGTAGCTTGCCACCGCAATCTACCAAGTTTAGAGGATATACACATAACATATAACTAACTAAGGACAGCACAGTCCTCATTAAACTTGTAGCTTGCCACCGCAATCTACCAAGTTTATCGGACATACATACAATGAAATGGTTATATACAATGAATGAAGAGCCCCTATCGAGTGTATTAGCGAGCTCAGATTATGAATACGGTACTAACTAAGGACAGCACAGTCCTCATTAAACTTGTAGCTTGCCACCGCAATCTACCAAGTTTATCGGACATACATATATACAATGAAATGGTTCTATACAATGAATGAAGAGCCCCTATCGAGTGTATTAGCGAGCTCAGATTATGAATGAAGTACAAACATATAACTTAACTAAGGACAGTACAAACATATACGCTCAGCAAAATCACACCCACAATAATTAATCCAGTGGGTGATACGAAAATATGTATCAACCACAAGTCAATATTGTGGTTGTGAATTTGCTGAGCGGAGGGGTTCTTGCGGTTCCCCCCACTATTATAAAAATCGCAATTATGCGCACCACCGACAAATTGTCAGCCATGGGGATTCGATCCTGGACCGCGAGCGCCACAGTCCAATACCATACTGATCGAGCTATCAAACATTGTTACGAACATATGTTTCGGAAGTTAATATATAGCTAGCTATATAGCTAAGGAACCAATATTTACACTAAACAGCGGTTTCTGAATAATAACAGTTTCTGTATTTATAACAGTTTCTGAATAATAGTTTCTGTATTTGTAGCTGGTTTCCTAAGCAGACCGAAAATCAATAATAATAGTGGCATTAATGCACCAGTCAAAGAACTTTCCAGAGTGTAAGTTCAGTGAACACACAACTGCAGGTCAATTACAATGAGTAACGGTTTCTGTTTCACACACAGCTTCCTACGGATCAATAATATTATCTTTTGTATGATGGGAAAATATTTAAAAAACATAAATAATACTTCTACGAGTAATTAGTTACGATGTAATTAGTTACGATGTAATTAGTTAAACTGACTAATTACGATCATAAAAAACCAACCATCTACGAAGAAAACTATATATTACAAAGTAATCTCCCCTTAAATCAAAAATTCAGTAGTGTATGGAGGACCTACTGTGACATAAATTAAAAAAATTAATTCAATGTGGTGATGATAGTTAATAATGTGGTGATGATAGTTAATAATGTGGTGATGATAGTTAATAATGTGGTGATGATAGTTATTGATACTGAAATGTAATTTTCTGTTTATATTTTTTCGAGAAAGTAGATCTGGTTATATTATCTGCGACGTATTTTACCACACGCGAGTCAATATCAAAATATGTCGCAGCAGCGTTCATAGACTGAAACATAATTTCTTCACCGGTTTCTATGTTTGTAGAAATTACCGCCCTCTTTCCGATTGTCTTACATCTTCCTGTATTACCACATGCAGAGTTCACGCTTCTAGTGACAACACGAAGGTTGTGTAGGGAGTTATTTTGAGTGTCCCCGTCAATATGATCAATAACAAGACCGTCTTTGATCAAACCCCTGTGACACTCGTATGTGAAACGATGACAATGATAATTTTTCTTTCCAACTACAAATCTAAGATAGCCAGTATTAGAAACATAACCAACTGGTTTTTTTAACTTGCAGTGTCTGATGATACCATTAATATTTGATTCATAGTTTGTTATGACAGGATGTGGGACAAATATATTTTGCTCCATTATAATAATATTATATGTTTAAATCATTGTTTGTCTGAAATCTTTATATATAATCCTCCACGGATTTTATAGCGTTTTCACCGCTATTATTTTTTTTGTCATAATATCTTTTGAGCTCTCTGAACCGTTTCCCGCCGCACTTTCCACATAATTCTGTCTTTCCACGTACTCCAATACCACACCGTAGACATGGTATTGGTCCTAGACTTCCTCGTCGTATGTTTTGTGAGTGCATCCAACAAAATTCCTTTCTACAGGATTTGTTGCATCGATTTACCGAGCCGATCATCAACCATCTGCATTGGGACATTGTATATATATATATAATTTTCTTTATTTAAATATTTGTTTTAATTATATGAACGAGTTTGAGAGATTATCCCAAACTAGGCCTGTTAAGTATAAATTCAACCTTGACAGATTATCTTCTGACTTGCCAGTACGAGATCTGGTTGATCCGAAAAATAAAAGTTTGATCTCGAAAATTCATGACGCTAAGAAAGAATTTTACACGGATGGTGCATCTCATACATGGTCAACGTTCAAGATTATACGAAACACTGACTTTGTCACGGACGCCACAATGAACGACAAGCGAGCGGCAACTATCATTAACTACATCGCTGAATACGAGGGCAATCAAAAATATTTCTTCAGAGTAAAATTTATTGTATTAACAGAAACAGGTAGTTGGATTATCCGTGACAAATATGATCCTGTCCTTGGTAATAATAAAACTATCATATTAAGTAAAAATTCCAGACCGGGTCTATTGACTTGTATTGATAAACCGTATTATGAACGAGCGTATCCTGTAACAGCAGTTATTTATGGAATTTATGAGATAAATAAAAAACCCAACGTTGATAAACTAGCGCCGATGAAATTATCATCCTTGACCTTGTCAAGGCTAAATTGTGTAGCTGAACGAGTAATAGAACACTTTACAAACGCGATGCGTGGAAATGGATTAACTGATTTAAGGCGTGAAAAAATAAACTCGTGGGCTGATTCAGTTAAGGATAAAGGTGCTACAATAAAAGATGTTGCTGAGTTAGGAAAAATATTAAAATTTCCAATAACTGTGGCGACAATAACGGGAGAAGTACTGTACCAGTCGAAATATAAATCGAAAGGAGCTCCAATAAATATTATCGATCATAACGCGCACGCATGGACTAACGCGGTAACAATATTTCCACGTGATCGAACTGTTAGATTTTACCCCACAGATAATTCTGTGGCAGAATTATCTGTGGCAGATATGAGTATGTTTGATTTTATCAACGAAATAAGTAAAACCGATCCTGTATCGGTATGGTTATTCAAAAGTAATGAGGAGGGTGAATTTGATCAGTTTGTCAAACCGAACGGTGAAATATATCGCACAGAATCCCTCCATGACGAGATGAAAAATCTTGCGACGTTTTTACAGTGCAAGCACGCGGAAAATACTGACAAATTACTAACTAATTGTTTTACCGTTCCATCTGTTGCGGCTCATTTCGCCAGAGAACGAAATTCATGGAAACCAACACGATTTGATTTACTCGAGGACGTACGTGCAAGTTGCGTCGAATATGGACATGGCGGATTATGGAATACCAAATACAATTACAATGATGTTATTTCGGTTGATATGGTTGCATGTTATCCAGGAAGTTTTCTGGGATACGGAGATTGTTCTGTGTACTTTGAAAGATTTGGTCACCCTACAAACGAGATGACGCGAGTGGCAATTAATGGACCATTACCTGATTTTGATCTGACTGGATTCGCCTGTATTGAGTCGTTCGAGTTTAACGAAAATCTTCACAAGATTTGTTATGTTTGGTTTGGCAGACATTTTTGTGAAAAACGTTGGGCACCTATAGTTCTGTTGCGATATATGCTAGATTGTGCGATACTGACATCGTTGGTGGTCAGTGAGGCAATTATATCATATCATGCACAGACCAAAGTTTGGTTGCCCATGTCAGATTCTGAAGTTATCAGCGAGTTTAAGGAAAAATATCCTGATGTTTCCGAAGATGATATTCCTAAAATTCTCGAGATTAAACTCAAAACCGCAAAAGATCTCGGTAGAAAAATTATAGGTAAATTTACTCAAGGTGGTGCATATGATTATAAAAGACATCACGCACGATTAATTTTAGATGATGCCGAGTACGATTTTATAATCGCTGATACAACGGCGAAAAATACATTTGTAAATCGAGAGAGTGTTTATTTATCCGACGGAACAAAATTGGGTACGATCGTTAGTTACATAAATGACGTATCCCCGCAATATACTCATCTAAGATCTTCCATGTTGGCTTATGTTTCTATAAATTTATTATCGATGATTAATAGATTTCCTGAGACCGCAGTCAGAGTCGCAACAGATTCATTTTATATTTCAAGTAAATATTTAGAACCTGTTATGAAATTTACAAGTAATGATGAACGATGGGGTTCGTGGAGAATAAAAAAGGAACTATTACACAATTACACAGAATCAGCAGATGTTCCAATGAGAGATTTTTATCGTGAGGGTAATAAAATATCAGAAATGTCGAAAGCACCATCGTTGAGTGATCCAATAACCAGATATAAGACAGTATATCTCAATGGACCTGGTGGATGCGGCAAAACAACTCGAACGATTAATGTTTTTAGAAATTCAGATATAATCGTGCTGACACCCACACATAGACTCGCACGTGAGATGAAACAGCGGCAAGTACAATCGTGCACGTATCATAGTTTCTTCCGATGGCGCGGGGATACATGGACCCCTGAACGGATGGGGGAAAAATATATACCTAAAATAATTATTTGGGATGAGATATGCACGGTGTCATTAGATACATTAAAAATGTTTCTTGATTGGTTGTTGACGAAAAATACCGCTATAATAATGTGTGGCGATCATGGTCAACCTCCGCCTTTTGTTGGACCATCTCCACATGATTGGTTAAAAAATTTCGTTGATTATTACGAAGAAATAGATGATGATCATAGAGCTCTTGATGCAAATTTGAAGGAGTTTAAAAAATTAATCAGATTACAATCAAACAAAATTCAGTGTGAAATAATACGTGGAGTGATCTCAGAGACATCAATGAGTGATTTTTTGAACTCATGGAGACCCACCGATTTGATCGTAGCAAGTAGAAAAATAATCAGAGACGCTTTACAACAACAGTTATTTCAGCTACATAAAGAACAATATTCAGAACTACCCGTACCGTTGTGTTATAGACCATCAGATACACGAAAACAGAATATTAATGTTGATATTCCAGGACAGACTGAGAAGCAAAATCTCGTATTAAATGATATTGTCGCCGTTGATATCAGTGTGGTCGAAGATGCATTACACGCTGACAAATCTCCATGGGTGTTGGGATACGCTATGACGATCCACTCGTCTCAGGGATTAACTATTTCTGATACACGAGTCTGGATTGTAGACGATCGCATCGAGTGGTCAAATTTAGTTTATTTAGCGGTATCGAGGGTCAGAAATATATCTCAATTACGTAGAATTATAATTCCTGAAATCGTTGATAAATTTAACATCATCGATGATGATATAATAAGAAAAAAATTAATCGGATACAAACAATCTGACAAAAAAAATAAACGTGACTTTGATCTTGATGTTGAATTTATTATTGAGTTAAAACAGCAGCAGAACAATCATTGCACCAGTTGTAATTGTATAATGTTATGGCGGTATTCGAGTAATGATTCAAGACAATTTACCGTAGATAGAAAAGATAATAGTCGCGGTCATACACGAGAAAATACCATGTTAACCTGTCTCGAGTGTAATCGACGTCGGGGTGCAGGCACCCTTGGCGCTAGCGCCTTGGGCGCTAGTTAAGTGATCGAAATCACCGGAGTGATCGCGGCGGTAGTTGTGTATCCTCGGGAATTATTTGTAGTTGTTCACGTGTAAATCCACGTTGAGGAGCAGCAGAATCTAATCTGTAGATTGCAGGTCTGGAAACGCCTACATTTCTTCCAGTGGATCTTGTCACGGTAGATATTTTGTGTGTGGTAACACTCCAAATAGGATCAGTTGCTCTCGCGCTACCACCTTCAAGTTCACCAGGCTCATATAAATATCTGACTGTGACATCACCTAATATTTTTTGTTTTCCAGCATCTTTCCGTTGTGTTGGTATATTTTTTTTTGTGACCGCGCTAATGGGTTTCATGTTGGTTGTTCGTGTGATTTCATTATTTAATGCAGCTATCACGATTGGTAATCTTGCAACCCATTCACGAGATCTCTTATCCTGAATAAATTCCCTCGCGTATTGATATCCAAATAACCGTTCAGCAAGTGTTCGATTAAATCGCTCAACAATTGCTTGATCACGGTGAATTGCAGTATGACCTCGTCGTATTTTGGTATTATGTTGTTTCATCAACGATGATACTGGACCAAGAAATTCCTTACCAGGATCAACCTGTAGTAGCTGTGGCCATCGTAGACCACCTTGTGGTCCGAGTCCTCGTTGATAAATTCGTTCAAACGAATCAGCTACTTCAGATGATGTTTTCGCCGATAGCGGCTCTGCTTCTTTATATCTACTTGCAACATCAACTACGGTTAGCGCGTATTTGTACGTTTTTCCACGTACAGTATCATGCGGTAAAAACAGAATATCAGCTTGATGAACTTCATTAGGAACACTGACATCGAAATACGAGTAATGAATTTGTTTAGGACGTGGTAGATAAATTTGCCATATTGCTTGTTTAGATAACCACGCTTTAGCAGTAGAATGTTTAACCGATGCTGCATCAGCGAGTTTACCAATTGCTGCTTTGCCTCTCCAGTATCCTCTCGGTGAATAATAAATTGATTCCATTATTAATTACCAGCCCCAATCGCTAATTTACCTTTCATCGAGGATCTTACTAACCAATTAGCTAATGATTCTCTAATATTTTTATTTTTTATAGAATTTAATGAATGAATTAATTTTACATCTGCAATATGCCTATCTTGTAGATTTTTACTTTTATAAGCTACATCATGAACATGACAAGCTCGATCAATAGCATTTATTGGTTCCTCGCCTGGTTTTGGTTGATCTTGATTATCGAGCCTGATATCAAGTCTGGTACCAGGACCGCAATAATTATATCCTGGTAGATGTTTTTCTCCGCTGTATTTAGCCCATGGAGCACCTGGAAACTTTGACATCAAATTAGCAATATCACCACCGCGCTTATTAGGTAAAAATGAAAATTTCTTTCTACAGCATACAGAACATTTTCCACCGTACGCTATTTTTTTATTTTTTGTTGTAACCGTAGCTAAATCAATAGTTGGAGTTTTAACTCTACAGCGTAAACAATATAAATTCATGTTATAACATATATGGATATAATTGATTTCTCAGCAACTCGGCAACGAGAGCCAGTTAAGCATCATCCTGCGCTACCGAACTCCATCAGAATGATTATCATAGGACCATCTGGATCGGGTAAGACGCAATTATTACTTAATCTGATAATGAGATGGTTGAAATGGGATAAGTTGTATTTAGTAGCACCATCCGTTGATGATCAACGATGTTATGATGTACTTAAAGATTTCAATGAAAACGCGCGATTACTGGATGAAGATAATGATGTTATAGAGTTTATAACCGATATTGATGAAGCACCATCCGTAGATTCCATAGACGGATTTATTAATAATTTAGTTGTATACGACGATGTGATGCTAGATAAACAATCAAATCCAGCCAGAATATTTTCCCGAGGTAGACATAAAAATACAGACGTGATCTATGTTACTCAACGATATACACAAATTCCGAAGGTGATCAGAGACAACTGCAACATTTTAGTTGTGTTTAATGGCGTAGACACACACACGTTGCGAAATATTCATCAAACCTGGTGTGGTGGTGACATGGATATAATTAAATTCAAAAATTTCTTCTCACGAGCGCAAGCTACCCCGCATGGATTTATAACAATAAATTAACATGATCCAAGAACAAGATATCGTGTGGGTATTGATAAAATATTTGGGTAACAGGGGTGATGATAAAATTAAATTTAATTAAATAGATATCATTAATATAATGAACAACTGTGCGTGGCTGCGTCAAGGAACAACAGATAAATGCAACAAAAGGTGCCGTGGAGAATATTGCAAGAAACATAATTATCTTATAAAGAAAAATCCTCATGCTGGTCCACGAAGATGTGTTGGATGTAACAACGGCGTTAGAGGATTATATCAGATTTGTAAAAATTGCGGTGGAGATCGATACAGAAGTTTGATGATATATTATAAACACAGAAAGAACATAAATCCAAAAATAGAAAAACCACCATCAGAACTTGAATATTACTTGAAACATAGAACAAATAAAGATGAAACAAATAAAGATGAAACAGATGAAGATTCCCATGATTCAGATGATGATTCCCAATATTGATAGCAGCAGAGAGGGGCGTCTACGGTTCTGTTTGGGACAAACAATAATCGTAGACGTGGTAATTGACCTCTATGAGTGGTCACTATTTTTTTTGGTAAAACACAAGGGTGACCATTCCCCTAAGTGGTCTGTTCACCCTCTCTGCTGCTCTTGTTATAGCCAGTTTAGCAAGACGTGTAGGTCATTACAACCACAATTAAATTTTCATGGGTGTTAACATAGTTGATAAACGTAAATGCGCACACGAAACGTGAGGCCATACATGCAAGCAGTATACAGGAAACGCTCTAACGAGTGATTGGTGTACTGTCCCAAAGCAATTATGATCGCTGTATATATTTAACTACAATAAGAGAGAGAGAGAGGCGTAAACTTGCACTGGCTATCACAATGAACGATACGCATGATCCAATATATACATCAAATGACTTGCTTTATCTATAGCTCTAAATTAACGGTTCTAGACTGACTTACCAATTGGAATACATTACTGGGCATTAAAATGATTTCATCCAATCTGCGATAGCAGAAGACGTCTACTTCTGTTTGATTACACAGTCATGTGACAATACTACTCTTATTCGTCACCTATTTTAGACTGGTCTCAGTTCAACCTTCTCATTAGAGATTTTTGGTATTTTGGTTTATTTACATTCAACGGAATCTTACTTTCACTCATTTCGACATTTTTAATGCGAAAATATAAATACAAATTAAAATTTATAAAATTGTATAAAACTTCTTTATGAAGTTTCGCCGCCAATATTAGTTTCTAGTATTAATAGCGTCCACTAATGAAAATCTGCACAAATCTGTTTCAAGTGTCCGGTGTGTGTGTGTGTGTGTGTGTGTGTGTGTGTGTGTGATTTGGATTTTAACGTAGCTTTAATTTTAAAAAATCAGTCATATCGCTACAATGTCTGCAGTGTGGCAGTTTATAGTGATTTCTCACCCATGCGACAGAGAAATCTAGCTGTTTTGCTAAAATTACTTTTCTTATCTCAGTCTAGTCATCTCGGACCAGTCGTCTTAGTCAAGGTGTCCACGCGCTCAAAACTACTTTTTTTTATTTACAAAAAAATTATTGTCTTCTGCTGTGCCTGACGTAGTTGTTGTAAAATCAAACAACAACAACAAATATATAACAAAAGCATAGTAACTTAAGGTCAATCCATCTTTGAGAACACGCCATACAAAAACATTTCGAGAGAGACAAAGACACACACGCATAGGATGTCGAGGTTTTTGGTATTATGCTAGTTCGTTCCACACATCATTGTCAGTTTTATCCTATATGCGGTCCTAGCTCAGTACATTTTCAGGTCAGTGTTATTAAATGTAGCTAAAGTTACCTAACTAGTTTTAAATACTTCGTGTGAAACAAATTATATACTGGGTCATCATACCGCAGACATGTAGCATGCTGTCCTACCCAGGCAGTATCCTAACAGACCGACCAGTCTTAACACTAACTTCTCAATGCTAAGCGCCAAGTTAGGCCGCTGTTAGTACTATTTTTTATAACTCTTTATTATGACTCGGCCGAGGTTCGAACCCGGTTATACGTGTTTATCTATCTCTCTATCTATCTATATATCTATCTATCTCTGTGTGTGTGTGTGTGTGTGTGTGTGTGTGCGCGCGCGCGTGTGTGTGTGTGTGTGTGTGTGTGTGTTCACTTGGATTCGATCAACGTGGGTATGCGTGAAAACTTGCCAACAAATATACCGGCCACCATGTAGAGTATATCATGTGATGAAAAAGGAATTTAACCCACAAAAGGAAACAGAGGTGACAAAACATCTCGCAATACAGGAAAAGAAAACGGATTATGTTGTGTACGTACATATGTCTATTTTATTTATTCAATGGATATAATGTAATCAGTAAAATGCAGATCATGATGTTTGCATATGAGCTTGGAGGCTTAGGTTCTACCCAATCAGACTGGAGGCTTAGGTTCTACCCAGTCAGACTGGAGGCTTAGGTTCTACCCAGTCAGAGCGCCACACTGTTGGATAAATTCAATGGACTCGAAGACAAATGTCCAGAAATCGACATCCGAATCCTATGTTGTGAGCAGTAGACAGTTGTAAAATTCATATCGAGTTTCGAATGTTCATCTCTGACAGTCCATGGAGGACTCCTATCCATCCAAGAAGGAATATACTCCTCTCTCTCTCTCTCTCTCTCTCTCTCGTTCATGTATTTAAATTATTCATTGTAATTAAAATGAGTTCAATGCTTCTCAGACTAAATCACAAATATGGGATTTGTGTAAAGTCATTCAATGACAGTTTGAATTATATCAGTGTGATATATCAAGACTGTAAACGCATCGCCACATTCCAGGTTATTGGCAGATGATCACATTAAAACTTGGAATTAATTCGGATCACCACTGGAATTCATATTAAACTCTATACCTTTTGACCTGTGAAAGAACTTTTAGGACTATTTGGGAATTAATTAACGATATTGTGGATTTTTTTTAAATTTTCATTTTGAAGTCTGAGGAAATAAATTACCTGAATAATGTTTTTTTTAACTTGCTAGTTCTCGCTATTTTCTGTTACTTAGTTTAAGACCATGCAGTCGTAACTCGTTTCCAATAGATGTGTGTGTGTGTGTGTGTGTGTGTGTGTGTGTGTAACAAGCACACAAACTGATACTAATTTCAATTTTCAAGTTTACAGACAAATCTCGGTGTGAATAAAGAAATGACCATAAGAATGAAAGAGAATTTTAATATATTTCATATATAACTACAATATGTTACATATATCTTGTTGAATATATGTATGTTGAACTATAATATAATTAGCAATATTACAAGTCAGGATGTCTACATGATGCGTTCTTTTTTGTTGTTTGTTTTGGGGATTTTTTTTTCTTTTGTAAAACATTATATTTGGAGATGCATATAAACATCCGGCCTATTTATTGCAGTATTATATTATAATATCAAGTTCAAACAAAATATTTAAGGTTTAAAACTTTCTTTAGTTGAGGGTTTCAATATCATACATGTACAATACAATGAAAAATGATGAAATTGAAAGGCTTCATTAACCAGTAGTTCCCACCTGTGCTTGAGGTAGCAGTTTATTTTCCTCCTTCTCGTCTAGTTCGGGAAACTCCACCGTGCTTCTGGGAACACGGCACATAAGAGGACATAATCCTTGTAAAGCTGAAATTATTGCGTCAGTCTCGTTTGGCATTCCCTTTTGTACGACCAAACCTGTTGACCCTTGAAGTTCCGGACAGCCGTAACCAGTCTCCCATTCATCCTCATAATCATAGTCAGACTGGTTCTCGATTTCAGCCTCCTCAACATAAACGATTTGTTGATGCGTTCCCTTCGATGGAGGGTTTTTTGCTGGAACCGGGTTTGCGGTGACATTGTACGGACATTCTGCGGGGAAAAACGTCGTACAAAAATATCGTGTTATTCTCACAAAAGGACATAGTCTCCCATATACATAATTAGTGTCACATGTGCGTCTGGGGTTTCTCTGTAAATTGTTGATCATGGTGTTATTACAGCTTTTGCTCAACGCATTTATGAGTGGTGATGACGTCACATTATTATTTTTCTTGACCATAGTGGGACCTTCTGTTGTCGGAGGGTGGTAGTCTTGAACCATTGGCAGACTCAGAACTGCATTGAATAGTAATGCAAAGCTGCACCATGCCACTAATGTCATTTTCATGGTTTTAGCTGGAAAAAAAATAAAAATTTCATGCATCTGAACACTATTGGTTGTTCCATGATAAATGTTAACATGTTTTTGAAAAGTGAAATGGCATTTTTATTAGTTCTTGATAATTATACTATCTGGTCCAGATCACGCTGTTAAATAGTATTGTAACTATGTAGCAGATTGAAACAGTTGGCTCTCGCCAACAAACAAAACAAAATGTGTTTGTTCAAAATTCGAAATGACTTTCTTATTTCTTGGTTCTCTTGTAAGTATGAACAAAAGTATTCCTAACATATAATTAATCGGCATAGCACATTTGCTATCCCGAATTCATAGTTAATCAAACACTGCCTTGAATGACTCAACATTTCACAAGATAACATATGCGTCTTTATATTTCTCCGTTAAATAAGAGATGGGTAACTTTATTCCTTGTGGTACATTTAACCAATTTTAGTTAAAACATTGCTGCTGATGTATTATACCGAACGTTCCACTTACCAGCTTTGTATCAGCCTTTTCCAATGAATTCTAACGAACATAGGGAGAATAAAATAAATCGCAGCAGATAGCGAATATTTTGCACATATACAGCCGGTGTTGTGTAAAGTAAACCACACATTGGTCAACGGTTTGACTAACAGACTTTAGCAAATCAAGCATCAAAACTTTTGATGGAGTCTATGTAACTAGATTTACCAGCAAGAGTGCAAAACTGGCATGAAACAAGCCCAGCTGGTCTCGGAATCTATTAATTCCTTTTTCAAGGGTACAAGGCTGTAAATCATAATTTGCGTTTTGTTTTCGTCCCGTTTGTGTAACCGTCCTATGGAGTTTTGTAATCTTGTAAAAAGGAATCGGTAAATTCCGAAACCACTTTGCCTGGTTTCACGTCAGTTTTTTCACTTAGTTGCAAACAAGTATAAGTTTAAAAACAATAAATAGATTTCGCATGTGTAATTTGCATCAACATATTTTATGTGTGTGTTTGTCAGTGTTATACACTGGCACAAATACAACAAACATGCAAAACATATGCATATTAAAGTTATATTATGTGATAGAATTTTTTATATTTCATGTGCATGAGGGTTGAAAACCTGAACATTCAGATATTTGAGATATAGACAGACAGACAGACAGAAAGAAAAAGTTTGCGTAACTGAAATATTTACCTGATCCAGTTGCATTATTTGTCATTGCAAAGGAATCTCCTGGAAACGATATGCCACTCAAGCAACAGTCCTATACCAGATTTTGTATTGAGCTGAGTTATACCACTGCTGGCCACTTTTGTCTCAGGTTCCTTGCATTTCAAGTATTTAATATGTTCTCAAAACATCATACGGTATTCCAAGCAGTCGATATCCTTGCCTATCCATTATCTGGGAATTTTCCACTGCCGATCCATCACCTGTGATTTTCCAAAGTTTTTATAAGTGGACGTTTCAATCGGGACTTACTCTTTTTGTGCCATCGCACACGTTAGTTAGATGATACCGATGTATTTTCAGAAACATACTGACCTTCATAAGCTTTAAAGGGAATTGATTCAACTCCATGCAGAAATGTTTAATGGGGTCATTAATTTGCATATAAATATTTTATTACGATTGATTTTTGTTTGGTTGCAATTCCTGAAGGCTCGTAGAATGCTGGTCAATCAAGCACTACAAAGGTCAAGAATCAAATTCGGGAACGTGAAAACGTCAAATAAATCTCCATGTCAACAGCCATCAGCAGTGATCAAAACTAGATACTTCAGAACTGTTAAATTCCAAGTTCATTCCTTTTGAACTACAATGAACCCAAACCTGATTAACCTTGTTAGTGCCACGACAAAGCGTTACGCTATTTGTCTTGCAATAGCATATTATCAGATGCGTATAACGTTTATAGAGGACAAATGTCATGTAAGCGGTGAATGCTATCATAATGTCACTAGCTGCTGTGCAAAAGACGAAATTTCAGTCGTGAATGGATTTTGATGAACTTAAGGCCCTAGTGAACCAATCATATGGAGTTTTGCACTAACCAGCTTTTGTTTCTGAAAATTACTGCACGCCATCGAGCTATGACAACTTGTTAGACAATGATCTGCTTGATGGAATTGTAAACATTTTTGTTCCTTCAACAACATATTCCCATATTACAATGTAATTCTACTAGGTCAATTTTGCGATATTTTCCCAAACTCACCCAGGCCCACCATCAGAAAGTGCTTGATTAGATTGGTGGTTTATGCTGGACTCACTGATAATGATAGTTTACAAAAATGATTAACAGTATTGTTGTTAATGCGCAGGATAACAAATTGGTCCTTACAAAAATAGTTTCTTCATCTATAAATAAAGTTCTATTCTTCAAATCAAGCAGTTCCATCCAGTGCCGTAATGCAATCAGGTTTGGTTCATATGTATTTATTTATTTGACACGAAAGCATTTTTAAAGACACTTTTTTGTCTCAACGACAAACTATAGACATGCAAAACTAATTCCCATTGGGTTATACCAGAAATAGAATGATCTGATTTAGACAGGCGAATATGTACTTTTCCATTTCATCCTTGTATAGGTTAAGGAACTGTCTCTTTCTTGAATGATAACTTGTTAGTTGCATGATCTTAAATATGTCATTAATTATAATCGCTTTGAGCAGCAAGGTGGGTGAACCCTACAAGGTTTAGAAGGATCCATTTGCGAAAATAAAGCTTCCTACGAACAATGAAAATACAATTTCAATAACGCCAAACCGAAAGCAGCAGAGTGGGTGGACAGACCAATTTTGGAAGCGTCCAAAAACCAAAATAAGCCTTCCTACGAACGATCGAAAAATAAAAAGCGTCGACAGATTTTTAAAAAAAGCGTCGACACTTTACAGAGAAAATCTCTCCGGAATTTTTCTAATTAATATTACTCCATTGTCGTTGGTTATTTTTCTAGTTTATTATGCACGCGCTTTACGCAATTACGTCTTAATTGAGGTCCCCACCCTCTCTGCTGCTATTAATTTATCCAAATATTTTATCAAGTCCAATACGATATCTTGTTCTAGGATCGTGCAAATTTATTGTTATAAATCCATGCGGAGTAGTTTGTGCTCGTGAAAAGAAATTTTTGAATTTAATTATATCCATGTCACCGCTGCACCAAGTTTGATGAATATTTCGCAACGTATATGTATCAACTCCATTAAACACAACTAAAATAGTACAGTTATCTCTGATCACTTTTGGTATTTGTGTGTATCGTTACAACATAAATGACATCGGTGTTTTTATGTCTACCTCGAGAAAAAATCCTAGCTGGATTTGATTGTTTATCCAGCATCACATCGTCGTATACAACCAAATTATTAATAAATCCGACTATGGAATCTACTGATGGTGCTTCATCAATATCGGTTATAAACTCGATAACATCGTTATCTTTATCTATTCGTGCGTTTTCATTAAAATCCTTGAGCACATCATAACATCGTTGATCATCAACTGACGGGACTACCAAATACAATTTATCCCATTTTAACCATCTCATTATAAGATTAAGTAACAACTGTGTCTTTCCACTTCCAGATGGTCCTATTATTATCATTCTGATGCAATTTGGTAACGCAGGATGGTGCTTGATAGGTTCTCGTTTTCTTATCGCTGAGAAAGCAATTATATCCATGCTGTATAAAATATATATGGATTTATATTGTGTGAAGTGCATGACGCGTACCCCGACGGATACACTAACAACTCTTACCACAAAAAATATAGATCAGCGGTTACGGTTAAGTGTACGCGGTGTGGTACAAAGAAATTCAAATTTATCTCCACGCAGTCAAGTGAAAAACCAAAGCAAAAGCCAAAACCAAAGCCAAAGTCAAAGCCAAAGTCAGCGTTAAAAAAAAGCAACGAGGAGGTGATATTGCAGCAAAATTAGGAAAATTACCAGGAACTCCTTGGGCTAAATACCCAGGAGAAAAACATCTACCAGGATATAATTATTGCGGTCCTGGTACTCGACTTGATATCAGGTTTGATAATCAGGATCAACCAAAACCAGGCGAGGAACCAATAAACTCTATTGATAAAGCATGTCATGCTCATGATGTTGCGTATAAAAGCAATGATCTACAACATAGGCATATTGCAGATGTGAAATTAATTCATGCGCTAAATTCTATAAAAACTAAAAATATCAAAGAAAAATTAGCTAATTGGTTAGTAAGATCCGCGATGAAAGGTAAATTAGCGCTAGGTGCTGGTAATATATAAAGGAAAGGTAAAGCAGCAATTAGTAAACTCGCTGATGCAGCAGCGGTTAAACATTCTACTGCTAAAGAGTGGTTATCCAAACAGGCAATATGGCAAATTTATCTACCACCATCGAAACAAATTCAGTACGCGTATTTCAGTGTCAGTGTTCCTAATGAAATTCATCAAGCTGATATTCTGTTTTTACCACATGATACTGTACGTAGAAAAACGTACAAATACGCGCTAACCGTTGTTGATGTTGCAAGTAGATATAAGGAAGCAGAACCGCTATCAACGAAAACAGCTGCTGAGGTAGCCGATGCTTTTAAACGAATTTATCAACGAGGTGGTCTACGATGGCCACAGCTGCTACAGGTTGATCCTGGGAAGGAATTTCTTGGTCCAGTATCATCGCTGATGAAACAACATAATACCAAAATACGACGAGGGCATACTGCAATTCATCGTGATCAGGTAAATGTTGAACGATTTAATCGAACGCTAGCTGAGCGGTTATTTGGATATCAATACGCGAAGGAATTTATTCAGGATACGAGATCTCGTGAATGGGTTGCAAGATTACCAAGTGTGATAGCAGCGTTAAATAATGAAACAACTCGAACGACCAACATGAAACCTATTAATGCAATTACAAAAAAAAATATACCTACACAACAACGTGATCTTTCAGCACAGCCAGTATTAGGTAATATCACTGTAAGGTATTTATATGAGCCCGGTGAACTTGAAGGCGGTAAAAAAGAGCGATTGATCCTATTTGGAGTGTTACCACACACAAGATATCCAATGTAACAAGATCCTCAGGTAGACCCGCAATCTACAGGCTGGATTCAACTGCTCCTCAACGTGGATTTGTACGTGAACAATTACAAGCAATTCCCGAGGATACACAATTACCACCGCAATCACTTAACCAGCACCAGCACCTCTACGTCGGTTACATTCAAGACAGGTCAACATGATATTTTCTCGTCTATGACCAAGATTGTTATTTTTTCTGTCTGCGGTAAATTGTCTTGGATCATTTTTCAGATACCGCCATAACATTATACAATTACAACTTGCACAATGATTATTCTGTTGTTGTTTCAACGTGCTGATATATTCAATATGAAGATCAAAATCGCGTTTGTTCTTTTTATCAGATTGCTTATGACCAGCTAATTTTTTTCTTATTACATCATTGTCAATATCATCACTAATCACTGACTCGTCCAAGACGATTCTTCTCAATTGAGATATTTTTCTAACTCGAGACACTGCAAGATAAACTAAGTTCGACTATTCGATGTGATCATCGACGATCCAAACAACTGTATCAGTAATAGTTAATCCCTGAGATGAATGAATCGTCATTGAGTATCCTAGTGTCCACGGGGATTTATCAGCACGTAGAGCATCTTCAACAACATCAACATCAACTGCGACAATATCATTCAGCACAAGATTCTGTTTCTCGGTCTGTCCTGGTATATCAACATCAATATTCTGCCGCCGTGTATCAGCTATTCGATAACATAACGGAGTTGGCAATGTTGGATATTTTTCTTTATGCAAATGAAACAATTCCCGTTGAAGTGTATCACGAACTATCTTTCTACTTGCAACTATCAAATCATTTGGTCTCCACGCGCGCAATAAGTCATTCATGGGTGTTTCTGAAATTATTCCACGCATTACTTCACACTGAATTTTATTCGGTTGTAGTCTGATTAATTTTTAAACTGTTTTAATTCTGCATCAGGTGCTCTATGATCATCAGCCACTTCTTCATAATAATCGACAAAGTTCTTTAGCCATCCATGTGGAGATGGTTCAACAAACGGTGGTGGTTGACCATGATTGCCGCACATTATCACGGCAGTATTTCTTGTTAACAAACAATCTAGAAATGTTTTAATGTTTCTACCGGCACAGTGCATATTTCATCCCAAATGATGATCGTTGGAATGTATTTCTCGCCCATCCTTAAAGATGTCCATGTATCACCCTTCCATCGGAAGAAGCTGTGATAAGTACATGATTGTACTCCTCGTTGTTTCATCTCTCGCGCGAGTCTGTGTGTAGGTGTCAGCACGATCATATCTGACTTTTGAAATAGTTCGATCACTCTGGTTTTACCAGAGCCTCCCGGTCCGTTTATGTATATCGTTTTATATCTAGCTATTGAATCATATACCGATGGTAACAACGAAGTTGTCGATGATATATTTGATCGTTGATTTTTATAATAATCATCTTTGATCGCAACATCTGCTGATTCTGAATAATCAAGTATATTTTCTTTCTTTATTCTCCATGAACCCCACGGTGCATCATCGTCCGTAAAATCATCCAACAACGTTGCATATTTCTTATCGATATAGAACGAATCCATTGCAACCCTAACTGCGGTATCAGAAAATTTATTTATCATAGATAGTAAATTTATGCTCACGTAGGCCAACATCGATGTTCTTAAATGCGTATACTGAGGCGATTCTCCATCCATATAGCTTACAATCGTACCTAATCGTGTTTCATTCGATAAATAAACATCTTCGCGGTTTATAAATATATTTCTCGCTGCTGCATCAGCAACTATAAAGTCGTATTCGGTATCATCCAGTATTAATCGTGCATGACGTTGTTTATGATCATATGCTCCACCTTGAGTAAATTTTCCTATTATTTTTCTTCCAAGATCCTTTGCTGTTTTATCACTATTATTGAGTTTAATTTCGACGATTCTAGGAGCTTCTTTGATGATATCATCCTTGAAAGCATCAGGACATTTTTCTCTAAATTCCTTAATGACCTCATCGAGACTGATATTTTCCCTCGGTGGTAACCAAACCTCGGTTTGTTTCTTATATGATATAATTGCCTCACTAACCACCAACGATACCAATATCGCACAATCGAGCATATATCGTAATAAAACTATTGGTGCCCAGCGTTTTTCTGAGAAATGTCTACCAAACCAAACATAACATATCGTATGAAGATTCATAGCAAACTCGAATGATTCAACACAAGCAAATCCAGTTAGATCAAAATCCGGCAATCTTCCATTTATCGATACTCGCGTCATTTCATGTGTTGGATGACCGAACCTTGCAAAATACTTAGAACAATCTCCGTATCCGAGAAAACTTCCTGGATAACACGCAACCAGATCAACAGATATTATATCGTTGTAATTATATTCGGTATTCCACAATCCGCCGTGGCCATACTCTACACAACTTGATTGTACATCCGAAAGAAATTCATTTCGGGTTGGTTTCCACAATTTTTTTTCTCTAGCAACATGAGCTGCAACAGATGGAACAGTAAAACAGTTGCTGAGCAACTCATCAATATTTTCTGAATATTTTTAGCAAGATTTTTCATTTCTTCATGAAGGGATTCTTTACGATATATTTGACCGTTGGGTCGCACAAATTGATCATATTTTTCATCATCTGAGCTCTTAAATAACCAAACTGACACAGGATCGTTTTTACTTATTTTGTTAATAAAATCAAACATGTTATCATCATAAAATTTAACAGTTCGATTTCGTGGAAATATTGTTACTGCGCTAGTCCACGCGTGCGCGTTAAGATCAATAATTTCGATCGAAGCTTCTTTCGATTTATATTTCGATTCCTATAATATTTCTCCTGTTATCGTCGCTACGGTTATTGGGAATTTTAATTTTTTTCCTAACTCAATGACATCTTTGATAGACGCCCCGGTATCTCTAACCATTTCTCCCCACGTGTTTATTATTTTACGTCTTTTATCTGTTAAACCATTTCCACGGGCCGCGTTTCTAAAATGTTCTATTACTCGTTCAGCTACACAGTTTATTTTTGAAAATTTCATCAGCGCCAGTTTATCAACGCTCGGTTTTTCATTTATCACATAGATTCCATAAATAACTGCTGTTACTTGATACGCTCGCTCATAATACGGTTTGTCAATACCGGTCAATAGACCTGGTTTGGAATTTCTACTTAGTATGACAGTTTTTTATTACCCTGGACAGGATCATATTTGTCACGGATAATCCAGTTATCTGTTTCTGCAAGTATGACAAATTTTATTCTAAAAAGATAACTTCTATCATCGAGCTGCTCAATAATAGCTGCTGATCTTTTGTCATTCATATTAGCGTCGATGATACCGTCGACACCTTTGGCCTTGACTTTGTCAATGCGAATAATCTTGAACGTTGACCAGACATGAGATGCACCATCTGTGTGAAATTCTTTCTTGGCGTCGTGAATTTTATTGATCAAACTTTTATTTTTCCGATCAACCAGATCTCGTATCGGCACGTCAGGAGATATCCTGTCGAGGTTGAATTTACTTGTTTTCCAAGGCTTGATTCTGGATAATCTCTCAAACTCATCCATATTATATTTCAGACAAGTATTTAAATAAAAAAATATTATATATACAATGTCTCAATGCAAATGGCTCATGGTGGGCTCATTGACTCATTGTAATAAATCCTGTTAAAAGGAATTATGCGGACAAAAGATGCAAAACGTTCACCGTGGAAGCTTAGGACCAATACCATGTCTGCGATGTGGTGTTGGAGTACGAGATAAAACAGAGTTGTGTGCATGTTGTGGTGGTAAAAAATATCGCGAGCTTAAAAGATATTATGATAAAAAAATGATGTCAGTGACGGAGCAATAAAATCCGTGGAGGATTATCTAACTAAGTTTTCAGACAAATTATGATTTAAACAAATAATAGTATTATATAATGGAGCAAAATATGAACCACGAGTTTATTGCTGTTGATGTGGGGTTTAACGCCATTTTTCAGCACGTGATAGGCTATACATGGCGGCCAGTATTAAGAACCCGGAAAAACCCCGGAAAGAACCACCGACCCACGAGAAGCTACTGGCAAGTTTTCTCACATACCCACATTGGCTGAATCTGAGACTCGAACCAGCGCAGACAGAGGTGAGATGGCAGTGATCCGTAACGGAGAGCGCTTTAGACCACTCGGCCACTCGGGGCCCCGAACCACGACTTTATAAAGCATCTTACAATAACAAACTACGAATCAAATATTGATGGTATGATCAGAAATTGTCAGAAGAAAGTACCTGTTGGTTATATTAATAATACTGGTTATCTATTGTTTACTGCTGGGAAGAAACCTTATCTCTGTCATCGTTTCGTATACGAGTGTCACAAGGGGTTGATCAAAGACGGTCTTGTGATCGATCACATCAACGGTGTGAAAATCGACAATAGTTTATCCAATCTTCAAGCTATTACACAGAGCGAGAACTCTGCACGTGTTAATACTGGTAAACATGACAAAATTGCAAGATCAGCTAAATCTACAAATGTAGATACTGGTGAAGAGAAAACGTTTCAATCAATGTATTCTGCTGCGAAATACATTGATATTAACTCGCGCGTGGTCAAATACGTCGCGGAAAATATAACCAGATCCACTCTTTCCAGTAAATATAAACAGAAAATCATATTCCAATATTGTTAATGAGATAAACTATCATCACTATCAAGTAATTACATAGAATTATATTTATTAACTATTTTTTAATTATTTATCTTTTTTTGTCAGAAAGCCTCACTTTTATACTACTTATTTTTTTACTTATGCGAAAGGGAGATTACTTCTGTAATATAGCTTTCTTCGTAGATTTCTGATTTTTATCGTCGTAATTAGTCAATTAACCATCTACGTCGTAATTAATGTCAATAATTATACTAAAGAAAGATATTTATGGCTTTTTAGCTCACAAAATAGAAGAATAAACGTATTTCACATCGTACAATATAGCGAGCTATTTTTAAATCTGTTACGAGAAATCGAAGCAAAACACGCTGTTAGTGCAGATATTTACAATCTGTTTAGAAACCGCTGTTATAATGCATACATATTTAAACCGATCTGTAGGTGATAAAACGTTTGATGGTGCAGTAGGAGATGTAAATATATTTTATCAAGACAGAACACTGTTAGTGCAGATATTTACAATCTGTTACGAGAAATCAAGGCAGAACACGCATCTCATTAATATATTTACAATATATTTAGAAACCGCTGTTTTAATGCAGAAATATTTACAGTCTATTCAGAAACCGCTGTTTTAATGCAGAAGTATGCATAACTTACAATCTATTCAAAAACCGTAGCTATATAATAATTTCTGAAACGTATATTGTTAGATGATTCGATAGCTCAGTTGATAACGTATCCGACCATGATACTCGAGGTCTGGCGATCGAATCCCCATGACTGACAACTGTCGGTGGTTTACGCATAATTGCGATTTTATAATTAATTGGGGTCCCGCCAGCCCTCGCTTCTCAACAGAACCCCTCCAGCCACGTCACTGGTGGTCGATACATGTTTTGTACCACCCACGGGCTGATTATTGGGGGGTGTTCTGTTGAGCGTAGAGAATGGCCCCGTACATGTTGTGCCGTCCTTGTAAATATGTAAATACTACGTGTTGTATTTTCATTCATTGTATATATTTCATGTCATTCATTGTATATATTCCATATATGTTTGTGCCGTCCTTAATTAAGATTTCATTCACTGTATATATTTCATGTCATTCATTGTATATATTCCATATATGTGTGTGCTGTCTTCACCAAACGCACCTTCTTGGGCCTCTAGACCGTTGTTTGACGGGTTAGGGGCTCTCATAGGGGGTAGTGTTTCGTGTGCCCGTTGAACTTGGTAGAATGCGGTGGCAAGCTACGAGTTCTGGGTTGTACTGTCCTTGTAAATATGTAAATACTATATGTTGTGCTGTGTCCCTCCTGAACTCGCTAGAACACTCGACTAGGGGTTCACGTGGGGGTATATTTTTTCTTTTCAATATATATATATAATAAATAATGAACCATGAAAATATCAATGATGTAATTGTTGCTATTAAAAAATTAGAAAAAGACAGTATTAATATATCTGATGAACTGAACCCTGAAAAGATTATTTCTGATTTTGAAATCTTAGAAGAACGTAAAAATGATGGCGGTTTTACACTATCATCTGAATACAAGTTCATAAAACGAATTCAGGCGGCGATGTTCCGGTCACTAGCTGCAGTAAAAGATGATCAGGTCAAGGAATTCATTCCTCTCTCTGGCGCAGTAGAAAAAATTAGATCAGAGTTATCCCACGAATACGAGGCAAAGAAAACGATTAGTACTCGTATAAGACAATTAAGAAAAATTATGTTAGATCGTAGAACGATCCAAAGTAACTTCGTTGGTGAAACAACCGAACACGTGTAATATTTTATTTATTCTGAAATATTTTATTTATTTTGAAATATTATATATTTATTCTAAAATATTTTATTTATTCTGAAATAGTTTATTTATTTTGAAATATTTTATTTATTCTGAAATATTATATATTTTTTCTGAAATATTTTACTTATTCTGAAATATTATATATTTATTCTGAAATATTTTATTTATTCTGAATTATTTTATTATTCTGAAATATTCTGAAATATTTTATTTTCTGAAATATTATATATTCATTCTGAAATATTTTATTTATTCTGAATTATTTTATTATTCTGAAATATTCTGAAATATTTTATTTTCTGAAATATTATATATTCATTCTGAAATATTTTATTTATTCTGAAATATTATATATTTTATTATTCTGAAATATTTTATTTATTCTGAAATATTTTATTTATTCTGAAATATTTTATTTTCTGAAATATTATATATTTATTCTGAAATATTTTATTTTATCAGAAATATTTTATTTTTCATAAAATCTAATCGATTTATATGATTCTGAGTACCAACCACCATATCAGGATTAACAAACTGATTGATTTGCATGATTTTGAGTACTAACTACCATATCAATTTCTGAATAAATAAAATATTTCACAATGAAATATTTCTGATAAAATAAAATATTTTTTTGCAGTATTTTTTGCAAAACTGATTGATTTTGTTAATTGTGAGTACCCATTTACTAGTCACAATCAACAAACTGATTGATTTGCATGATTTCGAGTACTAACTACCATATCAATTTCTAAATAAATAAAATATTTCACAATAAAATATTTCAGATTATAATAATTATTTCAGAATAAATAAAATATTTCAGATTATTTGCAAAACTGATTGATTTGCACGATTTTGAGTATCCATTTACTAGTCAGAATTAACAAACTGATTGATTTGCATGATTTTGAGCACCAACCACCATATCAATTTCAGAATAAAAAAAAAATATTTCACAATAAAATATTTCATAATAATAATAAGATTTGTTGTAGTATTGTTTGCAAAACAGATCGATTTACATGATTTTGACTACCTAAATACATATCAGAATAAGTAAAATATTTCTGACAAAATAAAATATTTCAGAATAAATAAAATATTTCTGATAAAATAAAATATTTCTGAAAAATCTACGATAAAAGTCTTACGACAGAAATCTTAAGATTTCACATACAGATTCACAAGTAGTTGTTCCCCACGGAGGTCAATTAAGTGTCCAATGTGGTCAGTTAGTTTGAAATTTATTCGTGACAAATACTGATTATGTGTACATAGATAAACAGGATTAGTTGGCTCTTGCACGATTAAATCGCCAGGGGGAACTTGTGGTGTGAACGTGTATAAGATATATCCTTGTTGAGCCTGATTTGATTTTCCGAGATCTATTTGATAGCTGCCATCGATTACGTCACAAACAAGATTGACTGCGATCGTTGAAGTTATATTAACGATTCCCGGAGATACATGTCTACCGCCTCCGTGTCGATCATTATTATATCTAAGAGCAGTTGCTGGTGGGGCTATTTTTCTCCACACAGCTAGTATTTCAGGAAAGTTTTTCGCGATGAGATCATTGAGTGATCTTATCAATTCGCCGGTCTCAAATCCTGGTAGTGTAAAATTTAATAAATCTGCTTCAATTATTTTATAATGATCAATATATGCTTGTTTGATACTATTTTTTTCTCCTGTATCTATATAATTATTAGCATTTATTACTTCAATAATAGTCTGATTAAAATATTTAAGATCTAATACAATTTGATTTAAAAGTTGTATCGTTGCAATGATCTGATTTTTAGATTGATATTGGAATACTCCAGGATATAGTTTTTAAATAAATGTGCTAATGTCGTTAATGTAGTTGTGTATTCAGTTCTAATTTCGTTAGACCTTGATCTGAAATCTCTTTCATAAACAATATTAGTTGAAGTTTTTACATCAAAATCAATGATAGAAAACGGTACCATAGGATAATATTTTCCACCATTAATAATACGAGTATCCCTACCAGTCCATGGATAAAAATTTCGGTATTCTGGAGTTGTTATAAACTTGGCTTCGTCCGTGAGAAATTCAATTAATTTTGGTTCTGGTGGTCCTTCATGCACTGGGGGAACGTCCGGCCATCCTAGTACGGATCTTATCGTGGATTGATAAATATCAACGACGTAATCAGGCGAGTTTATTTCGATTGCAGAAGATAGCATTAATCGATATTTTTGATTCTTTTCCGGTTATTGATTTTATTCTACGAGCAAATTCATCATTCATTTGTTCGATCTCATAACTGCCAGTTGGTAATCCAACAACGATCCAATCAGGTGTTCCATCTGGTTTGTTTTTATTAGCAAATACAAGTGAATTATTTGCTTGTGTACCATTAAATGATTTCGATCTGATATTTTGCCAACTATGGTATACTCGTAATTGCGCTAGTGCAATTTCATTCGCGCGAATTGCATTTGGAAAATTGATGCTAAATTCAGGATTAATCGAGCTTACCGAGATCATCGTGGTCTTGTGCGGGGTTGTGTTCGTCACGATCTGCTGGAGTAATTCCGTCATTATTAATACTCGTACCTTTAACAGCACTGTTATATATTTTAATCATTTCTGAAAACTCAAAATCAGATATAATTCCATCACTGAGACTCGCTGATAACAACGAAGATAACTTCGAGTATGCGACCGTCGCTGTATTAATGGTATCATGTAATCGGATAATTTTTCATTCGTGCAAGTACATATTTTTTTTGCAATGATATTGAGCACACCTGCAATCGTTGTTGTAGCTGAAATATAAATAGTTACAGCTACTGGTGCCATCATTGTCATTGTTGATAATATCACACCGGTTTCAGCAACAACAGCCGATACTGAATAAACCATCACGTCGACGATAACTAGTCGTCGTCGATATTTCTTTACTTTTACTGTATATTGTTCGACTCGATCTTTTAAGTTCGTTTGCCATTCACGCGCTTGATTGTACCTAAATTTTTGAACGTCGATTGAGGTACTCATATTTTATACAGTAACCAATTGAGGTGTTTCAGCTACAAATTCCAAACACCACCAGTAAGATGTTGAGGTTAATTTCTTATCAGCTGCTTCCAGAATAAATGTTTCTTCGTTTCCTCTATTTAATACAACAGATACAACCCCGGAAAACTTAACAGATGAATGACGCAATGGATTCGTTGTATATCTTTCAAAGTTTGCAGCACTGAACACAGACAGCCTGTACACGCCAGTGACTGTTGCGGTATATTTATAGTTTTATTTTGCTGGACCATGTTGCGAATCCCGATGATACTGTGTATACGATGTTGGTAATATGCCCGGGAGTAACCCCGCCGAGAATTTTAATCAAACTGGTTTTATTAAGGATCTCAGGAATCCCCGATACAATATTTTGCTGTGTTTGTTTGATCGTGTCGATGTTCGTCTTGATATCAACGGGTTTTACGTCAACGGTGTACGGATTACCAAAATATTCCTCTGCGGTTTCATAAATTTTTCTAAAGTTCCTGCGAAGATTTGTGAACGCGTTTGTGTGATCGTCATACTCGGCCCGCAACGTGGATAATTTACCATCTACGGTGTTGTAGTTGACGTCAACGTACTTTTTTGTTGCGGCATCTTCGTCGGATGTTGGATCTCTTAAAACTACTATCTTATTCCCGTTCATACTGAGCTCTTCCGTCATTGTGTCACCGGTATTTTTCACGCGATTAGCAACACTTGCTATAATTTGATCTCTGATGGTTGTAAACGATACACTTGAATCCCTGATTTTTCCGCTGTCAGTAAACACAGGGATATTATCCGTGACCGCACCAAGTACTCGTCGAATTATATCATTCCATTTGATATTCCTGGTTTTTAGTTTACCATATCGATCCTGAAAAATAACAACCTCATCTGGGTCAATTCCAGCCAGGTTCATAATATCGGCGAGTTCATCTTTAGTCGCGTACTTTGACAGATCAATGTCATCAGACTTTTTCTTAACGCCGGAAGAAGATCTTCTGCCGTAAATATCAACCATTATATAAGATCTAAGATCTAAGATCTGTTTAAAACGAATCGGTTGCTTGTATAATCATGCACGACTTTATGTGGCGGTTTGGATGATTTTGATATAGCGTTAAGTACATTAATTACTTCACGGCCGCATATTGGCGGATCTGTCATTGGTTGTGTGGGTAGCGTTGAATACCAAACTTGCGCGTGAAGTGGTGCAACATACTTGATAAACTCACGCGGTGGAGCTAACCCGTATGAATCAAACTAAACGATTCCACGTGGATCAACGGCGTATGATACCCAATGAGTACCGGGTCCTGAATTCGAGTCAAGATTAATGATACCTGTTTCGAGTATGTTCGGTTGTTTCGGTAATTGATCTCGCATAAAAACACCTCTGAAGTTTTTTATTTTTAATCGTTTAGCAGCATCAAGTAAATCAAAATTTGATGCTGGAGCGTCTAACGAAGTGATCCTGGAAGCCTCAGACCTCTTCCCCAACGAGAGCCTGGCAATCTTAGGCCGCGTCCATTTTTTTGTACCCTTGTACTGTTGCTTTCTTTAGAGCCATTTTAGCAGCTGTTCCAACAGCACCTAATGCGGCTGCCTTTGCTACGGCTGGAGCGGCAGCAGCTTTTAACGCTGGTATTGCTGCGAGAAGTGGAAAAATACCGCCGGTTTTAACTGAGTCCTTGATCGCAACCGCAGAGAGATTAAGTTTGACTCCTGTTTTTGATTGTTTTGCGCCGTTGAAATGTTTAAGTTGACGTTCTGATAATGATAATTTATTTTGACCACCCGTGATCTGATCTCGCTTTAGTGATATTTTCATTCCGCAGTTTTTTTGCTGAATTTGATTGAAGGTTTCTAATCTGACCAGGAGTCAGACTGACACTAACATGATGATATGGCATTTTATGATAAATACTTGCCACGCTCCAAAATAATGATTAAAGATTTTCCACTGGTGCATCAACGACCCTCATTCGACCACTATCACCTTCAAGTAACATGGCTTTATTACTGAGTATAACCGCGATTGCTCTATAATCAACACCACCTGTATTTAACGTTGCTTTAAGATGTATATCAACGACAGATTGTTTTGATAGATCAAGATGCTCCAGTGAAAAATAATAAATCGGATACAAAGTTCTGAAATCATACTGTGATATTTGCAACCCAGTATCTACATTTTGATCACGTCCCATGAATGACATCAAATGATGATATACACGTCCTATATGATTTTGTTCATAATTTAGTTGTAAATTTTCTGTTGGTTCTTGTTGTCCGTTTATCCGTAAAGAAATATCTGTGATACCTAGTTTATCAAATATCATATGAGAGTGAGTTTGTGAGTTTAAACGATCATGGTTCTGAAACGCAATAAAAATATGCCGTGGTGCAGAAACACTTTGTTGTGATGCTATATGCCATGTAAACTGACCGTTAACATCAGTTTTATACTATCTGTGCTTGTTGTTAACCATGACAACAAGGATTTACATCCTGTGTCCATGAAAGAAATCAATTTTTGTTCTTCTGCGATCGTTGGAATCATTACCGGCATCCACAGTGAAAGTTTCGATAATATTACTTTACCAGCATCACCAATAGATCTCCACAGAGCATTGTTATCATTACCCTTTCTTGCAAAAACAACCGTGTGTCTAGCTCCAAAAATAACCTTTTTAGCACTCCTACAAAATCCAAAATTATGCGATAGTGGAATTGTACATGAAAAACTTCTATTGGCTCCTAGCAACATATTTGTACGCGTTGCAAATCCCAAATTGGAATTTTTATTAGAACCATGAACCACTGGCGCCACATCAGCATCATCGGCAGCGGCAGAGTGTTTCTTCGGTCGTTTTATATTATACAGATCGCTTTCATGGTTACCAGAATTATCTTTTACAAACATCATTGTGGGACCTGCTGATCTTGTATAATCATCAGAATATCTTCCTAGACCAATTATTGTTGTAGCAACGTCGACATCTTTCTGAATTGATTCAATATTTTTTCCATCGATCATATATATGGTGCTATCAAATAATGCCATGATCCCGTTGTTGACAAAACCAACTTTTACTGCATCTGCGTAATTAGTATTATCCGTTTTTACTATTGTACCTTCTACCTCAATAAAAGCCTCGGCGGGTAGAAAATATCTACTTGTGTCATGAACTTGTAGTTCAATTCTTCCACGTTGATCTGGTGTTCGAGCGTCATAAGAATAAAACTGATAATCACGTACCGATTGATCTTTAATGACAGGTGCTTCCATATCAAATGCTGTGTCGGATACGCGCTTGAACATTTTATTATAACTATTTCCGTCTAACACGTTGATTACCGCGTTCGGGAAATTCCACTTCGGGAAATTCCACTTCTGGAATTTCCACTTCCTGATATCAAACTTGAAATATTATTCCTTGGTTCACCGAGTCCTTGATCTGCTAACGCTGCCAGTTTTTGATTTGCAGCTTGATTTATTATTTTGCTGACATCTGCGGACATAATTTAAGTACTTGGTAATTTTACTGGTTGTCGTTTTCGTCTTATTAATCGTGCTAGTCTATCTTTGATCGCCGAGAACACATTACCAGCAACATTGACAATTGCACCAGGAGTTTTTCACGAACAGTATCGATAGATTTCATCGATAATTGTTTTGCAATAGGCGCTGCTTTGGGGGCTAACCTTGTAAATAATCCCTGAATAACATCACCAAGTCCATCTCCGTAAATTGCTCTGTAGATTGGTAATCGTGAGTTTACCGCTCTGACCTGTACGGATTTACGATGATTATTGTGTACGATCATCTTATTTTATTTACCATTTATCTAACAACTAGTCACTGTAATCATCAACGAGCTCATCGATAAGTTCTCGGTATATACCGATATCCATGATGCCGCCGCAAAATAATCGCTGGCAAATATCAGCTGCTTCATTGGTTATTTCTGGTGAGTTATTTCCGGCACGTTTTCCTCCTATAAGAACTTCTAACCGCGACACGTCATTGAGGATATTATCGGGACAAACAAAATTATTTCCCAAACCACTTCCGGTTGCTCTTTCTTCCTTACCTGGTGAGTATAATCCTTTCCTTCGTCTAATTTCATCCAATTCCAGATCTTCCCTTTCCTTTTGTTTTCTTGCTTGTTCAATTGTTTTAAGTTTTGACATCAACTTTTTCTGCTGTGAAGAAGATTGTTGTTGTTCTATTTGTTGCAGAGGTGGAGGAAGTTGATAAGAAGGTTCCTGCTGGTAAAATTGTTCTTGTTCTAGTTGTTTTATTTTCTCTCTCTAAAGTCTTTTTACTTCTTTATCAAGATTTTTATATTCTAGATCTCTGGCTTGTTTTTTGTTTCTATATACGCGATATATCCATTTAATAAGATTATCATCACTTACTTTTTCATGACTGGGTTTTAAAATATCAGATTTATTAAGTATACCAAATAATATTATTTCGGGTAATTTTTCTCTTTTAGTATTTTTAATATCTTCGACAAACCCTTTCCTAAATCTTGCAATCAATTCTAAGTTTTCTTCAATTGGTTTGGGTTCAGGTGCAAGTTCTTTTCTCACGTCGGCGACTTCAGTACGAAGTTTTCCAATATATTTAAGTATTTCTTCATCGACAGGTGGAGGTTGAGCTGCAGCTATATTAGTTGGAAGGTCTCGTAAAATCTTTTTTGTTTGTTTGGTTCTTCTTGCTATTTTTTCAGTCTGCGCTGCAGTTTGTTTTGATACCGGAAGAAGATCTTCTTTGATGCCAGTTGTAACTTTCTCAGTAGCTGCAGTGACGGGTTTAAATAGTTTTTAGTGTCTTCTTCGTACTCAACTTGTGATTGTTGCTGCGCTCGTAAGTTTTCTCTAAATGAGTCTCTGACAGGAAGAAATTTTTTGATTGCTTCTAATCGTTCTCGAGCTATCCTTGCAGTATGAGATTCCGGATGAACCATTTTATTATAATATAATGATTTAATTATAGCAGCAGAGAGGGTGGGGACCTCAATTAAGACGTAATTGCGTAAAGCGCGTGCATAATAAACTAAAAAAAATCACCAACTACAATGGAGTAATATTAATTAGAAAAATTCCGGAGAGATTTTCTCAGTAAAGTGTCGATGCTTTTTTAAAATCTGTCGACGCTTTTTATTTTTCGATCGTTCGTAGGAAGGCTTATTTCGGTTTTTGGACGCTTCCAAAATTGGTCTGTCCACCCTCTCTGCTGCTCCGAAGCCTCTAACCCACCGAGATTTCTCTAACTGGGTTAGCTCATTTTGATATTTTATTTTTGATGTTTGTGTTTTCAAATTTTTACACGTGTTCGTTTACCGACCTGGACACTCGATTTTTGTCGTCACCTTCCCAGCTCCTATAGGGTGGTCTTCTTCCCACGTTAGAGCAAACCGCTAAAGCAACAGGAAAAATAGCAGAAAGAACTAAACAAAAAAATAGAGATTTTATTAGAACTTCCAGGTGAAATAGCTTTCGTAAAAGGTTAAAATAACTGTTATATACCTTCTATACATTCCACCTGAGACTCCTAACGCGTTTGTATTTGTTGTTTGACAGAATCACAGACGGGAAGATATTTCTTAATTGCCTCTAGTCGCTGTCGAGTAATCTAGCTGTGTGAGATTACATAATTGATATAATAATGATTTAATTACACCACACTACAGCAGCAGAGAGGGTGATGACAAATCCGAAAACAGAAACGTCAAAAATGAAATAACAAATTAGAGAAATCTCAGTCGGTTAGAGACTTCTGTTTGGCGTTATTGACCTTGTATTTTCATTGTTCGTAGGAAGCTTTATTTTCGCAAATGGACCCTTCTAAACCTTGTACGGTTCAACCTCCCTGCTGCTCCTTGCAAGTATGTATTATCACTTGCCCATCAGTTATAAAGAATAATGCACTGCAAACAATATCTTCATATCAGAAAATTATGGAAGAAATTTCACTAGAATATTACTAGTATTAAAAGAATTGCATTATTAATTTATGTGAGCGGAATTTAGTCATGGACGTCACATTAAAGCTCGCACTGACGGAGCTAATATTGTAGCGTCATAGCATCCATCCAATTATGATGGCAAAACAAAGAGGGATATGAATTAATGTATGATGGGTATGTGAGGGGAAAACTCATTTGAACATGTCTGGTGACAACTGAGAGAGAAACAATGTTAAGTAAGGTGAAATTAATGGTGTGTGACAGAAACGCACAAACAGGTTTGCTTCGGCTGAGCCCGGATAAAAGTCCAAGCAAAAATATAGATAAAGGTTAAAAGGGTAGAATCCCATACAACATACGGGTATTTTTTTTATATAAACCGCCTTGGAGGGCCTTCCTTTAAGGCTGATAATCAAAACTCTTCTCCGTATGGATAACATCAGATACATTTTGTCTCGCAGGTTGTACGTCCATACATTTAAGAAAAAGGTATTTTCTTGTCAACGAGTACTGGAAAGGCACGCACTCTGATTGAGATCCACCCTTGAGGAAATTTTCTGTTGGTTTGGAGTTTAACGGCTCACAGCCGAAAGGCTATCTAATGCAAAACCAATGGGAGTAACGTAAGTTGTATAGAAACATATTACACTCTCCACTTTGGCTGATAATGTCAGGATTCGAAACCGGGACCATGGAATTGCAAATAAGACACGTTTCCTTCAGGTAGGGATCGAATAAATGTATCCCGTACGCAAAATACAAAGTAGTACCTCAGCTAAGACTTATTTAGTATGGGAATGCCATAATGACCTAATTGAATCGAAGATGTTTCATTACGGGCAAAGCTTGACCCCTCCCCCTCTCCGTACACATGCGTACTTTTTTACACCCCCACCTGCGTACGTACGCTTGACGCACCCACCCACCCCCAATTCTATAGAACGGTATATATTTTTAATCCACGCAGAAACCATAAAGGATTAATAATATTAACGTGTTTAATAAAACATATTCCACTGACGTTGAATGTCTGGCTGCATCAAAGAAATACTTTGCATAACTTGAAACAGTTTGTCTAGTGTCCGCTCAAACGCCGACAGTGGAACATGTTACGTATTAGACAAATTATTATCGAGGTTTTACTCCCTCCGCGTACGTATATTATCAGTAGACACACACCCAATACGTAACCGTATGCATTTGGGTTACCCCCTTCATGCGTACGTACTAAATGGATGCCCCCCCCCCCCTTACCTATCAAAACGAGAAATCAGTAAACGTGATGACATATGATTTTACTATTTCGAATCTAGTTTCAAACATACGCATGCCACTAAAAATTCTCAGAAAAGAAGACAACGGAACTTTATTTTCAAACCAGATCTAACAATATACATTTAGATTAAGATAAAACAAATTATTAGTGCTGGTGGTGCACCGGAAAAAAAATTATTGGAAAGAGCGGGAATAGAAATAGAAATATTATGATCATTGCTTTGGATATACACGATATTATGGGATGAAAAGATAATGTACGCAAGTATTTTGAGTTTCCATGGAAACAGAATGATTTAAAACACAAGTTCTATAAATGCCCCTAATATGGTGTTGCTGTTGTTTTTATTGTTGTTATTGATTAAACGCATTTTTTTATATTCCACGCTATACATGGCGGCGAGTATAACTAGTAGAGGAAGAAACCAGGAAAAACCCAGGAAAGAACCGCCTACCCACGTGAAGATAGTGGAGAACTATCTCATAAACCCATGTTGGCCTGTGTATCTAACTTAACTTATACATTAACATTTGTGTAATTTAGTAACTCACTAAATTTATATTCATTAAAGGTTTTGATATACATCTTATTTATATATTTTATAATTATATCTGCAAAATGTTGACATTGAAAAGATAGTGAAATTCATCACCTATACCATAGGCACATAACTCATTTACTTGTAGATATATCCAAGTTTTGCTCATTCAGTTTTGATAGGAAACCTGTGATTCCTTATACTGAACGTTGTTAAAAAATTTCTACATTTGCTGACATACGTCTTAAAACAGGTTCGAAATTACAAGATTTCAGAGGTACTAAAACACAAAAGAAATGCTAGTTTTGTATACGCTGCTGTTTCAGTTTCATTGAGACTGTTCTTAGGTTAGAAAACAGTTGAGAATGCTTTAGATGATCATAAATTATTTATACTTATATTGCATAAAATTTCTTTGATAAGGAAAGCTGTTTAAAATTTGATGAAATACTTCCTATTAACAACAGGATCCTGGATAAACTATAAACGTGTGGTCCAATCCCACTGCTGTTTGTAACAAAGTAATAAAAATATTGAAACATACAAAGGACAATCGATATCGTTTATTTTCAGAAAGTACATCCTGTGCACGCACGTTTTAAATGTATCGACTACTAGTGATTATTTATACGAACTGATGTATGCATAACATATAGAAAAGGGAAATGAATTCAGTTGTTTTTAAAAATATCCCTTGATACAAGAATATATATAGATTCAAATGAGATATCAAATGAACATGCAATGGAAAAGAATGGAACGTCTTGATTGAATGTGCCTAACAAAACTATTGAAATATAGTGCGAATTAATGCAAGTCATACGTCTCACCATTGTTTTCTACTTTTTTAAATGTTCACTGAAAGATAAATGTACATATAGCTGCTGAGGAAGAGATTACACTTTTAATCTCGCGCTCTTTTTCGTACTCTAATCGCTGGAATCAGATGATCCGTCTGTGCTGTTCTGAGTGTTCCCAAACGGATTCTCACCACTCGCTCGGTGCACCAACGTGCCGCCAAATGCTGAAATGACTTGTTTCTTAATCTGGGACATCATCTGGTTTCTAACATCATGAAGCAATGAACATGACCTCGTCAGACACTGAGTGATATCCTGCAACGTCTGAGAGTACTTCAAAAATGAGTCGAGACCAGCTGCTTGGGCTTGGCGAATAACGGTGCCGGCTTGGGAACATACAACTTCCAGGCTACTCAAAATGTCCATTGTATGTCCTGAGTTGTGATTACCAAAGCTGAATGCTCGAGCGACATTTGGCACCTGGTTCCCGAACCCAATAGGGACAGAATGCATGGACATAGTGTTCTTGGCTGCTGGGAGACCGAAAGAAACTGAGGTCTGCGGTATAGGCTGCGTCATTGCTGTAGGGATCAATGGTCCAACATAAGCTGCAAATCCATTCATGGCAGACGACAGCCCAGTGGGAACAGTGGGTCTGAGAGAGGGGTACATGACACCAGGTTTTGAATACGTTGACGCCCTGACATGAACACTCTGAGAAACCTCCATTTGTGGCTTTGCCATTTCGTCCACAAAATCAGCGAGCGCCGTCTTTGAAGAAAGATCTTCCATTTTCACATACCCCATTGGTGGTATGATCATAGGTGCACTTGAATCGCCTAATCCATTTTTTATATCCGCTGAACAAATAAAATATACGAAGCTCGAAAGCAAAATTGTTGCTGCCTCGATTACCCTGAACATCTAAAGGAAAGAAAAATATGTTCAATTAATTTAATATGAAGCCATTGTAATATTTTTTTTAAACTTATTGTAAAATTATATTTCAATGTTCCCATAATAGCTTCAGGTCCTTTCGAACTAAGCTGTTGGTGAAGCTATGGAGACACAGCGCATGGCTGTTCTGAATGCTTACAAAAATTCTCAGAATGTGGAATTTCTAACACGATATGCATTAAGTATAAGCATCATGGTAGTTGGCCAAGCACAATGCGTCATCATATGTGTACAAAGAAACCACAAAGCAGCAAGAAAAGAGAAAACAAATTTGATCAACGATAAATATAAATGCACATGAATATATCGTACTTTGTATCATTCTTAATTGATTGCTAATCATGACGTAATCATAAGAAATTTATAATTAAACACATTTGTAGAAAACAATACAAGTAATGGTCCTTAATCAATTGCAAAATATATTGTAATGATGCTCACTTTTCATTACGACATGATTACATTTTCATCATAATATCTACTGAGAAATAACATTGATTTTAAATATTAGACAGCATTTGAGTGAGAGGTGTATTTAACATGTGCCAATTCCTGTCTATGTGTATGTGTGTTTAACTGTATAATATAACTACTCTGCCCACATTTAAATGATTGTATTTGTAATAGAATACATTCTAAAGGATAATATAATTGCTACGCTCATACGTGAATGATCGTAATTATGATAGATTTCTAAAGAATAATATAATTACTACGCTCATAACTGAATGATCGCGATTGTGATAAATTTCATTTTAAAGTGTAATTTAATTACTACACTAATACGTGAATGATCGTAATTGTAATAGATTACATCCTAAAGGGCAATATAATTACTACGCTCATACGTGAATGGTTGTAATTGTGATATATTACATTCTAAAGGGTACTATAATTGGTACGATCACACGTGAATGAACGCAATTGTAATAGATTACATTCTAAAGAGCATTGTGATTACTTTGTTCGTGTGTGAATAACCGTAATTATAATTGTAATAATTTTTTCTAAAATAATTGCAATTTAATTGATTAATTTTGAAAATTACAAATCCATATGTGGGTTTTAAATGTTGCAGTTTAATTGTAATCTTTTGTTTTCATCAGAATAAAGAAGATAAGTTAGTATGTTAATACTAATTTTGGTTCTTGATCCATTTCTTCATTCAAATGTGCTAATGATATTTTAAGACAAATAATCTGCACAAGTTCTCATAACTTTCATCGTCCACTTATTACATGACATAAAAAATGAAAAAGTGTATAACCTAAAGATAAATAACCAGCATAATAAAATGAATCATACATAACTGCAAACGTACGAGAGAGGGGGAGAGATAATTTGAGTTGCAGATTATTTAAATTTAATGTATTTCATTTATTCTTGAGAAAATATTGTTTCTTATCTCATTCAGATAATCATGACATCACAAACGATGCTTTTTTAGTAACGACTGGAATTAAATATTCGTGAAACTTGGGTCTAAGAGCTCAGAAGGGTCGTTATTAGTTTGCAAGAAAATATAACAGATACAGTTAATATGTATACAGTTTTTCATTGGGTCAATATGTAACTGATTGACATATAGCGTTGGTTTGCTCCAATGGCAATATAAAAGAGTTACTGGACCAAGCAACTTGTCTTGGTGGGAATTTACAGTTTCAAATCGCTCATTGTTTTCTTCTTGTTTTAGAATTACAATATATAAATTATATAAATTCTGAAGTAATTGTCGAAACTGGTGTGAGGTTCAGTAAGTACCTATCAATCAGGAAATGTTACGAGACGTGTTCAACAATGATGCTGATTGATTGCTACAGTTTTTTCGTCCATTGTATATTGCAATGAAAATTGTAACTCTAAATTACTTACCGTTGAGCACACGCTTCGAATACTAGCAACCGAGTTGGCGTGGATGTTTTTATAACAAATCTTACCTTGTTTTTTATCTCCTAATTTATATACTAAGATTTGATTGGCGTTTAATTACACCATGAAGAACCTGTATCACGACTTGCCTCCATTTACTCATATACTATGTTTATATGATCATAAATACCACATTATGTATCCCTCCCACTTTTATGATAGCTGTATGCCCCTTTTGTAATGACATATCGTTCATTAGTTGAGAAAACCGGACATTTCAATTTACAAAGGTGAACGAGTTCAGTGTTGGCGAGCGCTTTTATCTTAGACCCGTCCGGTAACCTCACGTGCGCTTCTGTCGCCATTTTACATCGTGTTCATAAAGAAAATGAGCCGAATTCTGCCCCATTAATTTTATCGCCTTTATAAGTAGATAAACGTGACAACCTTCACTGTAGACATGCTTCTTTTCATTCCATGTTACCGGTAGTAAGTTTGTTTGTTTTGGTTTTTTTTACTATAACCACACTTCACGAGAATGGAACATAATTTCCCATTTTTGTTTGTGCTAAGATCGTGTGAAAATTTACTCGAAGAATCTTTCATTGGAATATGTATGTATGTATGTATGTATGTATGTATGTATGTATGTATGTATGTATGTACGTATGTATGTATGTAAGCATGTATGTATGTATGTATGTATCTATGTATTGTCATTGTTAAGAGAAAAGGAAAACATATAAAGACTTTTAATCTGCATTTTTTGGATAAATGACGGTAAATAATATATACTTCTGCGTAACTGAAGTCTTGCAGTTTCTTTTCTTCTTTGTTTCATCGTTTCTTTTCTTCTTTACATTCTGCTCTTATTTTTCTTTTTGCCTGAATTGTTTACCACACGTATAAATCTTTCATCCTAGATGATCATTGAGAATACATAAAACTAATTCATTTTGCTTTATACTGAAAAGTCCCAATCATTCTACCATAACTTTCAAGGTTTCTTTTACATGCAACATACTCAAGACGAATCACCTATAGACATTTATGCGCCTATTCTACTGTCTACGTCTCTGAAGTCTATATATTATACTTATGAGTGTGCAGTTTGATAGGTATCAAAAAAATATGTATATTTTTGCGTTTGAGATTTATGTAGGCTATAACTTTATAATTCTTGTACTTCTTACATATTATCCGTCCTTTTTTGTCTTACAGTTAGCAATGCTAATAGAAGTAATGGCAATGTGAGACTCCTACATTTGTAACAACTAATGTATACCGTCCATGCTATGGAGTTGGATAGATATAATGCATTTACTGTTAATGTAATAGTCATAATATAAATGAGAGGTGGGAGCTAGGATACTATTCAGCAGATTTATGAAGGCCATATCTTACACACACATACACACGAATATATATATATATATATATATATATATATATATATATATATATATATATATATATATATATATATATATATATATATATTAAAAGAAGTAATTCAAAGTGGGGTGATTCACAAAATTGTGTTATCCGTACCAAGAGCCAAGTGCTTTGACCTACCTACAGTCTAAAGACAAAGGAAGAAAACCATGGCAATTAAAAACAAAGCCATTAGAATATAAAAAGTAAAAAATGTACTAACAATTATACCCTGGTAAAGTTATACGTGAAGAATGTAGTAAGGAAAATATGTCTGGAAAATACTGTTGCGTGATACTGAAAAAGAAATAATAATAATAATAATAATAATAATAATAATAATAATAATAAATGTACTTAAATTCATGTAAAGATGCAATGAGTAATTTACCTAGGTAAAAAGTGTCTGAAAGATTAGTGTACGAAGTCATAAATTGAAACCTGGCTGAAATACTGACTTCTGATTAATAGTAAGTCTATGTCCTATAGATGAACGTCGGAACGAGATACTTGCAGTACTTTTGTTTACAATTTGTGTTTCCCTGTATATGTGGTCATGTCCGATGTTACCTTGGCACACACATTACAGTTGGTATGTGCCTGTATATGTATTCATGTCCGATGTTATCTTGGCACATACAATGCAGTTTGGCTTGCCAGTAGCTTCTCGTGGGTCGGTGGTTCTTCCCGGGGGTTTTCCGGGTTCTTCCTCAACCATTAATACTCGCCGCCATGCATAGCCTTTCGTGTGCTGAAAAATGGCGTTAAACCCAACAATAACAACAACAATGCAGTTTGTATTTCTCTGTATATGTGGTCATGTTCAATGATATCGATGAACATGGTAAAAAAAGCAGTTTGTATGTGCCAGAATATGTGATCATGCCCGATCTCATATTGGCACATGCAAGATGGTCCTTAACTTTTTAGGTATACCGTTTGCATCCATGGAAATGTTATCAATAAGCTCTTTAGAAGCTGGGAAGATTCAATCTGGTGTCAGTGCTTCCGAATGATATATTGGGGCATTAAGGTGGTAAGTAATCACAACGGGGACAAATTTGTTGCCTTGCTATGTGCATACTTTTAAAGTGGTTCAAGTTTTCTTAACAGACCCGGAAATGTATTTTCTCCAGTATTTTCATTTCTACGAAGAGCCAATTAAATAATCGTCGTGTATATAGCAATGGCTTTGAGACGCAATCGATGTAAATGTGATTGTCTTGGCAAACGATAACTTGCGGCAGAACATGCCATTACGAATACAAATAAATCACACTTACTCGCGCTCTGCGTTGGCAAGGCTCTAGACCATGCCTCAGATTCGTTATCGAACTCAATTCGCGTAATAAATTTAGCCGACCATCTTGCGATTCTTGCCAGCGCGAATGATGTTGACACCCTTGAGAAAAAAAAGACGATGCAGTCACCGTCGACGCCGACGAAAAATACAGTGAAATCAAATGAAATGATATTCACGATAGAAGCAATTGTGGTTTCTGATCCTCGTAAAGTAAAATCGATACTACACAAATTCTTCGCTAAATAAGTAATTAGAGGATCTTTATTATATAGGCACGTGTACCATGAATCTGTTCAACAATTTGCACCAAACTGTGGGTTAGTGATGCAAAGAGTTGCAAGAAAGCCAGACATGCTTGCATTATTAGGACTTCCTCCGTATGAGCCAGGACTGACAGTAAAGCCACTTCAAAGGCAAAACGATTGCATATTAAAATTCCTTCACGGTTCAAGCAAGCCAAAATCTCAGTGGTAGTCGCTGATGAACAGGATCAACGCCTTATTGCAGCTACTATTGCCACCTAGGCTTCCGCGTATGCTCGCCGACTAGTCCAAGTCACCAAATTTAAGTTACACCTTCGCATCGGTGATTTCGAAGATTACCGAGAAATCATTTCACAAGCGAACAAACCAGGTACAGAAGCTATGAAGTTTCTTGCAAACATCAGTCCGGAAATTAATTAATATTACAGGATTTTATGGCTTCACCGATCACATCCACGTCGGGCTCAAAGTGACCACTACTACTTTTACATGACGAGTTCCTCCACGAAAGGCCCCAAAAACACCAAAGTCTCACGTGGTTATTTTCGCAGTGATGCTAATGTCATTCTGCAACTTAAAGACTAAGAGGCCATCAATAATAAAATTGAAGAAAAATTTGAATCTTTCCTCAAAACAGTTCAGGACAGATTCCTTCCAAATTCGATTGCCGAAAGTTCATATTCAAATTACCTCGTACAAGACTTTCCAAAGGTTGAGTTACATCCCAAAACAAGCGTGTACTCCGCCTTGAGCAGTGAAAAAAGTGAAACACGACAACAGACTTTCGAATGGGCTATCTTGTCCGTGTTACATCTCGCTCGCAATAATAAAGATAAGCTTCGAAAATAGAGACAGTATCTGGGTGAACTCGAGTTAGGTAACATAGAATTCTCTATTTAAGTTTCTAACAATGGCAAGTCTACAGGATTCTATCCTAACATTTCCGTCAATGTGTTTGTTTTGCTTGGAGCAGTGGCCATCATCCGATTTGATTATCCTCACACGCACAAAACAAAGATTCTCGTAAGCGCTGCATGGTTAATCTGTTGTTGTTACAGGGTAAATATGAGTAGTATCACTATGTGTGGATAAAAGATTTTTTCCCCAGTGGTGTGTCGGGACAGCAAGGAGAAAATTTCCGAGTCGGCGTCGTCTCCATCTATTTAGCACCTAACAGTTGCTTGACGATGCTGGCTTTTAAGTCGTTGAAAAGCCGTTGCGTATAATCGTGCCAGAGCACGGCAAGAATATTTTGAAATTTCCAGCGGAAGAAGAAAGTTTCGTAAGTGGTTTATGAGGACGCTGAATACCTAAACGTTCCCGTGAAGGCTTTGCTTACTTAAACCCTGCTGTTCAGTCAAAGAGAACAAAAGCTGCTGAACAAATCCCATGCTGGTTTTGATACATTGTTTTCAGATAATGTGGTTCGGTTGAAGCGTTCATCAAATCGCTCGAGGCTACCGCGAAATAGATCTGTCAATAGCTTTCCTCACCCGCAGTCATGATTATGATGATGACATTAGTGAGTTTATCTGTGGACACTCATTTCTGGACCTCTGAATGAGCTTTCAGCTCCACCAATGCTTTCAGTTCCACAAGCTCGCAATCACTGTCGCATATATGGCACGTACAGAGAAGCCACACATAACTCATGCAACCTGCAGTTGCAAATTGCCCCAAGAAAACAAAAGCTCCTTTTATGCCTCATAAACCTTTGCAGGTATGATTCTCACTTAGTCATGCTAAAGAATCGCAATGGGCATCAAACGCATTAAAAAGTGTAATTCCAAACAGCGTAGAAAAATACATGACGTTTCTGTTGCCTCATTTAGAGTTCATTGACGCGACGCAGTTCCTCAATTCAGGCCTGACCAAGCTAGTTTTTAACCTTGCACGGAACGCTTTCCCCGATTTTGATGGAACTGAAAACTCCAGATTATGTTCGCTTGCTCGCAACGGATTTTAGACGTACGAGTTCATGAGTGACAAATTTTCTGAAAGTCAGTGGTCATCTATCGAGCCCTATTACTCGTAGCTGACAAAGGTATTTACGACGACGACTACACGCACCCAAACTATGTCTGCTTTGCGTTTTATTGTCGACATTTTAGTGACTACCATGGCTTATATTAACGCACTGACGTGCTATTCATCGCGAATGTCTTTCAGGTGTTTTGCGAGATTTGTGCTCGTGTACACGCTCGATCTCGCGCACTACTTTTCATCACCGGGAATGGCCTGGAACTGTTCACAAGCATCGACCAAGAGTTCTTTGTCTAATGTGCTATCCGCGGTGGAATTTCTATGGCAAGAGATCTCTAGGCTGTTCCGAAAAAAACATGCGTGGATTGATACGATTCTGCAATCCATCTATTTTGGCACGTCCGTGTTAAATTTGTCTTGGCTCTTCGTGCAAAAACCGCACGATGAAACCGAGGTTCGGTGACCAAGTCAAGTTCCTTTTTCACGGACAAGGACATGTTGCAGATGCACATCACCACCAACAACGTCTACGTGGACATGGATGAGGTATCACTGTAGTGCGAGTTTGTCATTAGCGAATACCCGAATTACTTTGTACTGTATAGCAATGTCTCAAACGTAGTGGAGAAATTCAAAGATGAATGAGTGTGCAAACCCATTGAAGAACACGTGTGACTGCGACTGAAAATGTATTCGATCATAATTGGTTCGGTACTCTCTAGATCTAAAAACAAATCAGTTTTAAGTCTGTCTCCGCTGCAATTATTCCGATTCCGCTTGCACAAATATTCTATTCACTATTGGACCAAAGAGCGGTTTCACGCTTGTTCCTCCGCGGACATTAAATGACTACATGTTGGCTACCCCGGAATATAAATCCGATCGAGATCGTGAATACATCGACTGACCACCCTGAATTCTAAGAACAACTATTCACACCATCTAACTCATCCGTATCGATACAGAACTATATTATCTTCCGAATCGCGTCAGTTTGGCCTTATATCCGTCGCAAGTGTGATTTCATTATTCAAAGCTACTCTGACCGCTATAAGTCGCATCATCCACGAGTGAGATCCTACGATTACTGGTTCACGAATAATCGTTCTTCAAGTGTACGGTTAAATCGGTCTTTAATAACTGGTTGGAATTAACGACCGCATCTCTGTACATGGTTTTCGTTGAGAACGTAGCCAAGGCTCAAACAAACTCTTTATCTGGATCCTCTTGTGGAAATAGCGTAAATGTTGGCACCCCACATCCATACATACTTTTGAACGCGTCTGCAACACTCGCTCGGCTCAGACTTTGTTTCTGCTGGCAACATCTACGACAGTTAACTCGTATTTCAATGTGTATCCACGATAGAGTTCGTGTTCGCATACACGTACCTGGTCGTGTGGGAGAAATAGGAAGTCAGCCTGGTAACTTCGTCGACGATCCTCACATCGAACCATTCACGGGAAATCTTCTTAGATGCGTGTAAATTAATCTGCCACATTGCTTATGTGTAAGCCATGCTCGAGAGACCTCAATATTGCGTATTGTGAACAGATCACTAGTACAATAATTGCCCGGTTAGGAGTTTCTGAAGTTTCTTTGCGGTTAAATGGTCTTCTGGATCGCTTGTAAAAGGTATGCTTGACTTCGAAGACAATGATGTTGCACTTGCATATCAAAAGCTGTGGTCGTAAATGTACCGACATGAAAACAACCAAAATAATACCTTGAAAACTTTCGAGTTGTCAGAGTTAGTGGTAACTCAAAGGCAGAGACCCCGGTTAAATATTTATATTTATCGCGGAGATTTCAGCTGTGTTGGCGGCTGTGACTTCCATGGTTCACCAAACGGTTGCGTTAGCATCCCTTAACGGCACATTCCGGATGGTTGTGGAAATATGCTTTGCCTCTGGCCTTTCGAGTCCATAGGCGGTAAACACGCTGGGTCTACAAAGAAAGGAAAAGATAGTTGATTATCCAGGTGGATATGGAGCCCAGGTCTTAGGTTGTGAACTCGTCGTTAACAAATTTTGATTTGCTCATCGTGACAAAATCACTCACGCACTTCCGATGCGTCCTCAAGCGGGTTGAACATGCATGGATAATCAGTCCGCACGTGGTAAACCGTCAACATCAACTTGGATACATTTACAGTACCTGGAACTCAACTTGGTTGCATACGCGATAACACTTGGGCGTCTTTCGTATTGTGACTCGTACGGGATTGTATGGTCAAGTGAGTTATTGATTGTTTACGTAAATAGTGGCTTTACAATGCCGTTTATCACTGTTTTATTCATCGCCTCCATTGCAAACACTGGTAGACGCTTCGATATGTGGGCATCTCTTCCTTGAAGAACTGCGCACTCGAGTGTTCACCAAGTTCACAAGAGCTTCTCGATTTCGTGTTGACGTGTCACTTAGAAACTACGCTTAGCATATATAAAATGCCTGCTCACATTTATGAAGGCGCCGGTGCAGCGGAGCCAAACTGGACTTGACCAATTTGAGCAATCCGGTTGTTGTTGGCGTCGACGGAAACAAGCATGTGATATTTCAAGACAAAACCTACAAAAACTGCAAACGTCCAACGTGTACATCAGCAACGTTAATTTGAAGTCCCGAGATCATCGAAACCAGGGAGACAGAGACTCTGGAGTGTCGGTTGCGTATATCAAAACTTTTGTTGATATAATCACGACATAGAAAGTTTAACGTTTAACAGGTCCGGTGATTAAATGAGAGGAAACCTTATCATGAACGGAAACCGAATCCGGCAAACGCAAGAGGCTATCAATGATATTGATGTTACGACAAAACAGTATGTGAATGCAAAAAGCAGTGAGCGATTACCTGATATCAAGGTTGTGACTGACAACCTCAGATTCTCTGGCAACATTTATAAGATTATTTATTGTACAGAAGTAAACTCTGGGCTAATGAGATATCCAAGAACAGACTAACGAGCTCAAGACACAATAACAGTTATAAAAGTAGCTTTAACATAGCATATTATGGAAAACATTAATACATTGTAAATGTTATATATAATATAATTTACAAAACATGAACAATGTCACGAATATTTTATATGAGAAAAATAATGATTATGATGTTATTTAATAATATAATATAAACAATGTCACAATTATTAGATTAGAAAACACATTAAAATGAAAATCGCATGTCTTAGTGTTCGAGTATAAAGTAATATAGTCAACTTGTGACCATTCCTACTTAGATATTTCATCAATGGAACTATTCCATAAGAAGGCACGAAGGTCTATAATCTTTTATTCAGCTGAGCATATCTCTTCTTTGAATCTTTTGGCTGACCGAATCTGGACTCTTGGCGTTCAATTTATTTTTCAACTTGGTCTTGCTCTAGGCCGAAATGCTCGATCAGCTTAAAATATAATCTTGACTGCAATCAACAGTTTGTTGCAACGACCTTTGACAACCTTCACCGAGTTGTTTGTACGCGGTAGACTATCAACGATGCGATCATGCACGTTCCACAAGTCGATGGGGAAGAGAGGATCAGCTCTGCGTTTTCTCCTGCGCCTTCCGATACAAGTATACTCCCACCAGTCCATGAGTGGTGTAATTTCTTCTGGACAAGCCTCTATGAAATCTTCAGATGCAGGATGAACTTCGCTTATAAGCACGATACTCAATAGCAGCAACGTCTTTACTTTAATCTGAAATTCCTCATTGTCGCGATACAGCAGCGAAAGACCTAATTCCTTAACCTAACTCAAAAGACATTGACCAAGATGAAAGAGACAACCAATAAGACGAGTATCCGGATAAACATGCTGTGTGGAATTTTGCGTAGCTTTCTTAAAATCAGATATAACGCCTGCTGGCTGCTATGATGGTTTAAGATCTTGGAGTTTTTCGAAACGCGTCTGTGTGTTCTTTCTGCTTCAATGAGAATGAGACAGTGGATCAAAGGCATGACCTTGTTATCAATCAATGCATGAATTGTAAAAACCTGATTTTAAAAAAGTAATGGCGCAACTTTGAATCGACAAACCAGTGTGCATGACGATCCAATAGATCTAAATTCTCCCAGGTTCCGAACATTAAAATTAAGTTGTCATCAAGTGGTCCTGAATCAGATAGAAAGAAAGACTCACCTCTTGTCATCGTTTGTAGACTAACAGGTACCTGAAGTATCTCGATATCCCCGATGGTTTGTGGATTTGGATATGGAATTGTTTCCGTTTCCTTCTATCAGCATTTTCCCTATCCTTGCGAGATTTTAACAGTCGACCAATAAAATAGCTTTGTCTTTCTGTGAATCGATCTTCTCCATATTTTAATTCGTGTTAAAAAAAAACGGAGGTTTTATCCCCTAAGTAATATATAGATTTCATGATCCGCTCATTACTAACAAGTAATTAAACAGTTTCATATACGATGCTACATATGATGTTTTTATCTGAATCGCATTGTTTACAATATCTGAGTATACTAGTTAACAGTCAAGTCCCATATCCGCAACACTCTGTTAATGACGTTTTTGTTGTCGGGGTGAAATTGATGGCCTCTTTTGTCGGCGCTCATTTGTTGTGCGCTCTTTTGTCGCCTATCATATGGGAATCTTTTAGTATACAATCAGTGGAACAAAGACAATCAGTGGGAGATCCTGATGCTGAAGCTAAAATATTAGAATCTATGGATTCTTTTCATAAGCCAGATAAGTCATACAAGCGTTTTTAGGTTTCAGGCTCGTTTATGGTGAACACGTTCAAAAATATAGAGATACATGGGATAAATGTTGTGGATGAAGCATTCTTAGGACCTGTATTTGAAGACCACTAAACTTTTATACATGACGGACTCGACACTTGAAGAATTTGTCTCAGACGATGATGTGGTTGGAGCTGGATCAGCTGAGAGAGCATGCCAACATCGTAGACAAATTTGTTCCACTTGTCAACTACCTGCATGAGAACGGGGTTAAGAAACGGTAGTACAATTTGAAATTTCATTTCGCTGATGTTCAGGTAGAAATCGACAATTGGAACCAGCCTGGTGAGAAATACCCACTCGAGGCCAGCTTTCAGTGATCGCACTTGCACGCGAAAACGTTTAGGGATTGTTTCCACAGCGGTGAAGTAGAATTCACCGACAAATCCGGCACGATAAAATTCTCCGTCAATTATTAAAACGAAAGAAAAACTCACGAAGATATTCAAGAAAGACGCTTTTACCCGAATAATGGTTCTTGGACAAAAGCAGGAACTATCGTTGGCAACATCAAGCAGGGGTATGATCATTGTAGTTCCAGATGAACCGAAAAGCGTATAAACAATCGCAGAAGCTATAAATATTCCCCAAGAAAATATTTATATAATAGCATGGCAGTTGTACCGGTGAATAAAAATGATTGGTTTGGAAGTGCGTGTTGCACCCTTTTTTTTGGGGGGGGGGGGCACCAGACAGATGCCCCCCCCCCCACCTAGCCAAAGAATAAAAGTGTTTTTATGTTTCACTGAGTCCCCCAGATATGTTGCTTTGTTTTTTAAATTTAAACAGAATTTCGATCAAAAATTTTAAATGAATTTTTGACGGGGTATTTATTTCCTAGTGTATTCTATAGGATTGTTCTTCCGAGTCGGTTTCGATCACCTGACTCGGAGTCCCTCTCCTAGTATCTTTGTTACCTTGGCTAAAGGTTGCCTACGTCCCGTGTTTGCTATGTGTGAATGTGCTATATGTTTGTTCGTGCTATGGTTGTGTTCGTGTTGGGACAGCCGTCTATATCGAATTCTTCCCCAGTTGTCCTGTGATTCTTATAACATGGATCTTCTAAATTTTGTACATATTTATATTTCCAAGCTTTTAGAATAAGAATTTTGAATTTTGGGCGAAGTAACGGTGTAATAATATTTTTAGGGGGAAAAAAAACTACTATTGTTTTAGTGTGTGCTATGTGTGTTTCGTTCTTCGCAAATCTATATTCTGCTGAGGTCAGCTGTGTTCGAGAGAGCTCCATATTTACTTTATTGTTTTTACTTCACTCTCTCGAACTTGGCTACCTTTATTTATTTATTATGTTTCCGAAAAGGGTTGCCAAAGATTTTATTTCCTATACAGTTGAGTGACAGTATAGGTGTTAGTATAGATTGGTTTCTTTTGTGTTGTATGTCTACTTTTCCATGTCGCATGTCTGTTCCTTCCTTCCTAGCTCCATGTGAGTGTAGGTCCCTGTCCTATAATTCTCAAAGATAAAAGAAAGGTATTAGTATTCAATATACATTTGCTTAAGTAGAAATGGAGAGGTATATGTTCTACTATTATCTATCAAGAGTAGGCAGGAGTAATGTCCCATTGGGGTAACTGCCGTTGGTAGTTTATCATTACATATGCCTCTCACTTTAGTTTATTTTCCTATGACTATTATTTGGCCACAGGCCATCATTGTTGTAACGATATAGTCAGTAATTTTATACAGCGTATTTTTGGTAAAATTCCCATCAAGATATAAAATGCTTTGTTGTTTATATTTATCTGTTTTGTTTATTTCAGCTATTACCTTGTCCCTATTTATTTTTGTTTTTTCACATTGTATTATCACATGGAATTTAGAAAACGGGCCTCTTTTACACAGTGGACATTTTGGCGGTACTCTGACCATGCGCCGTCTCACTGCAGCCTCTCCTGTCAACCATGCATTGTGCATGTATTTAAAGCAGAGGCTTTGAATTTTAAGGGAGCCTAGTTTCATCCAGTGTCCCCATGCTCTGTCCCAGTTAACGTATAAATTTTCTTTTTCTGCCGTGCTTTTAATATTTTTTGTTACGTCCTCCCTTATCCAGTTATATGCTAAAGTTTCCTCTTTATTCCATAGTTCTTTTTTATCTCTATATTTTATTAGTAAATCTTTAATGTTTTTGAATTTTCTTGGAATTTCTAATTGTTTTATTAACTTATTATTTTTGTAAATATCGTCCCTATTTCTTATGGAGAATCCATAACGGTATATGTAAATACCTTCCCATGGACTCTTTGGTTCTAGTCTTAGCCTCTTAAATTTATTTAAAATATTGCCGGCTTTAAGTAGTATAGGGCTGGGGAGTCCTACCCCTTCCCTTTCTTTAGCTTTATATAGTGTTTCTTGATTGATATAATGAAGTTTAAAATCCCAAATGTAGTCTATTATATTATTATCTATTGTGCTTAATGCTTTGTTACTAATATCTATAGATTTTAAGATATAATTAATATGGGCGTACATGTATGTTTTCGCTACTTGTACTCTCTCCATTAGGCATAGTGGCGTTAGTGCCCAGATTTTCATATTCTGTTCGATTGCTTCTCTTATTTGTCTGCAGTTTTCCTTCTCTTCATTTTCTCCAAAATTGACTCCCAAAACTTTGACCCTTTTCTTGATTAAATGTGGGGGCAAACCTGGGTGGTTACCTCTCCAGTTTCCTATTTTGAGTATTTCCGTTTTGTCGTGATTAATCTGTGATCCTGATGCTTTGCTAAATCTGTCAAATTCTTGGATCAGGTGTTTAAAGGAGTTATGATCCTTAATAAAGTTTGTACAATCGTCGGCGTGTTGTAACATTTTCACTTCTTCTTTTATATTCGGTATTTTAATACCTTCAATATCTTTATTTAGTTTAATGCTCATGCTTAGTATTTCAATCGCTATTACATATAATAGCATAGATAGTGGGCAGCATTGCCTCACCGATCTTTTAATATCAAATTTACCCGTCTTTGCTCCATTCACCTGCACTCTTGAAGTTATTTTTTGTACAGGATTTTGGTCCATATTTGAAATCTGTTTCCAAAGCCAAATTTCTCTAAGACTTTTTGTATATAGTTGTGTTCTAATCTATCAAAGGCTTTTTCTTGGTCAAAAAGTACCATGGCAGCTTTTTGTCCACTATCATTTATATGTTCAATAATTGTTTTTATACTTAATATATTATTTTGTATATCTCTGCCTTTGGGACCACATGTTTGATTTATATTTATTATTTTCCCCATTTCCTTTTTTATCCTATTCGCTAAAATTTTGCTTAGTATTTTATAGTCCGTATTTAGGAGGGAGATGGGCCTCCAATTTTTAAGATCTTCCCTCTCCCCCTTTCCTTTATACAGTAGTGTTATTATCCCTTCCCTCATACTCTCTGTCATGACATCATTTCTAAGTAAACTATTATTATACAACCATTCAAAGATGAGCGACATCTCACCACAGAATTTCGCATAGAAGTCCGTGGTGAATCCATCTCCACCTGGGGATTTTCCTTTGGTGAGGCTTCGAATACTTTCCACTATTTCTTTTTGCGAGATGAACTCATCACATAAGTCTTTATGTGCTGATGATATCGTCTCACACTGAATATTTTTTAGATAGTCATCAATTTTGTAGTCTTCAATTTTTTGAGATGTGTATATTTGGGTGTAGTATTCCTCAACGTATTTGAGTATTTTATTTTTATCAGTAGTTTTTTCCCCATTAATCTTCAAGGTCTCCATAATTTTTTCTCCCCCCCCCCCAATCTCTTCTCGCTTATACAGTCCTTCCGCTTTTCTGTATATATGTGTGAATTTTCCCGCTCTCATTTCATTACCCTTGATGTTTTCTTCTATTATTTTGTTTAGTCTATCGTTTAGTTTTTTTTCCCATATCTGCTGTGTTTTCCCTCTTTAACTGCCGTTCAATTTCCTCTTTCTCCATTTTAAGTTTTTTTACTTCTGATATTTGAAGTTTCAATAGCTATACTTTTTATTTTTAATTTAAATTTATCCCATTCTCTAACAATATCCATGTTTCCTCTTTCAATAAACCTTCTTATTTCATTTTTAATTTCGTTTATAAAATTGGGATCCTCCAATAACTTATTGTTAAATTTCCAGCCCTCTTTTCCCCAGTTATTTTTAGCTTTAAAATTTACTGTCATGTATATAAGTTTGTGATCAGAGATCTTAAAAACAATAATTCCAGCCTCTTTGTGTGTTTCTTCGTTAAAGTTTGTACACAAGAATTTATCTATTCTACTCCCTTTGTTTATTTTATATTCATATGTATATTGTTTCCTAAGTATATTTAACTGTCGGTATACATCTTTAAATCTATGCCTATTTATGAAGTTTTCCATTTCTATCTTAAATCTTATATCATTGGTTGTTAGTTCCCCCTCCCTATCTATATTATCCCCTACCCAGTTATAGTCCCCTCCTAATATTACGTCTTCCATTGTATATCTTTCTAGATATTTTGATAGATTTCTAATAAATTCCTGTCTTGGATATTTGTTGGACGGCATATAGAGGTTAATAAAATGTATTTTCCCAATTTTGACATGTAGTAGTCTCCCTTTAAAATCTTTACCCTCTTCTATTCTCTCCCATTGGATTCCTGGTTTATTTTTAATTATTGTTGCCACACCCCCTTTCACATCATTCCCCTCAAAGTCATTTTTCAACAGAATTCCATTTAAGTGACTTTCACAAAAAGATATCACATCATTTTTAAAACCATTATGGGTTTCTTGTAAAAAAAGAATATCAAAATTTAGGCTTTTATTGAATTTGGCAAGTTTTTCTATATTTATTCCATTTACATTTATTGAGTATACTTGGAAGTTCGTTCCTTCCATTTCTGGTTGCCTCCAGGTTGCCGCATTTATGGTTGCCACTTGATTTTATTTTGATTTTTATTCATAATAATTTTTTTGATTTTTATTCAACGGGCGCACTGGCTTCAGATTCTCCCCCCACACCCGTCAAAAGGGTGGGTGGGGTTTCTTCTGTTGAATTTGTATTTCCTTTGCTTGCTTGTTCAGTCTTGTTCTCTGTCGTATTGTCTTCCATTACTTTTCTTTGCGTATCATCCGTCTCACTCTCGTATTCACGTCCTGTTTCATAATCATCATCATTTCCAGTTTCTTTGTCATTTTCCTGTTCAAATATAGTTTCATTTTCTGTTTCTGTTTCCATTGTTGCACCCCGGCCGGGATGCGTCGGGGCAAGGTTTTCATATCAGCAATTATACCTGTCGGTAATGTTTTTAGAAGAACAACATTGATAGACCCTCAAAGGTACCGACGCTAGAAAATAATCTAAGCGGAACAAAAGCTGCGAGTTGAAAGTACCAAGAGAACCGTTATTCTCGCGAAATATAAACGCGTGTATGTGTTGTCGTAGATGTTATTTGTCTTTGTTTGGAGGAATTGCAACTACATTAACCATCATGGTACACCAGTCTGATTTGCTGTCGGAGTTACATGATAAAAACCGGTGGAACTGGAAGCGCTGGTAAAACAATTTCGTGACGACTTCATCAACGAGTAGACGTTTATTCTGAAATTCTCGCGACAACACAAAGAAGTCTCAATACAAATAACAAACTATAATACCTGTTATTACGTGTTAGCTGGAGAAAAAAGTTACAATCGCCTAGTTGCAGACGGTGTAGACCAAAAATCGAGTGCGCTTCATGGATTTTCTCGCGAGAAGCCCCTGAGGGTTACTGATAACCTTGCGGTCGCGCACGGTCAAGTAAGGAAACTTATTCGCGTTAGCCGAGCGGGTAATGTCATGGGGGAGAGGGTTGAATGCAGACCAGTAATAAAAATCTAAATCCCTTATAATCCTACTGATGACCCTAAATGGATAATGATTTTTTATTCTTTCTTTGATAGTCAAAAGCGCTTTGGCTGGTTTTTATTTTAAGAGTAGTTTGGACTATTGTCATTTTTGTACACTTATCTTAGTCAGTTCCAGGCACACACGGTTCCATTCTGCATTACCCATCCCGCACTTGAAAGGACTGTTATTATGATTTGTGTTTTGTTATATGCCAATTTAAGTTATTTCTCCAACATGTGATAGACGTAAAAAAAAATCTTTATATGTTACCAACTTCAAAGTACCCAAACATACCAGAACCATTTTTCAGGAGTACGTTAGGTATAATATACGGCGAACATTTTAACAAAGGTACAAAAGCCTCTTTCTTACCGTAATTGTCCGCATGTAACGCAAACCCATCCACACACAGTGTAGGCTCAGATTTACCGTAAGTTAAGGCATCAGTAGCCTGGGTCAACCAGTGCTGTACGCGTTAACTAAGGCAGAGTTAATTAATAATGAAATAAAGAAAGCATGTTAATACACATCTCTGAAGTAATCCAATTCTTCTATGCATATTGATTAAACCGCAACCCTTTTTACAGATGATTAATGCTTAAAATTACGTATATTCAGTACCATATTATTCACGATTTATACACAGAAATTACAAAATAAATGTGAAGAACATAAGACGGCCTTTACCAATGAAAATATTTTGCAAGCAGCAATTTTTTCTTCGGTTTCCCTTAAAGATTTTAAAACACGTTAAACAATTTGAAAGATAAGATAATGTAATTTTATTGCAAAATTTATTTGATGAATCATTCGCTTGTATAATTTTTGTAAAGTTTGAAGAAGTTTTACTTATTTTGACTACTAGTTAAGAAATGAATATTATTTATAAATTCAGAATGTGATGTTTTATACTGAAATTATTTTTCCGAATTAAAGCCAGAATTAAAGCCTGCAAGGTTACACACACACACACACACACACACAAACACACACACACACACACACACACACACACACACACACACTTATATATATATATATATTTATTATATATATATTTATATGGTAAGAAAACTTTTGTGGAAGGTATAGATACACTGAAAGAAAACTGAGTAATCAGTTCTTGAGATATCAAATTTAAAGAAAAAAAAACATTTTCGCCAGCAATTTGATTTATTCAGTGTTATATCCAAGGTAGAATGGACTGGACATGGTATTTGCAGTGGACTGTGATCAGGAACACAGTATCACATCCAACATAAGGCGGACTTGAACTTGATATTCGCATTGGACGGTGCTTAGTAATACACGGAAGCCGGAGTATACAGACTTTACTGTACATTCAAATAAAGTGTGGTATAAATGAATACATTGTATGTTTAATCTCATCATAAATTCTTTGACCTAAACATATCACTATACGTGAGGATTTTTTTCGCATAAAAATGTATTGTTATTGCAATATAGAACATAGTATGGTTTAATAAGTCAAGTAACAATTACCATAATTGTGGATAATTATGTATTATGATGACTGTTTTGAATTTGTACCAAATGTTTATTGCTCCATAAATGTAAAAGAAAGCCGTATGTTGAGCAACTGATAGTAAAAAAAATTGTTGCAGCCTTGTATTTGGTGCGTGAATGTCTTCGTGCGAATTGATGCGAACATTTAAAGAATATGCCGTTGGAAGAGGAAGATAGCCTACATAAAAAACGATTCAAATCATAAATCAGCTGTACTTTATATACTCGCTTATAATACCAGCCCAACTGCAAAGAGCACAGACCTGGCTCTTCCGTCGCGTATCGCTCTGGTAGATCTGGTTATGTGCATTTTGTTAGGAATAATTATTAGAACAAACAATTTGTTTGACTTTCGGGGCTGTCGGGTGTTTTCTGTTCAATTTTTGGGCAGAGGGGGTGCATTTTTCATGAAAACGCAAGAAGATATAAAACGGCTACTTCAGAACATAAAATAAATCCTGTTCGTTTCACTCATGTCATCGATCTTGATACTGTTCTGAAAGCCTGCGTTTGAACACAAAATTCAAAATATTTTTAATCGTAGAGCAAAGAGATTCTCATGAATCAGGCTAGAACAATTCTTTTCGATCACAATTTTTTTATTTCACTCAATATAAAATTAAATATTATTTCTACGAAAAAATAACATTTAGTTATACATTTATTCAAAGATTTGTATGATGACCAGTGACATATTTTAAAGTGGCGAAATCACTCCCACTCAATCCTCAATCTGAGCCGAAATGGATCGTTTCACCCTCTCCGTCGTCACGTGTAGTTGCGCCCCAGAATCCCGAATTTGAACCTAGACGGCTTCCAGACTCCTAGCCTTTTAAACGTCAATCACTACAAAATCGTCCACTCTCCTCATCACCACAAGAGACAGGGGCGTAACATTATTTTCTGATTAGTCGTGGTAATGTGGCCATAATTAGGGACATAGTGCTTGTGCATTATATATATATATATATATATATATATATATATATATATATATATATATATATATATATATATATATATATAATTTGTAGGCTGGATCTTACAAAATGGTAAAAATAAATTTGATTCCCTAACTAATTTTGTCACAAAGGTCATCATTATAGCATACCCTGATTTTTTGATGGCATTAAAAGGTTTGGGGTTCTCCTGAATCAAAATATTTTCACATTTTACTTAATTAATCCAGTTTCTTTTGTAGTTTAGATAAAGTTAAAATGTTAGTAGCTCTTAAAAACATAAGAAATCATAAAAGATCGCCTTGCTTAAAATAAATTTTAAGAAACTGGTTAATGCACATCATAAACGTACTTCAGGTATTGGTGCCGTCCAATAAAATAGCAGAATATGTTTCTAAATTTGGGTAGGTGACCGGCGCAAAATGTGTCAGTTACCAAAAAGGAAAGAATAAACTAGGAATAAATGTACCAGTTTGATCAATCTGACTGCATAGCGATATATTTTGTGTCCAAAGGACTGTTTCTTTTTATGTCGTAAAATAACTGACTCACTGAACAATCACACTAAAACAAGAAGTAATATGTTTATTTGTTAACGTATATTATAATTTCTGTCTCCAATCTTAAAATAAAAGTATACTTAGTTCTTTCTGCCGATGACGTAAAATTTGCCGTGAAATGGTCGTCTACTTTTAAGTATCTTTCTATCATAAAAGCGAGTGCAATAAAAGTAGACCGGATGAATAATCTGTATTTAGAAAACACAGTTATATCAGGCGGTCAATATTTGATTAACTATTATGAAATTTGACATCGAGAAAAGAAGAAATTGTACACACACACAGGCACACACACGCACGCACACACATACACACGTGCTTACATACATCCATGCATACATACATACATACATACATACATACATACATACTTTTCATTCTTAGGTTCTTTTTATTTCATTATATGCTATGGATAATTGTGTTTTGGACTTCATCTTGTCTAAAATCAGTTAATTTCCTACTTGATCTGAATCACTGATTTTCGTTTTGTAAACAACATGTTTTTCTCAATCTGAGTCCAGAACATTGGAGATGCCCAATCTAATGCTGGGTCTACTTGTTGTTTAACACATGTTATATTATCATGTTAGTAACATAACTACGATTTTATCTTGTAAACATTTGGAATCTTCCAGGACGAAATTTCCCATTAGGTAATTGTTTGTTGTTTTTTTTAATTCTGACCTGAGGCCAAGCAGATAACTACAAAAACTTGTTTATCTAGAGATTATTCATTCGTGCAGTAAGATCTGAGCCGAGTCAATTGCATTATTGTTGTGGTCAGTATTTCATTTGGGCTGAAATTTTTTTTTTTTAATTATTTAATTAAATGTATTCTTCTCTGAAAATACAAACTGCTCAAGAATAACTTTCATGGAAATAGAGAAGTCGATTTATAATGAAATTCAAAGATTTATTCTTGGATTATATTATTGTGATCCAACAAAGAACTGTTGGCACATCACCGCGACACGGGCCACCACAGGCACATCAATACCTCCAGTGGTGGATTTATTTTTGAATACCACTAACGTTTATTCAAAACTTTAGTCATTAGGACTTGTGCTAGAAATTCTAGGATTTTTGGGGATTTATTGCATAGTAAGTTCTTTTCTTATTTTTCACTTTGTATTCATAGGAAATAAATTATTTGTTACATTTGACAAAGCTTGTTGCTTCTAACTCTTCTCTATTGTTTATTTTAAAACAACATAGTCGTAATACATAAACATACACACAGGCACGCACGGACGCACGCACTCACACACGCACGCACACATACATATATACATATAGACATGCATATATACATACATGCATACATACGTAAGTACGTACGTACGTACCTACATACATACATACATACAACATACATGCATACATACGTACATACATACACACACACATACATACATACATACATGCATGCATGCATGCATGCATGCATGCATGCATACATACATACATACATACATACATACATACATACATACATACATACATACATACATACATACATACATACATATACAACATACATACATACATACATACATACATACATACATACATACATAAAAATTTCAAAAGAATCAATCAATCATGCAATAAGAAATATCACTGAAGACATTAAAGGAATATAGCTGCTCGTATAGATTCTGAGATTCATACAGAACTGGTACAAAATACCGAAAGATGGCCTTAAGTGCCATTGACGAGTTTGCAGTATAATGTATAACGGACGCTTACTTTTTTCGAATTCAGATATTTATCTGTTTTAATTCAGGAACTGAACTATCCTTTTATGGAGTATCTAAAATTAAACTTTCTCACAAATATAAACGAAGTAGTTAAAAGGTACGCTGAAGGACTTTTAATTTGAATATAGCTCTTCAATCAATAATCTTCATGAGAGATGAATGCAATTAAGTCTTCAGAAAGAAATGTTAATCTTTTTAATGTGTAATAAAATAGAGGAAAACAATCTCACCCTTTAATTATTTTTTTTTCGTCTTTAAAGATCGTTAGTATTGCTATTAAATATCACTGAGTTATATTCGTTGATATATAAATCTCGCAGCAATAGACAAGTCCCACCTTTTCAGATAGCAATAGACAAGTTACACCTATACAGATAACAATAGGCAAGTTACACATGTACATATAGCAAAACTTCTGACATGAACAAAAACTTTTTCTGAAAGTAAAATGTGTTTGCATGACTAGACACAATTGTCAAGCAGTCATCAGCTTTATAAAATAGTAAATACAACACGTCATTTGGATTACTTTGCTTCTTTCGATTCTTGATGCCATTGGTCGATTTCACTCCAACGACGTAGGTTACCACATTAAACACAACTCTTTGGAGATTCTTTTGCATTCTCAACAATATCAGACTCTTTATCAGACACCGCCTTGTCACTGGATGCACCTGCAGTCACTCCAAAATCAATTTTTTGTACGCCATTGGAGGACTTATTGGAACTATAACCCTTGTCCAAGCTTACACCTCCTACAGTCGTTTCTGGACTTTGGTCCTTTACCAAGAATTTGGAAAAATCTTGATCAAGCTCCGGAGGCCCAAAGATTATCTTCCCATTTTCGAACTCATACTCGGGAATATAATTCCAAAACCCAAATGCGTTCCATGCTGGAAAAAGTCCCATTTCTTCTCTCTGCTCAAAATATTCCTCTAGCTGCTCAGTCTCGTTTTCTCGCCTTTCTTCAGCAGCTTCACTTTCACTTTTACTCTGTGACGGTAACTGTTGAATAGTATTTATATCTCCGTGAACGTTTCCTCCAAAACCAGTTCCCGCTGAAAAACTGTGTCTGCTTTCTGGAAGCACTTGCATTCCAGAAAAGAAATTTTGCTGAGTAAAAGGATGCATAATATTCCGAGAAAAGATCGGCAATTGCCTATTCACCTGATGCACATCGTTGACTAAATAATTTGATAATCCCTGATGTTCGTTTCTGTTCACAAGAGGTGAAGGACTCCTCGTCAAGAAAGGGCTCAGTTGCAGTAAAGGACCTTGTCGCACAACATTTGGCAAAATAGATCCTCGTTGAAAGGGGTAGCTCATGGCAGAACTTGGTTGCACAGGACTCAGTAGAAAAGGTCTTTGCTGTATAGAACTTCCAAAAATTGCACCTCCTCTTGAAAATGGTATGACATCTTGTTGTCGCATATGATTCATGAAAACGCGTTGACGGATCGCCTCGGAAGCTAACCACGGTGTCACCAGAGGGGATTCCATAGATAAAGATATTCCTGCAGACTGTTGATGCATGACAGGGTTACGGTTTGGAGTAGGAAGTGGCCACATCTGTTTGTGATTCACATATGGTTGACCAGATTGATCAATGGTATTTCCAGGAACTACAACATCATGGATTCCGAGAGATGGCGAAATCTGACCAGACTGATGCAAAGCACTTCCAGGGACCATAGCCTGGTGGATACCAAGAGATAACGGATGCATTTGAACTTGTTTGTCTCGCATTCTGGGTGAGATCGGAAACGGAAATTGTTGAAACGTTGGCAATAACCTGGAATGTTCCGCTTGGATCATTGCAGGTCCCGATTCAGGTCCCATTGTGGGTCTTTGTGGACCGGAGTGTACACTGCTCAGCTTTGGCAATGGAAAATATTGTCCGTGAGAATACTCACAACCGAACAATACGAAAAGGAGAAGGCCGGCAATGAATTCCATCCCCTGTAAGAAGATTTTAATACGGAAAGCTAGTTTATGTTTTACTTTTGCACTTAATACTTTTCACAGCTTTGTAAGGGTAATTAAAGCTTCTAAATAGTTATATGGTGCAATGACATCGACAAAACGTTTTAGCTTTCTAAATGTCAGGTCAGACTTTATGTCTTATCATTTAGAAATAAATGTTTTCACTCGACCATAGACATATTCACAGAGAGATACCTGCAGAATATATTTGTGATGTGTTATATATTATAAGTTAGCTTTAACTGTATTTCCTATTCCAAGTTCATGCCTCCCAGTCAATGCACGTTATAATTAAAGGGATAACTGGGGTTGGGTGGGTGGAATATTGAGATTGTGTAGGGAAATAATAAGAAAATATAGGGAAAATAGTGTGCTAATATTGCCTAGTCAGTACCAAATTTTTAACACACACAAACTAGCCAAAAGTAATAACAGAATACATTGAAATAATAATTTAGACGCAGGTGCGAATCCAGAAATATCCTTTCGGGGTAAGCGCAAACAGGTAGGCGAGGGTTCGGTGGGGCGGATTTTCCCAGGGTCAGATTTTAACTGTATAGAAAGGCTACTTTAGGAAATGTTCCTGGTATTTCGTGTTCATTTTTCAAAGGGTGAAAGGCTCCGGTACCCCACCCCCTCCACACATTTTTCTCTATTTTATTGAATATAATATGTAATGGCGAAACATATGTATGTCCTTTTTCTGCATAAAACAAAAATGATAAGAAAAATGGGCACACGGTTCTCCCAGAAAAGTATAGGAATGTGATAGAGATTCTATAAATATTATTGGGGAAATACGAATTAAAAATATGTAAGGATGGATACAAAATATATGGATGTATGTTGGGCCTGCCATTTTTAAATTCTGAAGCATTCAATAAAACATCAATGTGTGTGACATTTATAAACTTTGCACAGGGATGATCTGTAATATATTTTAGCTTCAGTAATACAAAGTCATTGCAAATCTTGTCGACCTTTTACTTTACAATGAGATGCATGTGAATGCGGCTTTATGATTAAGAAGACTGGTTACCGACCAGTTCATATGAATTCCTTTATTTAGTCAATTCTATGGTGGTCTTCTGTGCCACTTGAAAATTTTGCTTTTCTGTTGCATCTCATCATTAACATTAAATGCAAACTTTTCAATATACTAAAATTATAAACGTTACCAAAATGTACAATTTACAATTGATACTTCTAGGCATATTTATGACCACTAAATAAAGACGATGTATTTATTTATTTATTTATTTATTTATTTATTTATTTATTTATTTTATTTTTTTATTTATTGACAAGTTAGCTATTTTTAATGAGTAGTTGGCTACCTGGCTGCATGGTCTGCAGCATTGATTTACTAATTTACACGTTATTACTTAAGTAATCAACACATTCGGAGTCATGACAATCTGTCTTTCTTGAAAAGAAAATGTAATGGAAACTATAGGCTAGAACTTTATAGATTTTATATTTTTATATGTCTCTGCTTTTAATGGTTGGACAATTTACCAAGCCGTTACATCATTAAATCTTTTATTTTTGAAAGCATTTGCTCTAGTGAAGGATGATCGACGTGCTTTCAGAAAGCAGTGAGACCAAATAAATCAATGAATAAACGACTTTATTGTTGATGGATCGTCAAGGAAAAGAAACAGGTAGGACATGTGGGATATTTTCTTGCAATTTGTGTAGATTCGCTATGATATTAAGTGCTGCTTTATTAGAAACAAAATACTACCTAGTCATTCTAAAATTTTAACCTTCATTCTTATTAGTGAATCTTTTTCGTTTAGAAGACAATGAACAAAATGGTATAGGTTAAAGCAGAATCTTTAATTCTCTTCAAGACTGACGTAATATCAAAGTTAAGTACATTTCATGCAAGCCTTTAACACTTTAAATTGCAGTAGTGCAAATATAATTTTTGAATCATGATAACAGTAATAAAAATTGCTTCGTTTTTTTTTTAAATAAATTATTTGATCGTCTTCTTATTATTATTCCTCTTCTTTTTTCTTCTTCTTCTTCTTATTATTTAATTATGTGTTTATAGTAGAGTAATCTGCATTACTCTGTGCACTGGCCTAAGGAGAATTACTCTTGAGAGATAATATTTGGAGGTCAGTTGGTTTCGAACCCGGGACCCCTCATGCTAAGATATGGCATCTTAATCGCCAGCCCACACGTTCCAGCGTTCATACTACCATTATTATTATTATTGTTTTTGTTGCTGTTATTAATGATTATCATGAAGACGTTGTGGTTGTTTGTTTTGTTATTTTTGTTTACTGCCTCTTTCTTATAAATACAGATTAATATATTTTGTATGGACTAGAATATCTTTGTTCTTTGCAGAATCAATATATGCAGATAAATTACCAACCAAATAAACATTATCAGGGCTGAGCTCTCATAAACAAACATACTGAAAATATTATTTATCTTACCTGTGATTGCAGCTGTTTTGCGCCTTTAGGTATGATTAGTCTCGGTGTCTCTCCTGCTTATATAACCATTTCCCCTTGGATAAACACAACGTGACTTCAAAACATGACGCGTGGAGGAGAAACATTAAACGGAAGTTGAAGCAGGTTAATTCACTTTGGCTTAACATCGTTTTACAGCTATATAACCCATGAACATCTTCGATATTTAAAACACTATGTTTGTAGTAAATAACTAAAATTAAACATTTAATTTATAATGAATTCCTAGAAACGGAGAATTTATTAATATGTCTAAACAAACACCGATGTATAATGCGCACGATCCTTCTCTGCAACGTAAAAGACAATGTAAAATACGTTCAAATAGTGTATAATTCCATTTCAGTCAGCTTGGAATATTTTAAATGTTCATCGAGCGTCCTTTTAAGGAAAAGAGTAAATTACATATTATTCTTTTTGCATGCATGCTTATCGTTCCCCAAACAAATCTAAAACTGTGCACTATAAAGATGGGATAATTCGGCAATGTTTACATTAGCTTATAAATTTTGAGGGTTGTTTTTGTTTATGTTCAACAGCGGCGACATGTTTTTATGGTAACTATTGGATGGTGGTGGATTACTGGAGATGAAAATGTACACAATCCCATGCGACACACAAGAACTAATGGTATGTGACCCTCATACAAGACAACAAAGTCCCCCACATGTCTATATATAAGTAGAGTCTATATATAAGTAGAGACATAAGACGTCATACAGTGACTCATCAAATAGACTTATCTGAGTGGACTGGTGATAAAATATAGACCTTTTTCAGGAAGTCGAATCTGGGGTTTTCCACTCCGATATTTAACGGATGCGCAATCAACGTAGGGCAACTTTTAACATGTTCGTGAAGAACGTTTCAAAAAAAATTTTAAAGGTTTGACATCTGTACACCCTTCACAGAAATAGTGTGTTTAAAAATAATGAGTAAATAGTTCAGTAACCTGCCTAAAACAGAAAAGTAGATATGAGCACAGAAAGCATCAGAGAGGACCAGGGCAGCGGACAGGATTTGTGGGCCCTAGGAAAAATTGTCAAAATGGCCCTAATGAATCACAAATTGAAACAACGGTGGACGCCCTGACCTCTGTGGTCCCCAGGAATTTGTCCTACTCTGCCCGCGGTCCTTTGTATGATCCATTTCTGAAAGGAATGGGGTGAGTGGACGATTTTCGTATGTGACCAGAATTACAATTTGTACAAATCTACGTGTATTTAGATGATTCTTCAAGACTATATACTCGTGAAAACATGAGGACTTACAAATCTCTTTGTTGCATATAATTAATTTCATAGTGGATGGATGCATACAGGTGAACACAGCATCATCAATGCCAGCGTAATCAGATCCCAAACCCAATCAAAGAATCCACAGAGTTACACTAGCTGATAGTACCGTAGCCACTGGTCATTACAAATGTATCGCAGGATGAGTTAACTCATCATTATTATCCATATTTTTTCATGGAGTTAACAAACTAAGGAGAGAGAGAGAGAGAGAGAGAGAGAGAGAGAATAAATTTCTTAGCCAATCCAATGTATCATAAGCAGTTTTGGGATTCACATTCATTCCCATTTAATTTATTAACTAAATGGCAAACCTTTGAGGAATCTGCTTAATATGTGACGTGCCGCCTTTGGTGTTCATTGTTTGCTGCTAATTAGACAAGATAACTTGTTTATTTTCGGATTATTCATTACCATGCAGTCGTGGGGGGGGGGCAGGGTTTAGATGAGAGTCACGATGCAGTAACATAAAGCAATATACACTCATTTATTGTTACAAAAATACTTGATGAAAACGTACATTTCAACTCTTATACTTGTGTACTGGCATATTATTGTTTACTACTATCTGCGGCGAATCTATAAAGACAAATGTTCTATTCATGTAAGAAGTGTAGGTCACTCGAGTTGCCCTACGTCAAATGCGCATGGCCGTACCGGATGCGGCTATGGGATAGGTTTGGCCAGCTAAAAATAGTATCTAAAAATGATCTATATAGAGCAATTTGTATTATGTAAACAGCGTCAAAAACCATTTGACTTCCATTTGAACAATACAGAACAAAAAAAAAAGGTAGCTGAAATATTTATTCTTCAACTATATACATGATAAATCCATCTATTTACAACTTTGGCATATATTGGGAACAACTCTTTGGCACACGATCAGCAAGTAAGAAGCATCTCACTAACTCATAAGCATATAATAAAATATATGATACATATAAACTAAGGAAAAAAATAGTAGAGTATGGTGTGGCTGGCTAAGGAGCTGTACCTGTGCAAATAACTATGGAGCTGCTTATACAAATCATGGTGCAACTAACTAAGGAGTTGTAACATAGACATTAACTCGGAGCATGCAACTGGCTAAGGAGCTGCACTCAGAAATTGAACTACTGCAAGTAACTAAGGATCTGATAGAGGTGCAGTTAGTATTGGGGGCAAGAGAACGAAGTAACACGAAATGAAGTCCCAAATGAAGTGCAGTTGAAGTCGTCAGATGAAATTGCACAGAGTGCCCCCAATATGTAGTTGTCTTCGTTGATTTTTTTTAAAGAAGAAAACAACGTAGCAAGTCTCACATACATGGCAAATATACATACTAAATGAAAACGCGATGGCAAATTTAAGATATGAAAATGTTCTGCATGTCCTAGATAAAGCCACATGCAACAACTCTTGACAAATGAAAACACTGGAAATTCAACTATGAACACAGGGTAAATTATGTATGAACAACAATCTGCATGTTCTAGATAAAGTCACATGCAACAACTCTTGACAAATGAAAACACTGGAAATTCAACTATGAACACAGGGTAAATTATGTATGAACAACAATCGTGTCAGTGCCTGGTTGGATCCACAAACAAATGGGTCCAAAGGAAGGGTACCCATGCTTTTGCGCACTTGCAGAAATTTCACCATCACAAAATAAGGACATATGGAGTTGTTTGTCCTGTAATACAACAAAGTAATCCCTCTGCGGAAAGGATCAGTTTTGGAGGATTTAAGTTTGAAAGTAAAATAATCGGCAGCAACAGAGACATCTTGAACACACAAATGGAGCGCAGTTTCAAACTTGCCTGTGGAAACCGTGAATTCGCCACACCATAAAAAGCCAAAAAATGCAACACATGACACCACTTCCATCAAGAGATCCGTGCATGGTGAAAAATGTTCTGTATGGAATAAGAAGCACAACTGCCTGAGCATCTGAACAGTTATTGGAAACCTTGGTCTGGTAAGATTAGATTGCAAGCATTTAACTCCTCTCAAAATAGTGAACAAACAATAGCACTGATGTCCAGCTTGCTGCAAAAGTGGGTTTGGAAGTCCGCTTTTTAGATATGCAAACAAACTGCACACAAGTAAAGTTTAATCTTGTTGTAGCGCAATTTCTGCACTCCATAACAATGAGCTACATACTGAAGAAGAGTATCCTCAGAAATTTGAGGAAGTCAAGACACTTGGTGTTTGCCAGTCATAACCATGAAATTGGGAAAATGGTGTTGGCCGGATTGGTAAGATATCTATGTTGCAGGGCTGAAGGCAGCATCCCAGATATGACTGATAACATCAATTAATACAGACTCTCGTCCAGACATGTGTATGTTTCCGGTACCCTGTTTGCTTCCGGTGAAAGTTGATGAAATCTGCTCCACTGAAAACGTTAAAACTAGATAAAGAACCAGCAATGCCATTGTTTACAGCTGGCAAGTATCGGCAGTCACAACGTAACTGTAAATCATAGCACATAGTGTGAGTGTCCATGTTAATTATAGCAACTGCTGCCTGATGGTCACAGTTAAAGATAATTTTTCGGGATGTCCAATTTTGACCCCAAAGTACAGCAGCAGCAACAATTGGGTATAATTCAAGAAAAGCCATAGATGACTCATTATCATAAATATAAATACCGTTAGGCCATTTATCTGAAAACCACATCATTTGAAAGTAGGCACCAAAGCCACGAATGGAAGATGCATCAGTATACAATTCGAAGTCAACAGCAAAGGTAAGTTCATTCATAAGGAAGAAGGATATGCCATTACATTTCTGAAGAAAAGAATGCCGCATTTCCAATTCAAGTCTGCATTCAGTATCCAGATACCCATATTGATATAGTTCTTTGACTGACTTAGCCAATAACAAAATCTAAATGTAAGAAACAAAAGTTCTGCCTGCACAATAATTCTGGATGCAAAATTAAGATGGCCAAGTAAACTCAATAGTTCTCTCTTTGTACACTTTTCCCGATGTAAAATCTGTCAAAAAAGTAGCAATGATCCTGTTCCTGTATATTTTTTCTTTTGGTGAACGAGCTTCCGTTTTATTAGTGTTAAACACAATTCCCATATATTCCAGAACATGAGTAGGTCCCATTGTTTTATGGGGAAAGTGAGATATTTAGTTTAGCAAATATCAAGGTGATACGTGCCATGGTGCAGTCAGCATCTGCATCAGGAGAATCTTTTGCCAAGTAATCATCTAATAGATTGCACAAGTGACTGGTACCATGTTCTTCTTTGCAATCTAGCAGATGATGCTGGCTAAATCATTAAATAATTTTGGACTTGGTCTACATCCAAAAACAAGACGAGTAAAAAAGAAATATTGATTCAAGTGTTTTACACCCTGAATGCACTACTGAGAGGGTTTCACATATATTAGTTTAAATGCATCTGTTATACCGGCCTTTTACACATCCAAGAACCAGCTCCCAAAGTCTGCAATGTTTGAATGGCGTCGTAAATCCTTACATAGGTCAGAGAACAGTTTTCCCTATCAATAAGATCACTGATGCTCATGATTTCTGAGCAGTGAGGGGCTGACATGTCAACAAAAAGTTTTTATTTACCAGATTATTTGCCCTCGACAATGCCAAGTGGATTTATTATGTAAGTGTCAAAAGCAGGGAAAGAAAATGGACCTAAAAGATAATCTTTGACTAACTCTTTCTGTAACAATTCCGAAACCATACTTTATTGTTTACAAGCTGTCAGATTGTTTTTACATTCCAGACTCTGTTGTACAGGAACTTCTATGCCAATGTCAAAACCCTCACTCAAACCTACAAGTAATATTTCAACCACTGATGTGTCATGTCACATAGTTTTTACATGTGTGACTCTGTAGTACAGGATCTTCTATGCCAATGTCAAAACCCTCACTCAAACCTACAAGTAATGTTTCAACCACTGATTTGTCATGTCACATTGTTTTTACATGCGTGACTCTGTAGCACATGATCTTCTATGCCAATGTCAAAACCCTCGCTCAAACCTACAAGTAATGTTTCAACCACTGATTTGTCATGTCACATTGTTTTTACATGCGTGACTCTGTAGTACAGGATCTTCTATGCCAATGTCAAAACCTTCACTCAAAACTACAAGTAATGTTTTATCCACTGATTTGTCATGATAATCTTTTAGTTCAAGTGCAAGTTGCATAATGTTAATTGGAGTGGAAGCCTTCAAAGAAAGATCTGAGATTGGTAGTCATTAGCCACATTGCACTTAGGATGTTCCTTCTTACAATTAAGGCAAGCATGTATATGAGTGCATTTTTCATGCCTGAAGCCAGTTTTTGAAATAAAATTATTGCATATTTCTTTTCTTTGATAAACAAAAGGCGTGGACATCCACATTTATCAAAATTCCTGTCCCAACGCAATTTATGTGTATCCAGGTCCTTTTTAAATAGGTTTGGTGGGCACTGTGGAGAGAAATGGTCCAAGTTATTACAGTAATTACATGAAATAATTTTTTCTCCCGGCTATCACGTTAGAGAAAATATAATTACCATGCATGCCCCAGTTAATCCGAATTTTATGTTGTGCATACATAGCAGATGCTCTTGAAAACATGATGATAATCACATCATAGAAAACGCTTCCTACAAATTTCATAGCAATTGAAACTCTCTCTCTCTCTCTCTCTCTCTCTCTCTCTCTCGTCCAGATCTTTCCTACGATTTTGGTACACCGCGCACATAATAGTTCGATATTCGGAGAATGCAGTCAGGAATTCTCCTAAAGTCAGTGTTCCAGAGAGGCGCGGATCAGTATTCTGAAACTAAACTTCCAGCACATTTGACTGAATGGCTCACATACTGCTAGTGTCAACATTAGGAAGTAGTAAAGAAGCTAAATTCACGTCCTTACCAGTCAGAATTTGCTGCCTAATATTGTCCAGCACGGTCTCGACATGGGGTAAGGACTGCGAAGGAACACCCTCCTTTGCCATTAGTGATATGTGAAAAGTTGTCTCCTGTTCACTCGTTATATTACCATCAGAGATAAATGGGCTGCAAAACCCATTCACCTTGTTCGCCAGGAAATCCACCGTTCTGTCAAGGAGGCAATGGCTGCCGCCATGTTGGACACGATCATATGATCAGATGTCATCAGCAGGGGGATGCAAGCCAGGCGTCACATCACCACTATTATCTGACCTGGATGAATCCTGCGCAATATTTCCATTTGTCCGGAGCTCCTCCTATCCAGACACATTGCGAATAATACCATCAATCTCAGATGGTGATGTGATGGTTGCTGAAGGTTGCCTTCTTTTCCTTCTGTTGTAGTTGAATTAGAGCCGACGTTTTAAACGTGGGCGGAGCTTCATGCCCTTGCAAATGTATCCCCGTTCTCAATTGTTCCAAAGTCCAGCTGGATGGATTTTCCATATCATAACGTGGAATGCGATCCGATCCGCCACTATCCAGTAATCTTTCAGTATTTACACGCGTCGGCGAGAGCGAACAAGGACGCTGGACTAGTTCACCCAAAAGTACATTATTGTGGACTCTGGTCCGCTGTCGTCCTTGTTAAGGCATTGTCTAAATCAAGGACAAAGATCACGAAACGAAGAAATTTCCAAGTAAATGAACATAATTTGTTCAGCACACTACGAAGTTCACCGATGTTATCATTGGGAATGTGAAACACCCAGGATCCACGACGAAAATAAAATCATTACTGGAGCGGAAATGTACACAGTCACACCTAATGTACAAGAATTAATGGTATATATAAGTAGATACCTCCGACATCATGCAGTGACTCATCAAATAGACTTATATGAGTGAACTGGTGATAAAATATAGAGCAATTTGTATTATGTAAACAACGTCAAAACCATTTGACTTCCATATACAGTCCAGCTGACTATAGCATACAGTCCAGCTGACTATAGCATACAGTCCAACTTGATAACCTTCTTATCGCAAATAAGTGAATCGGCTTATCCAAAACTACCACATTCTTGTCTTAATCCTTGACTATAAAATAGATCTGAGAAATCCGACCCTTGAAAAAACGATCCTGATGCATCTGAAAACAATTTTAATGCTTTCACGGGCTAGAAAACAAAATGTATTACTGCGGATTAATTTTGAGTGTTACATTTTCTAGTCATAATTTGACATAGTTGTAGCCATATTTTCACTATGAAATGTATAACTGCATTTTAATATTAATTTCCGCTTAAATAATAAATTGAAAGAACTTTGTGCATCGAAATCAAAAATACTATAAGTCCCAATACTAAGATCTGATAGGTTTGATTTTCACGTTTATCTGTTAAAATGTAATGGGGTTTTTTTCTCCATTGAAGCACGTTTCCGTACAATAACTTCTTGCTCTTGATATATTAAAACCAAATTTGATATGAGGTTTAAAATAAATGATGGAAACACTTTCATATATCTGAAGGGTGAAAATTGGGTTGAGTTACGGCTCTAGCGTCATAAATCGCGTTCTATACGATAAATATTGACGGACAGCATGGAATTAAACAAAATTGTGTGCGGGTCTTAATAGGTAAAAAGTCTTGATCGTATTATGTTTTCACCCTTTCTTGTCAAATATTTGTTAACAGAGATAAGATCCTTGTTTAACTTAGAAGTTTTGCTTTTGCATCTTAAAGCACGATTACTGCTATAATACCTTAGGCAATCGGTATCTTTTGAACAAATCATTTGTTCCGATCTTTATTTGCATTTAAATTAGGTCGATTGCACAAACTGCATCTCTTTTATAACGGGCTCCCAACAGCTCACTTGTTGGTCAGACGTTGGACTAGTGACGTGAAGGAAACCAGAGAACCCCCAAGGAAACCACAGTATTAGAATAGGTAACAACATATACATGCACGTAACAGAAACATGCATTCAGCTCGATAATGCAAGCGAAAGTGTTACCGTCATGACATACGGAAAGACTGATACAAGTCTAACAGCACAGGAAACATTTTATCCTGCTGCGGCAATGGGACTAAGGTGTTGTGCCCAGAGATAACCCACAGAGGCCAAAACGGTCTGATCTGGGCATAATTCGAACATGCACTCTTCTAGCAGCGAATCAAATACGCTAACCATTGAAATACGTTTGTTCCTCTAACGGTAACAGATTGTATGCGATTAAATATCAAAATTAGATATGAAATTAGCTAATCTTTCAATGCAAAAGACTTACATTTTTACTGGAAGCTCTTTAGTGGGAAACCTTTGTGGCTTTACAAGAGCAAACACCTGCGAAGTTTGTAGGAATATTTTATAGGAGTTAAGTAATCAAAACTAACAATGGCGTTCAACTATCATGTAAAGGTTGAGAGATATTGATCTCAGAGTTCCAAGTAATTTATTAGCCCCGTCTTTAATGTTTTGTGAAGTCAAATACATACAAAACTGAGGTATGGAGAACACATGCTAAAACTGAATCCTTTCTAAAACACGGAAAACTCGTATTTCAAAACCATCGTTAGACTTGCAGTCTAAACTTAAACACAGCCCACAAGTAAATTCCGAACCCTTTATCTAATTATTTCAAGGCAAAAAGTCATAACAGTTTCAAAAACTACTGAAGAATCTAAAGGAAATTGTATCACTACAATAAACTAATTGAGTTTTGCGCACACATACAATATTAACTTCGTTACCCTGATATCAAGCAGGTATAATTTATGAATCAGATAGTAAAGCTGGTTTATTACGTTAATGAACACAACATTTCCTCTGTTAGAACGTTTGAGTTTAATTTGCCCGTCATATTCACAATTACTATGTACTCCAAAGGCTTTGTTATAAAGTCCCTTATTACATCGTTTAATTGGCTTAGGCGTTTATATATTCTGATGTGGTTTTCACGCAATTTTTACGAAAAGAGTTTTATAATTCGTAAACTCTAAGTTAATCCGTTCCTCAATTCCGAGAGAGAGAGAGAGAGAGAGATAGAAGAAAGGAAGGAAGTTCAAGCCATTTGATGTAGTGTCACTCGATGATGAAGACGTGACTACATTCTTGGGGAATTGAAGGTACTCGGGATCGAGCTGCAAAAGACAGAGCCTGCTTGAGTTTCTGGCTAGCAAAACTTTATTGAAATACTCGACATGTAAACTTACATTTCAATATCAAACTACAACAAGCTCAATTTTCGAATATAAGAAATACATATAAAACTACGATATTCTTTCACTTACCAACATCATACTTGTATAATATCTGCCGTTTAGAATGTAATACAGATAATTAAATATCGAATAAATTCACGATAGCAAAGGAATCTAAAATTCAATATTTCAGACTAATACCGTAATTGAAATATATTTTACTGAATTTATTCTAAAAAGTCAACATATTAAACTCTATTATATAAAGAGTATTTTATTTCTAAATTAACTATTACTGAGTATGAAGTTGGTAGCGAACGTTGCTTTTACTATAATCAATAATATAATTATAAGTAAATATGAGTTCTTCAAACAATTAAACTTTCCGATACATTATATTAAAGAATAGCAAAGAAATATTAAAATTATCTAATGTTTAAACATACTGATGTTAGGTTAACATCTTAGCACTAAAAATTCTTATAACACTAAAAATTCTTATACTATGAAAACTGTACATAGACGGTTATCTTACCTGCAAAAGACAGAGCCTGCTTGAGTTTCTGGCTAGCAAAACTGGTGTCGACCCGTGGCTGGGCTTAATATACCCGCTTTCTTAAGACAACGCCAAATATGGCGTGTTCTTTAGCTCTTGCGTTTGGCCAGAATCTCAAAGCGAGGCTTCGTAGTCTCTTACAGATTATTGTCTAGGTCTGTGTACATTATTACGTAAGTACTTCTGCAAGATCAGCACATTTGCCCTCCATGAGAATTTTTGGAATCTGTCTAGTTCGCTATTTTTATAACCTGATGAATGTACTCTCTTTCTGCTGAGTCTGAGATACAAATAATGTTTTGCATAAGACGGTTCGTTCTTGATCATAATAGCGTAATCATTGTTGAATAGTAGTATATAATTGTAACACGAATAAATGGATTAAATCTCAATATATTTAAGTAGAAGATTACTTTCAGTATGATTTATCAACTTACTTCTAATACAATTTAATCAAAACTTACTCTTAACACAATTTAGAGAAAATTTCAATCTTGTTACTTGTACTAAAAAATTCTGTCCTAATACAATAATATTGTTCCTTGTTTATAAATCGACAGTACAAATACAGAACATAGATCAACTGTAAAATACGCATCATTGCAAAAATCTCAGGGATAAAGTAATTAGCATTTGATATCTTCTTAGACAATACTGCATTCATATTATTACATTGATCAATACGGAATATTCCTTATTACATGTATTGTACCAGTCTAGGCAGATAACAGAAGTAACGGATTATTTCTAAATTGAAAGGTTTTATAATGATAATGCACGTTTTAACAAAACATCCATTTAAATTCGATATATATAAAAGCGACTCCTCTAAATATGTTAGTTGGTCTGCAATAATATATAATTAAACAGTTCTTCGTAAGTTCAAGATTCAATTGCCATTCATGGAGAAAATGATATTCGTCTTCTAGAACTGAGCAAAATTTACATATTTTATTTCCTCTGGAAGTCTTATTAGACCTGTCATGTCTTTCATTTTCTATTTCCAATCTATATTATGATGTTCCTGGTTTATTTCATGCAGTTCTACATTTTTGTATATTAATGGCTTCTAAATATAAATGTTAGTTAAAATTAGCAAGCGTTCTATAGAAAATAGCCCTTGATGAATACTCCACCCTTTGCATTTCAGTTTTTAATATATCATCAGTCAACCATCATTTAACAAAAGCTGGAAAATAATTTATATCATCACTACCTTGGAAACGCCAAGCTTCGATGATTAGATAAAAAGAATCTAAGCAGGCTTTCCTCATAAAACATTACTATCATATCAGAACACTGTCTTACGCTAGCTACTTTCTAAATGAAATGCAACTGTTCCCTTTCAAGACAGTCAACTTTGCAAAATCATGTACCTCTGCTCTGTAGTTAAATATGGGAGTTATGAGTTTGTCAACTTAGTTTACAGAAACATCGGTGGATTTATAAAGGTATTTAATTAACTTATAAACTGTTTCTGGAGCCTTACAAAAGAGTTTTCTGATTTTCTGTGAAGAAAGCAAAATCCCGCAGATCTATAAACAATACTTAAATATGAAAAAAAGAAATTTTCTCTCTGCATTTAATTTGTATTATAGAAAAATGTACAATTTCAAGGTATTATTCCATTTTGCCTAAATATAATTACTGTTGTCTCCATTAGAGTACAATTTTAAAATTTCAGATCCTTTCTGTGGACTGCTTGTTGAGTCAGAAAAAATTTATAATAACATCAGCATGCATTACTAAAAACAACTTTATCTTACATTTTTCTATCTCAACAACACGATTAGGTAGAATTTATTTTCTAGGTCACTGAGATATACTTTAACAAATAAACAAATGGAGACAAACATTCGCATTGACATACACCTAAAAAGCATGAAACTTCTTCGCTAAATACATGCTGGGACTCTACCAATTGAATTCGTATTTTCATAAAGATTAACCTTTAACATTTTGCCACAGATACCTGGTGTAATCAGTTTACACCATGGAGTATTTCTAGCAACGTAATCAATAACCTTTGTAAAGTCAATGAATCCACAGTAATTTCTCACCACTAATGTCTCGCTGTCAGTAACTGATTTTACTCTCAATTTGATTTACCGTATTGTAATTACTTATACAACGAGTCCAACTGCAAACTGCACAGACCCAGATCTGCCGTCGCATGACGCGCTGGCAGATCTTGGTCTCTGCAGTTTGTTTAGAGTAATCAGTAGAACAAACAACATAGACCTGATCTGCGGGCGCATTATGCTACGGCAGACAAAGATCTTCGTTGTTTGCAGTTCGACTCGACCTATAAGCGAGTCAAGACGGTCCGACAAATAAATGTGTTATCAAAGGTATTCATTATTTCATTTCATTTGCTTATGTACTTTAACAACATATCCATTTGACAGATGGTTAAGCCACGTCTGGGCCTTCTAGTTTTATTCTAATAACTGTCGCAAACATCTTTTTAGTTTATCGATATTCGTGTCTACAAAAGGAAATTAAATGCATGTTTTACAAGGATATAATCACCGGCATGATTTTTTTCCGTAAGAGTGATAATTGTTCAGACATTTGAAACAGGTGTTGTCATCAGTCCGTCAACAATTTATGTAACAGCCAGTTAAATACATGGGGTTAATATCATTTTGCAGTCATGCTAAAACAGCCTTTCACAACATCCGGAATATGTCTACAAATTTTAATTTGAAGTTTTTACTTTTTTGTCCATTCCACAACAAGGTTTAACATATAACTTACATAATTTGCTGTTGTATGCCTTGAAAAAAGACAGACGCACCCAAAGGTAAGCAGAAATGGGTAGGTAGATATGAAAGGTAGATAGATATGTAGTCAGGGAGATAAGTAAGGTATGTATATCGAATTCTAGTTACCGACATACCTACCAACCTACCTAACAAAACAACCCACATACATACTGATGCAAGCCAGGGGTCTTTACTTGACCGATCGGTTGTCAATACTCCAAATTTATTATAATATAATTTATTTATCAATTTGAGACAAATTATGGACAACTGGAATAACAGATAACGAAAGCAAAACAGGAAAAAGCTATCTAAATACAAAACAATAAAAAGGTGACTACATACATACACGTTTATACATACATACATGCATACATACATACATACATACATACACCTTTATACATACATACATACATACATACATACATACATACATACATACATACATACATACGTCTCCGTTTTCCACGAACGCCTATCTGTAAAACAAACAAAACAAAAGCGAACAAAAAACACGCAAAAGAACAAAAACAAAAGACAAATATCAAGCAAGAAAAAAACTGCGCAACATACATCACCTAACGATTTCAATTGATTTGGGCAAATTCTGAAGACAACTAAGCGAAAAACTGAAGAGCAAGTGGTCAGTTTATTGCGAGAATGATTGATGATGGAGTTGAACACAAGACCACCTTTACACGGATTTGACACTCGAGAGGTCTAATCATGACGAATGGAAACCAATCGGCTTACAAAGAGAACGCAGGAGGTGAAATTAATTTTCACTAAAGGCATTCATGACTTTTTCCTGTGTATTATAACCTGCATTCATTGTATCTCAAAGAAACTAGACCAGAACAAATACACCGACAGATCCTGATATATGCCGTTTTTCTACTTATTTATACCGTGCTTGCGAAGGCAGACCCTTATCTATCCTGTTTTAATGCTAATGATTTATATTGAGCTTGTGAAAGCAGATCTGGGTCTACACTGTTCCCAGCTGGGTGAATTTTGCACACTAATAAACAGGGTAATATAAATCTGCAACAAATCGCAATCCAGTGTCCCCTACGTCTCCCCCCCCCCCGACTCCAGACCGTTGTCGCACCTCTTCTATATCGCAAATGTTTGCCGACTAATAATTATTATGATACCAATCTGCACAATCAGAAACACATTCATAACATATTCCTTAGTAAAAAGATTCTAACAAATTTATAACATATTCCTTTGTAACAAAAAAAGTATCTAACAAATTTATTACATATTCCTTTTTAAAAAGTATCTAACAAATTTATAATATATTCCTTAGTAACAAGTATCTAACAAATTTATTACATATTCCTTTGTAAAAAGTATCTAACAAATTTATAACATATTCCTTTGTAAAAAGTATCTAACAAATTTATAACATATTCCTTTGTAAAAAAAAAAAGTATCTAACAAATTTATTATATATTCCTTTGTAAGAAGTATCTAACAAATTTATAACATATTCCTTTGTAAAAAGTATCTAACAAATTTATAACATTCCTTTGTAAAAAAAAAAGTATCTAACAAATATATAACATATTCCTTTTTAAAACGTATCTAACAAATTTATAACATATTCCTTTGTATAAAAAAGTATCTAACAAATTTATAGCATATTCCTTAGCCAAAGAGTATATGTTTATTGGATACAATCAAAATGCAGATCCAGCTGCATTCATCCTTTATACTTTATGTCGTTTCCGTTAAAATTATACAACAATGCAGTCATGTAAAAACCTTTATAGATCTTATTTTGTTGTTCAACAATGTAATACTTGACGAGTTGTTCATTCCTGCATGCTGAGTAACCTGCATCTATACTGTATTAAACAATGAGGTAACCTCTTAACTGAAACCGACAGAAATAACAAAATTTTCATCCTAAATAGGACGTGGGTTGAAGACGAAAACACAGAAACATTCACGTTCCGAAATATTTCTGAGATTGACTATTCAATAGCAATATTTTATGCTACAATTTACGCGTTGATGATTTTAGTATAGCACAATATGACTGACATGATTCACTCGCTACGCAAAACTAAACTTGAATTCACACATCATGCGATTTTTAAAAATGTACACACAAACAGAAAACACACACACACATATCGGTTTGGGAAGCCAAAATGGAAAAAACAAAATAAGCTTAATCTAGCCGGTAACGTTAATTCTGATCAAACTGATGACATAAAGAATAAAGAACATCATGAAAACAAGCAATACTAAATAAAATATGGAACACAAATAAATTATTCATGATATATGTCTCTCAGTTTACAAATTGTTCAATGATTGGAGCTGAAAAACAGTTTCGAAAATAATAGGGTACAAATGATGCTGATAGTAGTAATCAGCCTGATAAATGTTTGTGCATACGATAGTGAGAGGCTCCGGATGGCCTAGTTTTCTAAGGCGCTCGCCTTTATAGATCACTCACGTATCTCACTTCTGTCCGCTTGAGTTCGAGTCTCGGCTCGACCACCGTGGTTATGTGACAAAGACAGCCAGGAGTTTCCCTTGGGTCAGTGGTCCTTCTCGAGGTTGCCCCAGGTTCTTCTTCCACAAAATATTCTGGCCGCCATGCATAATATATCATGTGCTGAAAAATGTCGTTCAACCCCACAAAGCACAAACCAATCGGATAACAGTGTCAAAGTGCATGAAAAAAAAACCCAACATTTAGTTAAGAATATATAAAACGTAAATCACTGCCTAGGAACTAAATTTTACATCCAAAGGGCAAGCAAGAATTACACACAAATAATTTTAAAAAATTACTTAAGAAACACAAAACAAACTAAGAAAACCGAAAAGAAAACAACCAAAATATTTTTGGAAGATTGTCAACGGCTTTGAAAACAAAAGCGACGACTCAAACATTACATTATACACACTACACGAATCTTTAAACAATGTAAACAATATGGCGATAATGACAACCGTAGGGAACTTTCGAATAAATCTGAACAAGGATGATGTTATATTGAATTACCAGATAACGGAGGAAGAGATCCTAAAATGCAATAAATCACTCAACAATAATAAGAAACCATCAAATAATAAAATTATCAATGAAATGTCAAGTATACTTCGGTTATAATGACTTACTTATGTTTCATTTTTTTCAACCTGATACTCGAGACAGGAATAAGCGCAGATTATGGGCTTGAGAGAATCACAAGACCCACATGCGAATTAGGGTTTGACATTTCCAGAAAGGTGTTCGTCCAGTAATAATACTAAACTGCCGCCGTAAATTATTTACTGTTATACTAAATTTCAGAATCAACAAGTTTTGGTTGTCAAAATATAATGGAGGAAAACCAAGCAAGATTCCGAACTGGATACTAAACAAATGGATAATAAACAACAGATAATATCCCCGTACCACATACCGAAAAATATTTCCAAACTTCTGACCACAAAACCCAAACTTCTGACCACAAAACCCGACGTGTTCTTCAATAGATTTTTTTTAACCAAACCTATTTATTCTTATGCATTTTTTCCCGGCAAGGGGACAGAACTCCTGATCGCACACACACATCCTACGCTGACGTGCAAGTTTATTTTTCTCATAAGCTACCTGTGTGGCCCGAGATTTAAAATAAAAATTAAATTTGGCTCATATGCATGTATGTATTGTGTGTGTGTGTGTGTATATATATATATATATATATATATATATATATATATATATATATATATATATATATATATATATAACAATAGCAGAATTTGGTTCTGTTCATTACCAGTGTAGAACAAAGCCCCGTAACGGTTCAAAAGTAATGATTTTATTGACAGACCATTCTTGGGGTTGGGGGCTGGGATTTTATTTTGAAGACATTTTTTTTTCTTTAACATCAATATAATAGTCTTAAGTAATATAATAGAGTTGTTTCCATACTATTTTGAGGGCTGGACACCCACCTCCACTAACATGCCGAGTGCTATGTTCGTTTAGCTCCTTGTCTTGGCTAACCGATTACTCGTAAGGTCATTTCACCTTGTGGGTCACATGGAGCAGCCCTTATATGATATTGCACCTGTGATTGGACGCAAAAACTTACGAATATCACGTCGGTACATGGCAGTGTGTCCTTAAACATCCGTGTTCTCGTTTTTTTTTATAAAAAAAACAGCACTGAAAACGTGAAAAATCTGTAGTACTTGATTACGACGATCAATTTGCTTATTTATATAGTTGTTTAAAATAACTTTCAGAGTGATTTAAGTAATAATCTGGACAAAATATCAATTCAGAAGATCGAGATATTCAAAGTTTAGTTTCCTTTCAAATAATCATTGTTAATATTTGAAACTAATGCAAATATCCCCAACGTTTCTGTTATTTGCCAGTTTAAAATATTTAAATCTCTCAAAGGCATTCTAGCAATAGAATACTTCTGATTTCAACGGAATTGTAAATGTCAAAAATAAATGAAAACGATTTTCGTTGATTGCTGTTACAAACACACACGTTTCAAGGAAATACTGAAACCACAAAAGAAACTAGATGAATGCACGTAACCTTTCCTATAGTACAGCTTGATAGTGCAACCGTTTTTGAGGCATGCATCAGACAAATTTTTTTTAAAAATTAGATCGAGCCATTAGTACACGCTACACTCAGAAACCTTGTCAAGAAAGACGGACGTGCTAAAGAAGGACCCGTTAGTATTTGTTGTGCACCATTCATCTTAACTGTACCAGAAATTCCTGTTGCAGATGGTCTCCACATTGAAGACAAGGTTTCAAATATATTTTTCGGAGAGAGAGAGAGATTCTATTGTTTCAAATTTATGTCCTTAATGGCGATTTCTATGCTTTACCTGTTAAATATTATTAATGAATCACTACTGCAATACATCATATGCCGGCAGATATGGGTCTACGCAGTTTGCAAGAAGTAATGAGTAAAACAAATCAAAATCTACTCTGATCGGTTGGTCCACTATGCGACAGATAAGGGTCTGTTTTTTGTTGTTGAACTTGACTTATAAGCGACTATATATGATTATTACAAGTTGAGCAACTTGCCTTTTGTTTTATGCATTCTTAAATTTCCAGTAATTTCAAGACCTACTGTAAGTGTATCCTTTTTTAAAAGTAATCTTGCAATCACACGACACTGCCATCAAGCCATGATGCTCAAAAAAAAAAATGTGTGGAGCTATGCTTGAGAAAATGTTTTTAAATTAAACTTCTGCAATAAAAATAAATTCACATGCAAATGGAAAACATGCCAAATGAAAAAAAGAAAGGAAAAGATTGTCATCAAAATTAACACAAACACCATAAAAATAAGTACATTACTCCATCAAATCAGATATAAATAAACAGTACAACAGGCAGAAGTCTGGACGATGTAAGTAACTGCATAAGTGATTCTTCTTGTTTCTAATAAATAGAGTTGAAAATATTTTTACCTGTATTTCAGACTCATTTAATTCCCACGGATGAAATCCCTTTTCAGTGATAATCTGCAAATTATTTTATTCTTTACAGCGAAAATTTTTCACTACCTGGAAGTCATAAATTATTCTAACAACTGTCAATGATGTGATGACATTACAAGTGGTAGTTGCATCCATACCATTTTGGTTATAATGAAATGAAATAAGAACTAAAATTTGCTGTCAAACATTCTACACAAATATTTAGTATTTACTGCAGTCATATGGTAATGCTTTATTTTTATTTATTACAAATTCAATTCCATCTTTAAATTGAATGTATTTTCTTTTTATTAAAGCAGATGATTAATAAGACAAGACACGAATGCAACAGTTCTTTCCATTTAATACCATGATAATGGAAATCCCAATTTTTGCAAATGCATTCCAAATGAATGAAAATGGACAAGAAATGATCAATGGAAGCAATAAACACAAAAATCAAAATGCATTTGTGACAATGTAAATGAAATACAACCAGACAGTAGCTCAAATGCAAATGTGAACAGAATGTAAATGTCAATAAGATTTGACATTTCATATATATATAGTGCTTTTAATACCATTTAAGAGGTTGCAGAAACTTCATATGAAAAAATATGAATCTTTACTCAAAATACTTAAGATGAATTCTATGGAACATGGTGACTGGCCTGCAACTTACGATGTGATGACCACACACATTTTGGTTCCTAGATAGTCCAGCAGTAGTGCACTCAATTTGCTTATCAACATTACTATGTTTGATACCAGGCTCCAGGTTTAGTTGATCCCCATGCCGGATTGGTTTCCTCTGTTCTCATGTTTCTTTCACCATGAAAGACCACCTTACACCAACTTCTGAACCATCAAGATCATGTTTACATAAGTTGAAATAACTTGTGCAATTCACATAAAATAAACTAAGTTTAAACTTTAACCATACCACTCACCCAAACTGACTTGCAAAATTTTTAACACCGATCCTTAAAATTAAGCACTGGAATCTGACAACAATAATCAATGACCACTTCTTTGCTTCCTCACTTTAAGTTAATGTGACCACTGGTACTCAACGATAATGATCAATGATCTCGGTTGTTTCCTCACTAAAACAAATTGGCCACTTGGACATCTTCCTACTGACCAGTGCAAACGTACATTAGTGAGACTTATACAGAAGACTTCAAAGTCAGCAAAGTTAATTCTAGAAGTGCCCAATTCTAACTACACTATATTTGAAAGGCAAAATGTATAACACAGTTCATCATTACATGTCATAAAAAACACTGACAGCAACCTAAGTTATTGTGCAAACTCAAATCACACAATTTCAGTTCCTGCAAACCTACTCGGCAAGACTATTTATTTCTTTTAGAATCCGAAACTGACCTGGTCGAATTATAGGCGAAGGAATTATATATTAAATAACTAGCCAATCAATGATGAGGATATGTATTAGATTTTCTTTCTAAAGTGTCTGGAACATATCAAATGATCAGTAGTTACAGATAATGTGTTATAAATACACAGCCAAAACACAGGAGAGTACTTGACTGAGGTGAGATGGCAGTGCCACCTATAAAGTGAGCACTTTAAACCTGGGCCCCAGGCGGCTGTGTGGTCTAAAGCACTCACCTGAAACAATCACTGCCATCTCACTTCTGTCGCATGGGTTTGAGTCTCAGAGCTGTCCAATGTGGGAATGTGAGGTAGCTACCAGTACCTTCCCATGGGCTGGTGGTTCTTACTGGGGATTTCTCTGGGTGTTTCCTCCACCAGTTATACTGGCTGCCATATATAGCCTGTCTTGTGCTGAGAAATGGTGTTAAACCCAAAACAACAACAACAGGCACTTTACACCCCTTGGCCAATTAGGTCCCTGGCAAGTAACTGTAATTCTTCTGAAGCATCTTACTATAATATGAGGAATATAATAATACACTTTTGATAAATATATTGGGAAATAAACCCAGATTTTGATTATCTTACTGTAGGGTAAGGGGCAAATGCATATGGAAATGAACTGATGAAATTTTATATTGCTTAATTTGTCTGTGCTTTTTCTTAAAATGCATGAGAATTTTTTTTTAATATAACAGAAATCAAATACTCAGAAGGAAAGGCAACACCCCCACATTGGTCAATTATAAATAGCACACAAATATTTCAGATTACAATTGAAAACTGCCTGGTCATCCTCCTGACCAGAATTTTTTTATTGCACATATATGCTAGAATTAATAAATACACCATACACATTTGCAATAACCTGTAAACATATGTAAAAGTATAATATTCTGCACAAAATGCTTATTAGTTATTTACCTAAATCTACCTTATGACATAAGTGTATGAGTATTAATAAATGCAACAACAGTTATTATCAGCATGCTGAAGATATTCAATTAAATGTTCTTCAACAGGAATGGTAGTAATATTACAGAAAAATGGCACAACGTCTGAGTTGGCCCTTTCACATTAAAATATCCATAGTTTTACAGCCTTTTAACAGGCAACCATGACAGTAAAAATTGGTAAAATAAAACTCAATGACCTACATAAATGGACAAACAAGTTTAAGAAAAATATTGAACCAAACAGGAATGAAAAGACTCAAAATCATATATGCAAATATGTTAGGAAAACAAAGAAAGGTGCTAAGTACAAAAGAAAAATACTTTAAATTATTATACAAAAAAAAATAATGAAAAAGACTTTTTTCCATCCAGCTATATACAAAAGAAGTAAAGAACCAATTCAAAATTTATTCTGACATTCAGTTGTAACTGAGTGATATCAGGTCGATTTAATTCCATCACTTGAGTACACTGATAGTGAGTAACAATCTCAAACATAACATATTGTGGTTAAATTTGTATTTATTCCTTGTATGTTTTTAATTGTGCCCTAATAGTATTGCTGTGTTTCCTTAAATAAAAGCTACCTCCTTGCTTATCAGCTGAGTCATGGCTGGCACAAGCTATGTGTGAGCACTGCACTTGCCTCCATAAAATCCATAACATCTATTGGCCAAACACGATTTCCAATGTGACCTATATGAAAAGATGGGATGTAAAAACATTTCCCGGGAGATTAAGATGCGCAAGATCAAATGGCTCAGAAATGTAACAAGAATGCCCCAAGAATGGCTACCCAAGGTAGCCCTCAGATGGACTCCAGCTGGTAAGTAATAACCTGGTGAAGGATAGTGATGACTTTACTGGAAGAGATGTAGCACTTTACTGGGGCAAGGTATAAACCATTGCTTATGACCAAACAAGATAGCAAAAGATTGTTGCAGGCTTATATCCCAGATGAGATGACATTGACTAGCTTACAAATTAATCATGCCCTAATATTATTGCTGTGTTTAATTAAAATATAAGCTATCTCCCTGCTTATCAATTGAGTCATGGCTGGCACAAGCTATGTGTGAGCATTGGGCTTGCCACAGGATGCTGTTTGCAGTGAGGCACCAAATCAAAGTGGTGCAAAAATCAGGCAAGAGAGCTAAAATGAAATGGAACCTTTGTTTTTTCTTCATACAAAAATATTTTTATTGGTCATAACTTAATATTAATGTTGTTAGTAGCTTTCAAATCAGCAAATATTGTAATGGGGGCTGGAGGCCAAATATCTGTTTTGCACAGGGCACCATATTGCCTCATGTTTGTTAAAATAATTAGTCCTACAGGGTCTATGCAGTTTGCAATTGGCTCTGACTTATAAAGGAGCATAAATGGTATTCTATGCAAAATACAGTACTGATGTTTTGACATCTTAGCACTTAAAAGAAGGAGAAAAATTATACTTGATGTTGACTTAAACCTTCAGCATGCTGTAAATTATTCACTTTTCTTGGTCACTATTTTAATGCTTTATTGTTTCTTTCATCTGTATATTGTGAAATTTTAAAAATTCGAAAATTTGAATTACATATTGCTCATAAACTTACTGCCTCAGGAGTGTGAATTTAACTGCCAAGACCAATTTAAATTACTAGAAAGCAAAATCTCCTCTTAAATAGTACTGATGTACCATATTTTGAGTTAAATATAATACACAGGCAGTGGCACAGTAAGGCATACATACAGATGTACATGTGTAACATAGAAAATCACATTGAAAGTTTCAGCCCTGTTATATTACATACACAAGAAAAATGCAAGGCCATGCCCCGATAAGTGGGGAGACACTGGTGATTACATTTCTTTAAAATATATCAAATAATATTCTCACAATATTTTAACATGATTTTTTTTAAAATCATGTCTGTTTAAGCAAGTAATTAATATTAACAAAAAGAACATACCTAATGGACCTCTGAGAATGCTGACCAGACAGACTTCAAATAGTCATCTGCAAGTGTAATTTGCAAATTTCTTTGGAGTAGTATGGTGCTCTCTTTTTAAACTGGTCAAATCAGCTTAATGGTTTTAAGCACAAGTTTAAAGGGTTGTCTGTATTTAGTAACAATGGCCATATTAGACTGCAGACTGGCATGGGAATCTGGATTGATGAAAAGCAATGAATGATGCACGATGGGCACAGGATACGGGGTCATACCATAAATTTATTTGGCAGTAACAAGCCTATTGATTTAGAGTTCAGTAAGATGCTTTCTGCATAGAACTTGATATATACAATGAACTACATCAATGAAACAATGTAAAATAATAAAATACTGTGCTATTATGATGCTTATAGCTAGGTCCCTGTCAGTCTCTAATCACTCAATTGATAAAACTATATTTAGACATAGCAATATACATGTAGTTTTAAGGTGTCAAGTGAATATTCTCATGTTTAGAGTGTGTCATTTTTCTTCGTCTTCATATTACTGTAGGAAGTTACAAAGTGGTACAGTCATCAGTGTGCAAGATTTGTGAATAAAGTGTTTTGGATTCAAATCCTACTATTGGATCAGTGCAGGTTTGCTACCATGGTGTGTCTCTGGAAAAGGCACTTTATTCCAACTGCATCAGGACTAAATAATCTGTAACTGATGCTGTATCATAAAACAAATTAACAATATTACTGTCAAACTGGCAAATATTTGCAGCATTAAATTGTTTTTATTTCTTGGATCAAAAAAGTTGCATTGTAATATTTGTGGTTTCAATGTTTAGTAGTCTGACTGTCCAAGAAGTCACAGCTTCTGTCAGAGGGAATATTTTGTCATCATAATCTTTAGTCATCTGACTGCCAAAGAAGTCTTAGCTGTAGTAAAAGGAATTGTCATTGTAACTCTTGGTTGTTTACATGACAAATAAGTCATAGCTTTTGTTGGAGGGAGTATTTTGTCATCATTTTTGTTAGTCTGAATGTCAAAGAAGTCATAGTTTTTTCCGAAGGAATTATTTTATCATAATAATTTTTGCATTCCCCTTCAATTGACTACAACAATTACAGAAAATTTAGCTGCTGCAAAAAACTCTTGTACAGTATTACAAGTGACTTACTGATAGTACTGAGATAATGAAAGAATACTTTACACGTAGAAAACTGATACAAGAAGTAACTGCATATATGGTGCATGATTTTATTCCCTGGCCAAACAAAAAGTCTTTTGTCACATATTACATATAATAAGATCCATAGATATTGCTCTAAGTACCATGTGGATTTGTAACACGTAATTGTTACATTGGTCTTTAATGGCACATCAATGGATGAAAGGCTATATCAGCTAATGTAACTGGAGTAAAAGTGACTTATCCAGAGAATACCATGGTGACCAAACTCCCTCCCACCAGTCTGGGCAGGATTCAAACCAAACTCCACACAAACCACTAACATACTATGGAAGAATTTTCTTGCAGCTGTATATTTCAAAATATGCATAACAACAAAGCATTTTCTTTTACCTTTTTTCATCAGGTAACATGTACCTCTTTTTGAAACAATACAGAGTGAAACAATCTGCCTTTTGTTGACATTTTTATTCTTGTAGAAATCGGACAAATGCAATAAGACAGGAAGAAGATGTAGTGGATACAACTTCGTATATTTTGCACTGATTCTGTAAATTCATTATCAGACATTCAGTGATCATTAGAAGAATATGAGCTTTCTTTACATGGCAGAAACTAAGATAAATTAATCTACATGCCCTGATAAATATAATTAATATCACATTGGCTGGCTCTAAAATAAATTAATGTATTTGTACCCATACTGCGTACTGTTGGATTGAATTTTTCAGATATGTACATAAATCTGAAATAAATCTGCACATATACTAACGTTACAAGCTGATGCATGTAGATGCATATATGTACATATATATGTACCAAAGGTCAGGCTGAAGTGAAATTGTTCAACAAAAGTTATCTTGAATCTTACCTTGGGCAAGATAATTCTGTCCTACCCTCGGGACTGAACTGTTGTGTTACCCTAAAGTACAAGTCAGATGGGTCATGTATGCGCATTGACTCATTTTAAATTAAATATAAATATACACTATTCTTTCAAAATTTAACACTTTTTATCTTTAACCAAATTGTATTCAATCCTGATTATTGAATCCTCTGCACCAAGAAACTTCCAAACAAAAATTATCTATCGCTATGGACTTTTACAATGGTGGCCATGTACTAAACTTGGGTCAAAATAGGAGCACATTGAGTGGAATCATCACAACTGGGGGTAGTACGAATTTGTTTATCAATATCGTTAGCTTTCACTGCGACGTCACAATGCACAACATTCAATCCAGATTTTACTGGATCACACCTTTAGGTTCATTTTGTCCAAAAATGTCTATGTACTTTAACATTGATTTTGCCTTATGCACCTCTCGGAGCATCTACATAATGACCTTCCAAAGGAATCTGGATGTACACAAATCCAAATGAAGTGAATACTTGCCACTTAAAGGTATGTAGAATCAAATTCTAAAAAAAATGACAGCCATAACTGAAATAGTCGGTGTTGAATGCGCACATGACCTGTGTAACTTGTACTTTAGGATCTGATGAGGTCAAACAGGAAAAAACTGCATATATTCCAAATATTTATTTCCCAAAAAAAAAGATTAAAGGTTAAATAATATCAATAACATAAGTGTTCTGGATATAACTACCATGTAAATCCAACAATCAAATAGACACCATGTGAACTTGTCTTGGTAGTAAAATAATGTCTGCAGTGGGTAACAAAACGAATCTACTTGTAATGATTAAATTTTCTTTCCATGACTTAGAAAACATTGCATTTAACAGAAAACTTTCCCAATGGGTTGGATCTTCCAACTCCAACCCCATCTCCTTTTCACAACATTAGGGGACACTGTGTATGTTTCGGATTTGTTTGCCAAGTTCCTTGATTTGCTTGGATTATAAGCTCAGCCTAGCTAGAAGAACAATGTTAAAAAACACCTAAACATAGTTATTTAAATGCATTCTTACATGTTATTTTCATAGCTACATATGGCAAAATGTCGCAAGATTTCTCACATAATATGATTTAATGAAGACATATTGTGTACAAATTAAACAAAATGACACAATATTTCAAAATCTTTGAGGTTGAATATTGTAAAAGCTTAAATCTCTTGGCAGATGTACATTAGACTAGATACACATTTGTATATTAATTAAATTACATGCAGGACAAAGAACACTGACAAATTAAAACAACTGGCACTGTAAAAATTCATTGAAAGTCTTGCCCACAAAAAATGTCACTTTGCAATCAACACTCGATACCAACAAACACAATTTTAACAAACATGACTTTTCATGAATTTTCCAACAAAAAACTTAATTTCTAAATAGAGTTTTAAGTATATTTAGCAACATCATTCATGAATATTATATATAATGCTGACCCAAAATTTGTGAAAATTATATTCTAAAATGTTATGAATTTACCCCCACCCGCCCACAATTTTATACTAAAATGTTATGATCTACAGTAGTTTACCTTTAGACCACAATGGATATGTAATTAAACTACTGTATTTATTTGCCTGTATATATGGAAACAGCCAAGTGTACACAGCATACACTCTGATCTCCCTGCACATACTACAATGGTAAATCAGGGCCTGAACTGTATTGCTTTCAATAAATTCTAAGCAAAAACAAGAAGCTGGCTATGGCTTCGTGTCCAGCCCACACTCATGCTTTTGGTAAAATGGTGTTGTACACATCATGATGTATGCAAATAACATGACCCTGTTGAAAACTGTGCTTGAGAACTGACCATATAAAAGAACTGAAATACTGAGGTTAATATATGGTGTGGATGGACATAAAAATGGACATATGAATGGAAGGAGAGACATACAGACTGATGAATTGACACCAAGGTCAATGTGAAGGTTCTACCAATGCAGGCATGACAACAGATCAAGGTTTACACTGTTTAAAGCTATGTGCTCAAAATGGATAAATACAGTATGAACAAAGTCTAATGTTAATCCACTAATCTTGACTGCAAACTAGGAATGTGTTCATGGAACATGAATGTCTCAGCACAGTGACCAAGAAACTTAAACAGACTAATGGAACAATCATAACATTATAAGCCTCATGATGGGGCACTTAAGACTGTACAACAACTCTAGAAAAAAAAACAGTAAGTAAAAGGCAAATATGAAGCTAAACTGTGTGTGATCCCTATGAGGCTCATGACATGACAGAGTTATCCCCCTTTGCTTATACAGGCAAATCAAAACACTTCTTTACATGATGATACCAATTCTGTGGAAATAGAGAACTACAATTCGTCCAAAACACTACTGAGACTGAACCTCCAATGTCCAACTGGATCTAATAAATTTATAAAACAAAAGCCTCAAAAAATTTCTTTCTATTAGAAATTTACCAAGTCCAGACTATTTTTCAAACAAATTATACAATGAAATATCATGCTCTCTTTCATATCTCTTTCAAACAAGTTATCTGTGTTTAATTTGCAAATATCATTTCTTTTGTGCAAATGAATAACAGCTCATCAAAAATATTCTGAACAACCCTTTGTAAATTAAAAAATTAAATTTAGGAAGAATTAATTAGAAATTGCATTACCAGAATTCAAATGAGCCCTACAGGTGTTAAAATTGTGACAATGTTTTGGCAGTTTCACCATTACCACCTCTAACTTGGACCAAACATCAAGAGCTTGGTATTTCAGTGTACTGAGGAAAGAATGGCAAGACTGGATAAAGTTAAGATAAAAACAACCTTTCTTTGCCTGTATTGACAAGGCTGGCTAAATCTTTTCCTTGATCTAGCCAGGGTACCCGTCTCAAACTCGTACTTGACAAACCATAGACTTTATGAGTGCTATATCTCTCCTAAAACAAGAACAGTTGAATTTCTAATTCTTTATATGTAGTATAAGTACTAAAAGAGACACAAGTAATACATGTAAAGAAATACAATTCAACCTTTATATTGTAACAATATACTTTGATTTGGCTACAAAGATGTTTAGATGCAGTAACATGGAATAAATTATGAGATAACATGGTGATATAAAATGTGATAACTGATTATTATTATGGCTACACTGCACTGTCAGGAACTTCTCCACGACTAAGTGCCAGTGCAAATTTATAATCTTCCTCCTCCTGTTTGGCTTTTGCTTTCTGTCGTTCAAACTCATCCCAACCAGAGGTCTTTGTTGATGATGATGACCCTGAACTTCCCCATCCATGTTGGTCAGTTTCTGAATTGAACTGAAATGTAAAATACAAAACAATATATATGTAAGCAAATTGAAGAAACTTTTAGAAAGTGTTGTCCATATTATTAGCAAAGACTTTTTTCCCCCTCAAAATTACATCATAAACTTATGGGCCTTAAGTTCATAGATAGAGTTTTATGAAATATTAAACCTAATATCAATCAACACAAAGCAGAGGTCAATGTGATAGGATATGTTTCTTGATATTCACACTAATCAGGGACTATACTTATGTTATTATTCTGTTTAATGCAGAATGTCATTTAACATGTCTTCAAATAAATGAAACGGATTATGTTTGTATGGTATCTCAAATATAACAGTATGTGAAATGGCTTTTCAGCTGTATGATATCATAAATATCACAAATATAACAATATGTCATAGACAGGTCAATTATATCATGTCAAGATGTTGATTTATCACACATGACACTATGTATGAGCCACTAAATTAAAATAAATGTCATATAGTAATACTAAAAACATTATTTTCTACTTCAAATTGATTGCTATGAAAGCCATATGGTTGCTAAGGATGCTGCCAAAACCATGAATTCTGTACAATGGGTCATAAGGGACATTTCCAAAAAGTTCAATAAAAATTGGCACAAAAAATAAATTTTTCACCTGGTTGCTATGGAAGCCAAACATTTGATTGACAGGGTACTTAAAATACAACTATGGTTGAACAGCTCATATGGTAAATTCCAACAAAGAATGATGTCAAAAGTACATTTTCCACCTGGTTGCTAAGGAAGCCAATAGCTGCTGTGAATGTTACCTAAAACTCAGCCCTGGTCATTCTTGTATGAAACATTTTAAAGTTATATCAAATAGGTCAAGCAATTTTTATTTTTGAGATATTAAAAATGCATTTTCCCCCGATTGCTATCATAAGTCAAACAGCCATAAATGAGGCTGCCATGTGTGTGTGTGTGAGTTTTTAATGTAGCTTTAAAAACTGTTAAGTGCTGTTGCTGTGATTTTGGCAGTGTGGCAGTTGATAGTGATGTCTAGCACTGGGGCATAATGCTGAAGACACCTAGGATCATGTTCCACCCAGTCACATTATCCTGACATTCGGCCGACCAGTCCTAACACTAGAATCTTAATGATGAGCACCAAGCATAGCAGCTGCTAGCACCATTTTTATAAGTCTTTGGTAAGATTCTGCCAGATTTCAAACCCACATACGAGGTGGACGCTCTGCGAACTTAGGCCACCGGAGCAGTGAAGGTCACCATGACCACAAGTATTATACAGCATGACAGAAAGATCACCTCCACAATGTCTCCTCCTACCTGATGTACCTTATGGTTTTAGAGATATTGACAAAAATATAATACCGATCTGGTTGCCTTGAAAGCCAAACACTTGCTAGGAAAGCCATTAACGATGATGAAACTTTTGGTGAAGTGTGTCATATAGAAAATTCTTGTAAAATCTGATCAACAAGTTACAAACCAGGCATTCTATATCAAAAACATGTTTTCCACCTGATTCTAGTTTGATGGAATCCATATGGTTTATACAGAGGCCGCTTAAAACAAGTTTTGTAAAACATGTAATGAGGAACATTTTAAAAAGTTTAATTAAAGCTGGCACAGTGCTTAAATATTAAGTGATTATTTTAATATATATATTTTTTGGTGTACCTACTGAGTGAGTTTAGTATGTTTCTGGATCCCAAAAAGACAAACAGTTGCCAGGCCCCCCAACCCCCAATACAACATGATATCAAATATCATCAGGAATAGGTCTGAAAATTCTAATAAAAACTGGGTTGGCCATTTTTAACATTTGAAGAATGTCCTAAAATGTTGATGGACACAGGAGCCATAACAATGGCTGTACAAGTCATGGTCATAGGTTACTGAATAAATTGGATAAATAAAATGTATTGAAAGAAAAATATTTAAATCACATTTCAAATTTACTTAATTTCAGTTTAATAAATTCTGTCAACATTCATGCTTTAAAGTATTTTTCTTGCAGGACTATCTTTTTCTTAGTTTATCTGGAAGGTTTTACCTTCCTACAGTTTCCCCAACATTTATTTTAACATTACAGCAAATTAGTTTTAACTGACACAAAAAAGCCAGGATAGTGTTGATGAGCCATAAAATCCTGTACTTATATAAACTAAAATAATTTTATTTCTTTGTCTTCCAACCACTTATTTATTTATAATAATATTTATTCTGTACCTTAAAAACCCTAGTTTGGTGGAAGACAACTGTAGCACCCATGATTTATACAACAGTTAAATCAGTTACAGTAAATGACAAATATTTAGTTTTTATTTATTAAACAAAATATAAAAATTAAGATTAAATCTAATTCAGCATTACTCAAAACCACCTGCAAGCTATACTATGATGTTCAAAGGATTATGTCATATCACGGAAATTACACTAGGTGTTTGACAAGGGTACCTCATGTAATTCACCCTGGACAATTACTCTACACTAGGTGTTTGACAAGGGTATCTCATATAATTCACCCTGGGCAATTACCCTACACTAGGTGTTTGACATGGTTACCTCATGTAATTCAGCCTGGACAATTACTCTACACTAGGTGTTTGACTATGGTACCTTATGTAATTTACCCTGGACAATTACTCTACACCAGGTGTTTGATAATGGTACCTTATATAATTCAGCTACTGTCTCCTAAACACTATGCTGGGCTCCTTACAAAAGCTCCAGTCATATTACCAACTGTGCAATGAACGGTTGTCAGGGAACAATTAACCAATAAAATTTTGTCACGAGTCCCAGACAATATGCCAGACAACTATGCCAAAATATGTAAGAGTCCCAAATAATATGCTAGACAACTATGCCAAACTACAGGAGAGTCCCTGACAATATGCCAGACAACTGTCTTAAACTACAGGAGACACCCCTGACAATATGCCAGACAACTATGTCAAACTAAGGAGAGTCCCTGACAATATGTCAGACAACTATGTCAAACTAGAGGAGAATCCCTGACAATATGCCAGACAATTATGCTAAACTTCATGAAAGTCCCTGTCAATGTGCCAGACAAGATTTACTTAACAATGAATCCTACACACGATTCTTGATATTTAAATAAATATCCCTAAAGACGAAAATAAATCATACACATATTTTACAAATCAGAGGTTAATCAAAGGAACTAGTCACTGTGCAGACAATATAACTTCACTTGTTATGCTGCCAAAATTAGATCTTTGGTATATAAAAAAAATCATTAACATGCTAGTCATCTGCTTATACAATTGTCGAAATATGGCCATAATTATACAATTAACAAAATATGGCCATAATTATACAATTAACAAAATATGGCCATAATTATACAATTAACAAAATATGGCCATAATTATATAATATACAAAATATGGCCATAATTATATAATTTACAAAATATGGCCATAATTATACAAATGATTAAACATGACCTATAATTATTAAATTGACAAAATAGGGCCATAATTATACAATTGACAAAATATGGATGTAATAATACAATTGACAAAATATGGCTGTAATAATACAACTGACAAAATATGGCCATAATTATACAATTGACAAAACATGACCAATAATTATGAAATTGATAAAATATGGCCTTAATTTTACAACAGACACAATATGGCTGTAATTGTTTATAATTTTAAAAGGATATACAGTGTCAGATAATCAGAACAAGTCTATTATAGTATCAGTACACATCTAAATAAGCCATCTCAGTTGTCAACATGGAGAACTTTGTAATATTTATGACAAAGGTGACATACTACAAGTAGACATGGAGAGAGCAATCAAATGACAAACCCTAGGACAATTTTTTCTTCAAGCCCCGTTACATCATAGCTCAGAAAGGTATGTTATATTTCAAAGTTGGCCCCGAATGGTGATTCACAATTCATGTTATAACCAACCAACCATAAATGAATTTTATTTTGCACAGAAAACACACAATAATAATGATAAGACCAACTATTAATTATAGGTTACTGCATTTGTATGGGAAAATATGAACTAGTTTTTCAGATGAAAATACTGCACAACCTTGGGAGTGCAGATATCCATCCAACAAAACAAACAAGTTCATATTTTCCCCCACAAATGCAGTAACCTTTTCATTATATGCTCATTTTCTACCTAAGGCTTAATTATGTAAACAAAATACACTACACCAAACAAAGTAACTGAATGTATGCCGTATTCCAAACTAAATACACAAGCACAGATTCATCATTACACAACAACATTATTAATGCACACATAACTCCGCCCAGATAAATTTGAACTTAGTCATGCGCTAGACATAACTTTCAAAATAAAATGATGTTTTGGTCTACTTAAAATTGAAATTTGGAGTCATACTGTGAATGAATGTACATTGCAACAACTTTTCCATTTGATCTGGAATGAATAGATTTTGGTATTTTTGTCATTTCTATAAAATTTCATGATTATGGACAGGATTTATCTGTGCAAATTCTACTTGAAGTACATTGGATTTCAGCAGTGAAGGAGCAGCATGTTGACATCTGCAAGTTTGTTTCTGTTCTGTCACTGAATGTTTGAAATCATAATGTGGTAAAAATATGAAGTCTTTCAACTGCAATTATCAAAAAGATGCTATGGAATATAATGTTTATTTCATTTTGAGTGCACTGAAGAAGATGTAATTGCACTTGGAATATAGTCAAAATTACAGTACAATTTCCAAATGTATAATCAAGCTTGAGAACCCATGATATGGCTCAAGTAATTCGTATTTGAAGACCTAAGAAAGTACATTCTGTCCAATTCAGGATGTAAAACTAAGTATATTTTTTGCCATTCTTAATACCATCTAAAGAAGACAGTTTATGCCTTGTCACTTGCATGTTATTTTTAGGGACCTAGCAATTTTATGAAATCTGGCATCTGTCACCCGCCTAAATCCAAAACATTGTATCAAAAAAGTAAACACTGAATGTAGCAAAGCAACTGGTATGTGGCAGTTCACCAAACATCTGCTTTAGTTCATTCAGAAACAAATTTAATCAACCAAAATGTAAAGCGCCTACTACGTGAGTGTACATGATTTGTTTACAAAGTAGTTATCATACAGCCATCGCTGCACATTTCTGATATCACCATCAGTTGCCTGCTTCATTGAAAGTTTCTTATGTGAGTCTATGAATTCATCCACATTGTCATCTTTGTCATCTCTACTTTCAAATGGCTCAAACGGTTTACTTCATCCACAGACAAATAAAAAAAACAAAGGTGCTGGAGTCTGCATCTTATGTTTGTTTACAATAGCAAGCAGTTCCTTTATGAGTACAACATGAATTGTGTGTGCAAGTGCAATATCGAAAAATACTGAAAGATTCTGACGAAGTAAAATTAACAGAGAAAAATATAATTACAAAACATGAAATACGAGTTCAAAAATCTCGTATTTTTCACAACCTCCCAGCATTCAATGAGATTGTCTTGTGAACATATTACTTCACAGTATATGTGGTCAATCTGATATAAATCTATCATTATTTTAAGTTAAAATTACACACGTGTACATTTATATCTGAAACAACACAAGCTAACTCAGTGAACTTTTTTGTCCCCATCATATCACAATGCTGTCACCAAAATTATATATTGATGAAATCAGATTGTGGACCTTGTGAAAATATGTCAAGTTACTAGGCAGACACAGAAAGTTTTCATGTCTATCCTAAAGGCTATCAGTGTAAAAGTGAAGAAATGATGGGGGTTTTTTGTTGACGCTGTCTCCCAGATCTGATGTTGTTAATTTGGCTGAATTGCACACTCTGTCCTCTGATCTTTCTATAGCAAGAGTGTGCACCTGGACATGTATGGTAATGATATGTGTCAGGAACACTAGGGAGAAGAGATTCCTCCATCTTTGCCATATATCATGTTTTTCTCCTAGGTTTTTCAAATATCCTTGAGTGAATTGTTCTTCCAAGTTCAGGATTCATCATGCATCACATAAATCTTCCATCAATGTATTGGATTAACCAGAGTTCCTTGGAGATGGATGATCTGTCCTGATGTAATTGTCTTTTTGGACAGCCATCTAAAATGTGTTAGGTTTACTAAGAAGTTTTCAGTAGATTCCTGATTTGGTTGAGAAGTCTGTACTTCATATGGCAGGGCCCAGAGTGGCCACATGGTCTAAAGCGCTCTCCATTATGGATCACTGCCATCTCAGCTCTGCATAGGATTGAATCTTGGATTCTGCCAATGTAGGTATGTGAGAAAGCTTGCCAGTAGCTTTTTGTGAGTCAGTGGTTCTTTCCGGTGTTTTCCCTGGTTCTTCCTCCACCATCAATACTGGCTGCCATGTATAGCCTATCATGTGCTGAAAAATGGTGTTAAAGTGCATGGTGTTGTTCTTACATCAATTATAGTAAATTTATATTTAGAATATTGTGACAGGCATGAAGCAAGTCTTTTACTGCATCAGTTCTGTCAGGATGAGTTCAAGCATGGTCTTCTAAGATTAAATGGTCCAAGAAATTGCATATTTTATGTGTTCAGCATCAAGCTTGATTCCAGCAATCTTTCAAAATCAAATTCATGTCCTTAAAGCCTTTATGAAAATATCATTGTGATATGATTATGTTATTCATTTAGTTTACTGGTATGATTATATCATCCATGTAGATTACAGGTATGATTACAACATCAATGTAGATTGCTAGTATAATCATGTCATCCATGTAGATTACTGGTATGATTACATCATCTATGTAGATTACAGGTATGATTATGTCATCCATGTAGATTACTGGTATGATTACATCATCAATGTAGATTGCTAGTATAATCATGTCATACATATAGACTGCTGGTATAATCATGTTATCCATACAGAATACTGGTATGATTACATCATCAATGCAGATTGCTAGTATAATCATGTCATCCATACAGAATACTGGTATGATTACATCATCAATGCAGATTGCTAGTATAATCATGTTATCCATACAGAATACTGGTATGATTACATCATCAATGCAGATTGCTAGTATAATCATGTCATCCATATAGAATACTGGTATGATTACATCATCAATGTAGATTGCTGGTATAATCAGGACATCCATGTAGACTGCTGGTATAATCATGTTATCCATACAGAATACTGGTATGATTACATCATCAATGCAGATTGCTAGTATAATCATGTCATCCATATAGAATACTGGTATGATTGCATCATCAATGTAGATTACAGGTATGATTATGTCATCCATGTAGATTACTGGTATGATTACATCATCAATGTAGATTACTGGTATAATCATGTCATACATATAGACTGCTGGTATAATCATGTTATCCATACAGAATACTGGTATGATTGCATCATCAATGTAGACTGCTAGTATAATCATGTCATCCATAAAGAATACTGGCATGATTACATCATCTATGTAGATTACAGGTATGATTATGTCATCCATGTAGATTACTGGTATGATTACATCATCAATGTAGATTACTGGTATAATCATGTCATACATATAGACTGCTGGTATAATCATGTTATCCATACAGAATACTGGTATGATTGCATCATCAATGTAGATTGCTGGCATAAGGACATCTATGTAGACTGCTAGTATAATCATGTTATCCATTTAGAATACTGGTATGATTACAACATCAATGTAGATTGCTGGCATGAGGACGTCTATGTAGACTGCTGGTATAATCATGTCATCCATAAAGAATACTGGCATGATTACATCATCAATGTACATTGCTAGTATAATCATGTCATCCATATAGAATACTGGTATGATTACATCATCAATGTAGATTACTGGTATAATCAGGACATCCATGTAGACTGCTGGTATAATCATGTCATCCATATAGAATACTGGTATGATTACATCATCAATGTAGATTGCTGGCATGAGGACGTCTATGTAGACTGCTGGTATAATCATGTCATCCATAAAGAATACTGGCATGATTACATCATCAATGTACATTGCTAGTATAATCATGTCATCCATATAGAATACTGGTATGATTACATCATCAATGTAGATTACTGGTATAATCAGGACATCCATGTAGACTGCTGGTATAATCATGTCATCCATATAGAATACTGGTATGATTACAACATCAATGTAGATTGCTGGCATGAGGACGTCTATGTAGACTGCTGGTATAATCATGTCATCCATAAAGAATACTGGCATGATTACATCATCAATGTACATTGCTAGTATAATCATGTCATCCATATAGAATACTGGTATGATTACATCATCAATGTAGATTACTGGTATAATCAGGACATCCATGTAGACTGCTGGTATAATCATGTCATCCATATAGAATACTGGCATGATTACATCATCAATGTAGATTGCTGGCATGAGGACGTCTATGTAGACTGCTGGTATAATCATGTCATCCATAAAGAATACTGGCATGATTACATCATCAATGTACATTGCTAGTATAATCATGTCATCCATATAGAATACTGGTATGATTACATCATCAATGTAGATTACTGGTATAATCAGGACATCCATGTAGACTGCTAGTATAATCATGTTATCCATACAGAATACTGGTATGATTACAACATCAATGTAGATTGCTGGCATGAGGACGTCTATGTAGACTGCTGGTATAATCATGTCATCCATAAAGAATACTGGCATGATTACATCATCAATGTACATTGCTAGTATAATCATGTCATCCATATAGAATACTGGTATGATTACATCATCAATGTAGATTACTGGTATAATCAGGACATCCATGTAGACTGCTGGTATAATCATGTCATCCATATAGAATACTGGTATGATTACATCATCAATGTAGATTGCTGGTATAATCAGGACATCCATGTAGACTGCTGGTATAATCATGTCATCCATACAGAATACTGGTATGATTACATCATCAATGTAGATTGCAGGTATAATTATGTCATCCATGTATTCTACTGGTATGATTAAGTCATCCATGAAGATTGCTGGTGGTGGTTGTTGTCATTTTGGGTTTAACAGTTCTCAGTGCAAGAAAATCTATACATAGCAGTCAGTATAACTGGTGGAGGAGGAACCTAGGAAAACCCAGGAAAGAACCGCCAACCCATTGGAAGTTACTGGCAGCTTTCTCACATACCCACACTGGCTGAGTCTGAGACTCAAACTCACACTGACAAAGGTGAGATGGCAGTGATCATTAAAGGTGGGCACTTTTGACCACTCGCAGCCACCTGGGGCACTTTAGACTGCTGGTATACTAAAGTTACATATGTGAACTGCTGGTATACTGAAGTTACCCATCTGGACTGCTGGTATAATTATGCCATCCAAGTCATCCATGTACCAGTCAATTAAACATTATTCCCATTGGAGTCCATGCAGCATGGTCTCTATGAGACACTCCAGCCCAATGGTATACCTTTAAACTACTAATAGCCACTGCTGGTGGTAAAAGCAGTCTCCTCTTTGTCCTTTGGAGCTATTCCTATTTTCAAGAAGTGTAAGCTGAAGCCAAGGCAATGAAACCATTTGACACTACTGAGTCAGGACAGTTATCCACCTTTGGAATCAGATAACTGTCTTTAACAGTGAACTCATTCGGCCAATAATAGTCCACAAAGATTTGATTGAAGGCATCCTTCTAAGTTACATGAACTACAGGAGAGGCAAATGGGTTATTTAACAGTTCCACCACATGTCTGCACTTCACAATTTCTTCTCTCAATGCTTTCCTCTTTTTCCCAAAGACTTTTCTTAGTGGCTGCCTAAAAAATGTTGTATTATCTGCATTTATAAGATTATAGATTCAGTAGCCAAATTGAATAACTTACCCCAACAGATCCCAATCTGGGGAGAGACATATGCATTTGATTTATCATGGAGTTGTTAAATCAAAATACATTTATAAGCAACTATATTGGTTCCAAAGATTTAAGAAAGAAAAGGACAATTGTAATACACACTCTGTGAATTCAAGATATTTAAATGCATTTCTTGTATTGGTAATGATTATTTCAGTGTACATACTGAGATAGTGTGGCATAAGCGAAACATAACCTTAATAAATGTTTACTTTGCAAAATGATGGCTGGCAATCAGGAATGGATTTATGATTTGAATAGCAAAACGTTATTCAAAGCATAAAATCTAATAAAACATCACTTTTAGCAATGATGTAACTGTGCACAATGAAGAATTTGCTGTTGTCTCATTTGATTCCATGTCTACTGAGATTAATACATTACCTTCTTCATGAAAACTCTTGACATTGCTAACTCTGATTACTCTCTTCAGCCAGGTGAATAAAAAATGTACCTATCAGCACCCATTATTGATGTAATTGTTATGATTGGTCTCTCAATAATGCACTGATACACCAATACTGATTTCTTTGTATGACAATAAAGTTTCTTGGGGGTTGTTGATGACAAATGGAAAAATTGTGGCCTGACTCTGGATCTCTAACTTTAGCGTGTACTCTGCAGCCGAGCTAATACTTGTAGCTAGTTCCTGTGACCTATTTGCCCTTTTTACAGATATGTTTCAATTATCCACAAGTATACAGACATAGTAAAGCTGATATTAAAACTAGTTTTAAGTGTCACAATGGCTTTTGTGTGTCCAATGGTTTTCATGTGCATCCCACTGCTGCCACCAAATAACACACTGGGGACAAAATGCACAGCCAGAGTGGGCCTCTCCACTTTAAGGTTAAACTTATGATCTTGAGAAATATTCTGGCCAATCAAAAGCTACATTTAAACATTTCTAATAAGAATTTCAAGTCTACAAAAAAAAATTATTATTGATATAGTGAGTTAAATGTATGACAGGAACCAGATCTTGGACCTGGGACATCCCTAACTCTAGATGGGTCCTCAACCATCTGACATATGAATCAGTGCCACCAGCTGGTTCCTGTGACAGTGACATGCAAAACAAAAACAGATAAACAAGAATAAACTAAACACCACTGCTCACTAATTTATGCCTGAGTATATTACCATATTCCACATAATATCAACCTATATCTTAATACACACACACACCTTTTATAGTCAAAATGAATATGTTTTAAATCACATGTCTCTTGATCCTAACATCTCTCATGGGAGGGAAACAACTGTTACAACATGCCAGGCACATCACTGTTTTCTTAGAAGTTCTCATTATACATGCCTTAGTGCTGAGTAACCAATCAACTCTGTTGGTTAAAACAGTCCCAAAAACAAGTTTTTATACATGGTTTATTCAGCATGACCATGTTTGGATAAATAATGAGCCTTATCAATGGAGAGCTCCCACAAAAGGAAGCTACTTCTCACAGTGAGAAGGACACCACTGTGTGCTTAATATGATGTGCTTCATCACCATGGAGTTTACTGCAAATATGTTGGGTTTTCTTTAAAGTGCACAGTGTATATTACATTGAATAAAACTTAAAACATGAGCCAGTAGAAAAAAAGTATCTGCCAAGCCTGCACAAATCAATGCTTTCTCTCAAAGACATTATGACTACTGTCGTCACTCACTGTTATGCCCCTCAATATACTGATGTCCTCCTTATAATGTGAATATGGTCATGGCTGTATCCCATTAAACTATTCACATTTTCTTCTGTCACTGCTACTTATAATATTTCCTTTTATTTTAGTTTCTGGGTGCTGAGAAGTAATTATAAATGGTTTGAAATGCCCCATTTTTTGTTTTGCTCACTTTTATGACACAGCTTATTTTCAAATATACCTCATTACTTTGTTCACTCAATCACAACATGATTCTGATTTAAGCCTCCTTTGAACAGCGTTACTGAGATGGTATTGCCAACTCAATTTGAAAATTCTGGTCTCATTAAAGTTAAAATACTGTTTAAATGTAACATTTTTATTATCTCAATAAATCAGACCCAAAATCAGTCTATAACTACTACCATGTACCAAAGAAACCAGTCATTTTATATGGTCTATCACCTTGTCACTACACTTGGGTCAACATGCAAACTATAATGGAAGACACTATTGGTTTTTAAAGTCAAAGTCATATTCCATGCATTCAATCACAGCATTTCAGGCCTTTCTGTGAACAGAAAAACACCTAACATGTAATATGGTGGACAATATGTTCAAATGTTTCACATATGCCGAAAGTGTGGCCATTTGCTCAGGTAACCACAATCATAAATATAAAGTCTTTCCCACCAATCAACATGAACAATATGGCATCTTATTAAGGGTACATCCGTGTTTCTGATATGTGATTTATAGCAGTCTCAATGTACCATTAATATATTAAATTTCACTATGTTTTTACTGTCAGCAGAAAGCCCAATATCTTGTGACTGTGTATGTATGTGTATATATATATATATATATATATATATATATATATATATATATATATATATATATATATATATATATATATATATCAACTGCAGAAATTGAAACAAGAAAATCAAACTGTACAAAGTTGCTCCTTGAGAAAGCCATGGGAACATTTTCTCACCTCTGTTAATCAGTGTCCCCATAATTTAACAAATACCCCTATCATGTTCAATTTAAAGGAAGAAAAGTACATAAAATGCTTCCTTGACAGCTCAGTCAAGGTGCAACAATACAAAATGTAAGAGTGTGCATCAGATAATACATTTAAACTTATATAACTTGCTGCACATTCTTCATGTCATAAACCTGTTCTATTGATAGCAGTTTGTTTTCCTTTAAGACCTGTATTCAACCAACCTTAACCAAAAACTGAAAACTGCTAAGAAGTGGTGAAACTCTGAATGTGAGATTTGCTATTCAGATTTAAAGGTCATAGGTCATATGGCATTAAGCCTAACATACATGTATGTTAGAGCAATTTTGTTACAAATTATACAAACAATTTGTGTATAATTTGCAAACAAGCCAAAACCAAATTGCACTTAAACATTTCTTGGTTCTGAGTATGTTTTATGACCTATGTCATTTATTCTTCTGTAGAACATAATAAACGAGACTGGTTGAAAAATGGAGACAACAGATCCCACATACTGCATTAACTGGTGTGTAGTGCTATGGCTACTGACTTGCATCCAAGAGTTGGTCATCTTCAAACTACTCTCAGCCACAGCAGCAACACAAGAGAGAAGAGAGAAGACAAAAGTTATAACATTTGGTTAGAATTAACTTCCTGAGAGAATCAAACTCATGAGTACATGACCTTATAGCAAGGTTGGGTTAGAACTAAATTACACTAAATTTTTATTCTAACAAATGTTCATTTCATCTGCAATTTGACAAACAAAATTTATTCATAATGTGTACATAAACTTTTCAAAAGAGTTCCATTTCATTTCCAACTGGTTCTAGTCAATGAGTTTCAATCAATATGAAACTTTGCCATTTTACTTATTGATTCTAAAATAAATAATTTTAACAGTGAAAAAAAAGCAGGACGCTAGTGTAATGCAGAATGAACGCATATGAAATACAGAATGAATGCAAACAAAAAAGATGAATGCATTCTTAAGAAAATGTACAGCATAAATGCAAAATGCATAATGATGAATTCTAAACAAAAATGGAAAGAAATGCAAATGCATTTCATTAAACTGCCACTAAATTTCCACATCTGAATTAAAAAATCATACCAAATAGGTAACAAATTACATACAGATTTTATCACATTTTGCAAAATCAAATAAGTACCAATAGTTTTCTTAACTTGCAGTCAATATATACTGTACATCATCTTCCCAAAGAAACTGAAATTAACTAAACAGAATTGTTCAAGTTACCACACATGCTTTCAAAACATGGAACTGTGATCTTATGAATGAATGCTGTCTATTCAACATACAAATAAGTATTTGTATTGTAGTTCAAATTCATTCATTAAATGGTATATTACAGGAGTGGAAATGTGTCTTGAAAGAGTCTCAACAGAAAATGTCGCATATAAGTTTACAATATGAGGAACTGTGTCTTGAATTATGATCAACTTCAACATTTAAAGGAAACATGGCAATTGAGTTGTGTGAATTTTAATATCAGGATTTCAATCTATAGTTACTAACAATTTCTTTCAAAATTATTTTATCTACTTGTTGATTTTCATGACTATAATAGCAACCTTGTTTTTTCCAACTTCTTTAAATTTTCTACATATCCATTGTATAAGGGTTTCATTTTCTTAACGGATGAAAAAAGTGAGGATTTTTTGCCAAACCTGTGTGGTCACCTGTCTGTCTGTCTCTCATAGAAAACCAAAGCGTATTACAAATTAACTGTGCAATATGTTGTCAAATTTTTTTAATTTGTTTCCATCCACAAAACATATCCAAGTGTTTTCAATCTACTGTTTACAAACATTAATGTGTGTGAGAAAGCAATGCAATGCAAACAAAGTCAAAGAAAGTCTTAATCTTGATACAATTTTAATTTGTAGGACCTGGAAAATACAACTTATCTATTAGCTCTGCCACCCACCCCTAACCCTCTTTTCTTTCTCATCCAGGGTTATTATCACTATTGCAATAGAGGTAAAATGTATAGATCTCAATTGTGTTTGTGAGCAAAGACTGGCACAATATTCATAATCTTTGATCCCAAAATTAAAAAGCTTCTTCCTTGGTCCAGGTCTGTGATGTAGAAATAATATTATTATGCAGAATCCAAATATCTTCAGTTCAGTGACCTTGACCTTTAATCTTCTGACCCCAAGATCAAATGGTTTCTTTCACTATCCAGAGAAGAAAAAAAACTTATCTGTAAAGTTTGGTGAAGGTATGCGCTGTAGAACTAAAGTTATCATGTGAAAAAGTTCAATTACACAAATACAATGTCAGAACATAATACACTCTAATAAAGAGCATTAATATAACAAGCCTTGCTCCACATAGCTTACTTGTTGTGATTGTGTGTGTGTGTGTGTGTGTGTGTGTGTGTGTGTGTGTGTGTGTGTGTGTGTGTGTGTGTGTGTGTGTGTGTGTGTGTGTGTGTGTGTGTGATTTGGACTTTTAACGTAGCTTTAATAAAATTTCAGTCTTATCACTATGATGTCTGCAGTGTATCAGTTTATAGTGATGTCTAACAATGAGGTATCATGCCACAGACATATAGCATTATGTCCCACCCAGTCACATTATCTTGACACCAGGCCAACCAGTACTAACACTAACCTCTTAATGCTGAGTGCCTAGCAAGGCAGCTGTTAGCATCGTTTTTGTAAGCATTTGGTTTGACTCAGCTGGGGTTCAAACCCACAACCTCCTGCATCCGAGGTGGACACTGGAGCAGACACATAATCTAGTGATCAAAGAGATCACTGAGGGATACTTCACAGTAATTAATTCCAGATTATACCCATGTTTGGTATGGTTCACACTTTCTATTCCTGTGAAATTATCAAGATGTCCAGTTAATTCTACTCCATGATATTTGTCTTTGTTTATTACCTTAAATGTATGTTACATTCACATATGCTAACTAATGAGCATGCTTATCCAAGCATCATTTTTTCAAACTTTATGCAGCCTACCCAGAATGGATGACATGTTCATAAAGTACTCATATTGGCAACAATGCATCATCCCAAACCAAAGCTCAAGTCAGTAACAATTAAGGTCCAATAAGAATTAATGGTACATCCATTTCAAAACCTTGCATTCCTTTTGACCATAAATCATCTTAATCTTTTCTTTCCTTCTTCTATGCCACCATTTTTCACCAATTTACAGTCTAACTGACTGGGTTGTTTTTTTTTTGTTATTGTACATTAGTATTTTACACCGTGAAGCTACATTATTTGTACCAGTCTATGATATTAGTACTGATGAATTTTTCTCTATACCTGTGTCCATTCAGAAAACTCAAGTTCAAAACTGTATCCACAAAATGTTATTTTCCAGAATGTTGTCAATACAATTGGGAATGTGGAGTTGTCATTAAAAACTCATAATAATTCCACTAAATCCAAAATGGTTGGCATTTCAACATGTTTTAAAGTTGGTGACATTCATTCTGAACAAATTATGTCACCCACATTATTTGTGTCAAATAACAATGAAACAGCCTATTACATAACAAAGGGTGCTATTTGGACATAGTTAAATGCAGCTCTTGGTTAGAAATGATTCAGATTCAATACTCTTAAAGGGAAAAGTGAATTGTGATTCCCTCACCGAACCCCAATAATCAGTGTTGCTACAATTCTCAAGTGTGAAATTTGAGTTGTGATATATCAGGGTCCATGCGGGACTCAAATTTTCAGGCAAAGTGAATTCTCATGGCTGCCAGAATTGAAAGAAATAGTGGAAAAATAAGGAGAACTGATCAAAGAGGTAAATATTCATAATATAAAACAAGGTATCTTTTTATAAATATGAATCCCTTCACCAACATGAACACATTTGGAGTAGCCAATGTACAGACTGGCACAAAAAATTTAAGCAGTGTCAACTGGAATAAGGAGCAGTGCAAAGGGTTTTAGGGCAATTTGGGGATGGACAATTTGGAGTGGACAATTCGGAGAAGGACATTTTGGAAAGTGGACAGTTTCAAATGGGGACGTTTCAGAGACAGACAATGTGGAGATCACAAGGACTGAATTCAGAGCTGAAAATGTAGAATAAAAATGCAAGGTGAATTAATAAGACATAAAAACACACTTTAATGAATTAATTGGTTTTTTTTAAATTGACTAGGGCTAAAGCATTTGCAATAAGAATCTTGTATAAAGAAGCTACAAATTTTGAGCTAAGTTACAGGTCAACATATGACTGAAGGCATACCATATTAAAATAATCAAACAGAATGTAAATAATTCATAGTTTAACAAAACCTTATGATTTGTGAACAAAATGCTTCAAAGAAATTGCAAACAAACTCTATCATTACACCAGAATCAAAATTTCCATTATTGTTGAAAAAAGTGCTTTTCATAAACTGTGACAAGTCAATATTTATGCAATTAGGTTAGTTCAGGAGGAAAGTTATTGTTCTCAACTGAAGGAAGCAACAGTATCTCTTGATATTGCATTTATTAGTCTCAGTTTCTAGTAAAGACACCTGTGTGATCCAAGACATAATTTCAGAGTTCTGACTGAAATATAACTAGAGAATATTCTTCTGTTCATCATTTGATTGATATGCAAACACATGCCATGTCAGTCTCTCCTGAAGATGCAGTATGCATGTGATCAGAAGGTCTCAATGATCATTCCTCCATTGACAGTGTGGCAACAGCCTTTGCAGTAACAATTTCTACATCATCATACTTCCTTCCTGTTATTTTGTCTATAAGGTAACAATCGTCTTCAACAACTAACATTCTTTTTCCCTTTTCTGGTTCAAGAAATTCAAAAGAAATTATGTAAAATATTTTGTCCTTGATATAAAGATTTAATACCGCAAAGCTCGTATACTGTCTCTTAGAAAAAGCAATGTAATGAATAGTATAAAAACCAATGTAATGAATAGTATAAAAACCAATGTAATAAACAGTATAAAAACCAATGTAATGAATAGTATAAAAACCAGTGTAATGAATAGTATAAAAACCAATGTAATGAATAGTATAAAAACCAATGTAATGAATAGTATAAAATCCAATTAAGAGCCATTCACAACTCATATAAAGATGGCTGCTGCAGATATATAAAAGTAAATTGTTTCATTGAGCACATATTAAGTGTTAATCATACCCAGTGACAGCCGATGGATTGTGAAAATGCTTTTAACTTAAAATAGCTATTGCGAATACATAACAGAATGGTTTTATTTGATAATTGTTAAGAAGGCATGTAATTATATCAGTATGAAACAGTCTGATTTTGATTGTGTTCATTCATTTCATATTGTCTTTCATGTGCCCGCAGAAAGAATGGCTAAACATCAAAAGGATTATGTCTTATTAAGTAGATGTTAAGACATCACCTAATTATGTCGATTATTCTGGTATTACATGGCAATTACTATTATTCAGTGATATAATCTGAATTAGGAAAAATGTATTAATTAATTTAATACCACTGGTAACAGTAAAACACAGGCATACAGTTGTATGTTGTCATGTAACTGAACAAATAGATGTTTCTAAAAAACTGATTCATTTAATCGTGTTTTTATATGTGAATTGTCCCCTCTCTAAATTGTCAATTCTCTGAAATGTCTGCTCATAATTGTCCACCTCCAAATTTTCCGGACACCCTTTGCAATGATGTATGCCATGACAGCTGATCTAGACTGGTCTAGAAAGATCTGAACCGTCACAAATGTGTTGTGAGCCAATGATTAAGTCACCATAAGAATAAAGAAATATTACTGCAAACAAACTACTCATTAGGAATACAACACATGGGGAGCTTCATCAATGTGGGATAAAGGAAAGTTTGATGAGTCTAAATATAATGTGGTTATAATGTGGTTAAAGATAGTGAGGATGCAAGAAACAAATGGCTGAAATTCTGAAAATCACTTAAGTGTGAAAATTATTTACCATTGGTTTGGTATAGTTGACTTATTTCCTTGAGATGTATCCACATATCACTTTTCATAAGGGTATATAAAACAATACAAGTTATTGAGGGTGTAATCAGTGAATTATTTAAACAACACAAGTCATTCAAGTGTGATAATTAGGCCACAATGACCTAGTTTTGTAATGGCTGGGCTTACTCATTTTCATAACTATAGGTGAAATGGCACCCAAGATAACTGAGGCCATGAGGAATGAATATCTGAAAATACATGTGAATTGATGTTTGCAAATTAGGTCAGACTGATCTAGTTTTGGTATAACTGAGTTCCAATTGTTGAGATGTATCTACTTACCAGTTTTTTTAATAAAAGGTGAGATGGGGTTCAAGATATAGAGGAGGTAGTGAATGAATAACTGAAAATACACAAGTCATTCAAGCATGAAAGTTAGGTTGGAATAACCTAGGTTTTGTAAGACTGAGTTAATGTCAAAGATGCAGCCACATGCATATTCTGATGAACACTGATAGAGTCCGAGATACTGAGGGTATAATGAACAAATCAGTGAAAATGCACAAGTCACTCAAGTATAAAAGTATAACCTGGTTTGGGTATAGTTACTTTTCATAAGATGCATCCACATCATAATTTTCATGCATGTAGGTGAAATAGAATTCCATATACCAAGGTCATAACACATTAATGGCTCACTTAAGTAATAAAATAGGTCTCAGTGAGTAGATTTGGTATGGCTGAATTACTGTTGTTGAGATGCATCCATGTACTAATTATTACATTGTATTTGCCAAAGGTGAACTATACATATCAAACAAATCATTAAAAATACAAGTCATTCAGCTGTGAAAAATGTCACAGTGACCTAGTTTTGGCATGGTTTAGTTACCATCCACATACCAATTTCATAAACAAAGGTGAAATAGGGTTCATAATAAGGTGAAAATAAAAAGCCATTCAAGCATGAAAATTTTGTCAAACTGACCTAGTTTATATTTTGTAGAGTTAATTTTGTTAAACTGGTCGGGTTACTTTTGTCAAAATGCATCCACATGCTCATTTTATAAGTGAAAGTGAAGCAGGGTCTCAAAAGTTAAGGTGTACTGAACAAATAGCTAAAAATACAAAAGTCACTTAAGTATGAAAATTAGGTCATGGTGGCCTAGTTTAGGTATTGTTGAATTACTCTTGTTGAGGAAGGTAGTGATGTACTAATTTAAAAAGTAGACAACATAGGGTCATGGTAATTGAGGATGTAATTAGTACCTTAAAATCCAGAAGTCACTAAAGCAAAAAAAATAGGTCACAGTGATCAAGTTTTGGTACGGTTGATTTACTCTTGTTTAAATGCATCCAGATATCAATTTTCATGAGTGCAAATTAAATAGGGTCCTAGATACTGAAGGTGTAATTAACAAATGGCTAAAAGAAAAGTAACCTGAGAAAAAAATTTAATGACAATGACCTAGTTTTTATATGTCCAATTTCTTTCAAGATGCATCTACAAACCAATTTTCACAGGTGTAGGTGAAATAGTTTAAAACAAATTAAGGCCATAATTAATGAATGAACACAAAAATTTACGGATAAAACACTATCTTCCCTCTGAATTGTTGGCATCAGAGACAAAATTTCCAATAACTCAATCTCAGATTTAAATAATGTTAAATTACAAGGAATTGCTGTACACTTAATACAAATAATACAATTTTCTTTTCTTGATTTTCAAAGTTGTCATAAAACGTTATTATTGCATTCAAAATCAAACGACTGACTACTGAAAATAGGTGAATGAATTATAATGGGGATAATTATGTCGGGATTTTAGCTGTACACAAAAAAGCACTGAATTTCACTCACTTGCTAGAGAGCCACATTGAAATTCTCCATCAACAACAGAAAGAAATTTATATTACATCAGTTTACAAAATCATTACAAAACATTTAACTACTGAGTACAAATTTTGTGTATTTTTCTCTTAACTGATAAGCAAGCACAAGTAATTTTTATCGTGTTCAGAATACCAAATGTGAAAACTAAATTTGTGAAGTAAATAATGTTTCTCCATGAATACATACCCAATCACAACAATACCAGGAAGAAGCTCTGCTACCACTCAAATCCAATTATCACAAAATGATAACAAATGTTCTTTCCCATCCATATGGAATATCGGTGAAGGAAAGAAACACTTTCCAACCCCTTTCCTTACCTCTCTTCACCACCACTAGGAGGCTGTGGGGTTGAATAAGCTTAATAGACACCTCAACAAGAATGCTTGCATTTGTGGAAAGGTGTGGGAGGGTTGAATAGCAATGTGATTGGGTAAGTAGCATCACAACCATGCTGAAGGACCTACAGTGCGAAGACCTGAGAACCCGATGTCAACAGAACAAGGTCATCACGATGTACCAAATCATTAACCAACTAGTTGAAATACCAACAACAGGTCATTAGACACCATCAACCAGAGGCCATGCCAACAGATATAGGGTACCATAATGTTCCGTGGATGCATATAAGAACTTCTTCCCCACAGGCATTCGTCTTTGGAACTGCATGCCAGCGACAGCCATTACAGCACCTTCCGTTGATATCTTTAAGGTCCACAATGGTGCTGCATGTCTGATGTCTTAGCATGTTCACTGTGTGTTATTTTATCCTGTTTTTAGCTTGTACAAAGAGCTTTAATTCACATATGTACACAGTTCACCACAGTGCACCTATGCCTGTATATAGGCCAAGCACATAATTGGAAGATGAAACTGAAGTATCCTCAGAAAAACATAATTTAGTTAAAAATGTGCTTTCTCCATTGAACACATTTCTCTGCATTGCTAAATCATAGAGATGATTGGGAAGGCTGACTGTGCATGATAGTCAACTGCATCTATTATGTCTCATATCGCCACATTCTGAATGCACGGTGTGTAGAGATAACTCTGATTTGGTGAGCTGAGATTTTCATGAGGCATATCTATCTCTTGAAATCTCAAAAAACATAGAGCATATTGCCCACTTCAGCCGAGATGAGTAGTTAGAATGCCTTTTTCATGCACTTTACATATTGTTTCAACAGTGTACAGACTGGGTCCTACACCACTGCTTCCTATATTCATTGATGGAGGAGACAGAATGGATGACCACTCTATGATTGCCAAATGACAGCAACCTGTTCCTTGACCCTGCATGCTGAAACTAGAGCCATCAAGAAACGCATTTTGTATGATACCATCTTAAAAGAGGTACTGAATAAGGATTAAACTAATTCTGATGAGCCACATCAATACGCATGATAAAATTCTGCTTGGGGAAAAAGCGTGAGTGATTTTGGCCTATTAAATTCACAACAGACTAATAGGTCTGATGAATCCTAATCGTGACCTACATCTGCTACACTGTGATGCCTAACTCTGTCTGTGATATCGAGTGGTAGCCACTTCCCTAGTAAAACCTTATGGCCTTCATGCTTTTTAAATTCTCTCCAAGAAAAAAAAAGGGGTTAAATTATTTTATTCACAAAGCTCTCCTGATAAGAGCCAGGTGTGAAGGAGTAGCCTGTCTGTGCATGATTGAAAGGAAATGCAACTCAGGCTGTCAGAGTAGGTTGTGTCTTGGGTGAATTTTCCTGGTAAGTTTTATTGCTAAATCAAGCAGATCATTCATCTAAGATTCCACTGCAAACTGATTTATCATGTGGAAGCCACAAAGTACACAAATCTGCTGATAGATGGGTTGATGGACCACTCTGCGTGAATGGTGGACAAATAACTCTTCTTGCCCCTGTATGCCACTGACCAAGGTAAAGCTGGGCAAAAGACGGGCTCACCAACTGTACAAGCTGGTATCTCTACAGATTGTAATTTATGTCTTGGGTCTCTTCTAGAGGAATTCCTGCTGTGAACTGTTGAGCCACTGGCAAAGTTAAGACACTACTTCATACAAGATCACGATCTATTGACAAAAACCAACTGGAAAAGGGGCAGCATTGGGCTAGATGGACAATTTTCAAAGGGCACAGGAGGATAATCAATTTTGCTGCTGTGTTGAGAAGACCAAGGAGATGCACAAACTCTCTTGCCAAGATCCACTCCCTATTGGAAATTGGCTCTGTGATTGATAATCCCTGCCATGTGCAACTGAAAGTGACAAACAAGTCTGAGGTTTGTAAAAATTTCCATGCCCAGGTGGACAAACAACTGGAAAGGAATGAGGTCTCACTTGTCCCCATTGATCAGAAGTCCTAATTGACTCAAAAACCTATCATTATTGCAATTGACCAAAGATAAATTTAACACGTGTTTTTGAAGAATGTCAACAAAATATGCTGCTGTTGCTGGTGATGAGGTTGAATGAATGAGATGACACAGCTGATGCTCCTGGTGAAAGCTCATGAGCTGATATTAAGACTACATAGGAGAGTGTGAGACGGAAATAGTTCCTTTGAATCTAATTGATGGAACTTGTGCAAGGATGTGTGTATGGGGACATGAAACTAAGCATCAATTAAGTTTAAACTGCAAATTTGTCCCTTTCTAACATATATCTGGAAGCCACTGTGGCACAGTAGTTAGCATGATGTGATCGTGACTGAAAAGAGTTTGGGTTTCAATCATTGGACCAGCCTGGGTTAGCTACCATGGTGTCTAAATAATAAAAAAACTTGGAATTGCCTGGGTCATGTATGTTATGAGTCTGGTGGTCAGAAAATTCTTTAACCTTCACTGACTGGAAGAAGACATCTTCCAAATGCACTGACTCTTTAAACTTGTAGGTCAAGTTTGCAGCTGATGCAGCTGGGACACTCCATTGTACACTGTAAGTTATGGCTATTGCTGCACTCACGGGGGGGGTGGGGGAGGGGGGCTGTCCTCATAATGCATTCTATCAACATCAGAAAGACACCCCAGGAGGCAAGGTCGAGGCTGTGCTTTGATTTTTCCTCAAAGGATAAGCCATAAAGATTTTAGATGTTGGTTGCATCAGCAGCCCGGCAAGTGCTATGTTTCCTCTAGCGAACACGAAATGATGATAAGTGTGATGGCAAGTTGGCTCAGTTATTGTCTGGCTAGTTATTTCTGCTCTCAGCTGGACAGACAACAAGTCCAGTAACCACATGGTTGGTCTGTTTGGAAAATGGATGGATTGACTAACTGGATCTCCATACAGCTCCACATATCAAGATACAGTCAGTTGGGTAATGGCATAGCTCGACAAAGTGATGGATTCATTGTCAACGACTGTGGAGTACGGCCAGACTGCTGAACCGAATGGTCAGTAGATGGAATGGTGTTATATGGCATGGATGGATGGAAAAATGGATAATTCAAATCGGAACAATACCTCATGCACCCCAACTTACAGACCCTAAAGGCCAAGCTCAAGCATGTGGGGCACCTTACACCTGCTGGGCAGCCTAGAAAGGTGAAATGTTTCCCAAAACATAAGAGGGATGGAGAGGAATGAATTTACCCAAGGCCAGCAACTGTGCCGTCACCTCTTGAACTTAACCAGTCAACACATATACAACTCCAACAATGCCTGTGGAGAAAGTGTGGGTGGCAACTCTGCAATGCCTTTTTTCTTTCCTCTATAGTTAACCTGATGAAGTGGTCACCATGAAAGTGTTCCCCATTATGATGGCCAGAGACGATGTCTTCAGATGTAAACTTGATATGTCTCAGTCAGTCTCTCTGGACTTGTTGCATCTCTCTTTTGCCTTTAGTCTTTGTTACAGTATAGTAGATCAGTTGTTTTCTGTCAATGACTCACAAATGCTGCATGTATCTGTAAATGAACATTTGATATATGCAAGGCAGGTCCCATGCATGTGCTCTTTGCCTTAAACCATTTGCATTTACACATTTTATTGACAGGGGCAATCAACTTCTGCAAGACAAGAATGATGAAAATATTTTGGGAAATAACAAACTGAAAGTGTTGAACAGCATAAATAATCAATGCTTGTTACTAAATATGTGAAGAAATATCAGCAGTGTGTAAAAACAGTTAACAAGAAGCACGAATGATATTGTGTTGGAGAATAAGGTCAGAAAATAAAACTATAAGCCCAAAACTGTCAGAAATTCACATAAATATAAAACAATTACACAAAATAAATATTGCAACATAGAGTAAATATCTTTACACTCAATACTCCATTGACTTTGTCAATGGATGGTCAATACTCCACATGATTAACTTAGATTTTGTGAATGTATGAGATACAATCTAGATCATAATGAACAAAAGCTAAAAACTAGTAAAACAACTGTAGCAACCTAACATTGGTGATGGGAGGTAAGGGCAAGGGTTGGACAGAGTTTCCTCCCTTTGTCTATATGAAATCCACACATGTATTGTGCATATTTAATTTGCATCGAATGGTATGTTATTGTGATATTTTTATAACTGAAGTTGCTGAATTAACAGTATTTCATGAAGACTTTAATTTATTGTTAGCACATCAACCTTTTTCAATATTAATGGTTCATCAACACTTTCAAGATTGATGTTCGTTTGGAACATCACTGGAATTTATTCAGAATACTCTATGCTTTTGGACTTGCGACAGAACTTTTAGGACTATTAAGGGTTTAATTCACAATACTTTTCACATCCTATTATAGGGAAATAAACTGTTGTTGAATTTTACTAAACTTGTTTGGTTTTATGCTCTTTTCTGTTACTTAGTATAAGACCAATAGAGGCACAACAAAGGTAAGATGAATGTTTTGTTCCTTTTGCACAACTGCTGAATTTGTGAGGTCACAGAGCTTCTTCCTAACAGTAATGTGATCAGTGAATGTATCCAAAGGAGAAACAAGATATGGATGATATCAAACTATAGCAAGGAGAATTCAGCATTACATTTTTAGTGTTCTGAAGCAGATTAGTATGGACCGAGGTATATGCAGTTCTTTGCGTCATGTGTAAAATGGGTCTAGTGCTCTGGTTGGTGAAGGATGCAAATTATAGTTTACCAGGTCTGAACTGATAAACATGGAGGTTTAGGTTATTGTTTAACGATATTAGCTCCCTTGGTTATAGTCATCTGATAATAGTTGCATCATATAAAGCTTAGTCTGAATAAAGCATAATAAATCTTTACCCTTTTTCTTTTTTTTTAACTGAAAGAAAGTGGTTAATGTAATAAGACTCTATATAAGTATGTGTGTATGCATGTACTTATGTATATATCCTGTGAGGAAGAAAACTGATGTATAGTTTTCATCCTCATCGTGTCTCATTTTACTCTTTGCTGCATGGAACAGGTGAAATGTTATAAATGTTGTACCAATTATTTGAATACTGTTTATGATATCAAAATATACAAAATTATATTTTTTAAAGAATTAAGTAACTGTATTGAAAATAATATTAGATCTTAGTAGTGGCAAAGTGAATGAAAATAACGATATGAATGAACTGAATTTGTCTCTTTTTTCTTTTACTATATGAAATCATATATTCCAGTCATTACTCCCTTTTGTTAGAATCAAATATTATCCTCCTTTTGGAGAAATATATGTTTATTTAATAATTCTTGATCTAACTGAACACATTAATATGTGACAAATGATTGCTTTTCTACACATTTCAATGGAAGAAACTGACTTACTTTGCTTGGACTGAAATCAGCAAAATTGGCAAAATTATCTCCACTTCCCGTTGACGTACTGGCAAATGGGTCAGATGATGCAAATGGGTCACTTGGGAAGCCTCCAAAAGGATCAACAGAAGGTTTAGGAGGAGCTGGCTTAGAGGGGCTTTGTTTTCCTCCTTTTGGTGGGGCAGGACGAGGTGGGGGTGCTTTCCTCTGTTTGGGGGGTAATACTGGTGTTGGAGATTCTGAGCGCATGGAGCTGGAGCTGGCTGATTGTGGCAAGAAGGGATCAGTACCAAAAAGGTCTGCTTCCACTTTCTGCAATAACCCATATACAATTAAATACAGTGTACAACTTTCTGCAAAATCCCATTTTGTTATACACACCGATTAAATGCAGTTAAATGCAGTGTACAAAATTTATGCAAGATCGGCAAAGAAGAAAAAGGACAAAAATATTATTTGTGAATGAATAAGTACATCATACATTATTAACAGTATGTTACTGTGATATTTTTTCCACTGAAGTTGCTGAATTGACAGAATTCATGAAGACTCTAATTTAATGTATATCAGTAGCATCAGTACAAAATGTCCAATTCATAAAAATAAAGTTTTTTGAAGATTATATACATCAGTCTGATTAAATCCCATTATAGCTGTTTTAATTTTAAATTTAATCAAAGCAATGTATGAGAAAATAAGTCTGAATGATGTAATATTAAGACTAAATAAAACTATCATAATTTAACATTAACATAGCCAGTGATGAATATAACATTTTACCAAATAAAAGTGTTCCAATAATGAAAGTTTGCTCAAATTTAAACACACTTAAACTGTCTCTTATATTGTACTCATCCTATCTATTCATGCTAAACAGATGGATAAACATGGACTACTTTAGTATAGCCGCTACACAATTCAATTCAGTTAAAATCTGAAGAAGACTTACAGATTTACTAGACGTGCTTGAGCTACCACTACTTGACTCAAAGGCAGCAAATACATCGGTCATTTTTTTACTGCTGGTGGAGGAGGTATTGGAACTTGTAAAAGGGTCAAAACTGGAAAAAGGGTCAGCCTAAAATGGACATTATTATTGAACATGCAAATAGTGAGAGAAAAGGAGGCAATGAATATTTTTGTAATGATGAAATGCATGCAAGAAAGATATAGATAATGGCAAATAAGTAAGAGACTTCCTTTAAATGTCATTTCATTCAATAACAGGCTGGGTTTATGGTTCAGCATTTCAGAGTACATTCCATCAAAACAATTCTCAAGACATGTACATTGGTAATAGCATTACCCAAACACCATGTAAGACAATAAAAAATTTAAGAAAACAATTCCTTTAAATGAAAGATGTAATTTCGCTGATTAAAATTTGTGTGAATGCCCCGTTATCTCCTGATTTTCACCACAGAATGGCTCAAATTCTGACTGCTTGTGTAATGCACTTTTGCAGTTGTTTTAATTATGAAAACAAACTGCTTCTTATCAAAATAAGTTCCTAAAATTGCTTAAGCTAGCAAAAATCAAGCACTAATTAGTCTAAATTCATAATATATTTGAATTCAATAATGTAAACTCCTTATCCTTAAGAATAACTTCTAAAAAGCAAAATATCTGCTAATTCAGCATTTATCTGAGTGTATTATTGTAATGATTTCAAAATAATAACTAGAAAGTTCTCCCTCCTCCCACATATGACTGAGTGGCACAAGTAGAAAAGAGCAATAACTATGGCAGAAAGTATGCTTGTATCCCAAATAACATTTTAAATGGATAAAAAAGGAATGGAAATAATTCTAATAAATAATTGTAGAATCAGAAGAACATGTTCACTTGATGACATGTTTCATATCTGAAAATATAAAGTTATTTCCTTAAAATACAAAGTGAAAGAAGCAAAAACAGGGGTTAATGAATTCCTAAAATTCCTAAAGACTTCTATCAATTCCAAGTAATCCAGATTTTTTCCAAACATTATTCAGAATGAAAAGTGTAATGTGCTTATATGCTAACACCACAGAAGAATCAAAATGTCCTTTAACTGAATGCAAGGTAAATGCAAAAGAAATAAAATCCCAAGTGTTATTGAATGTCCCACAGTAAATCCAAAGACATAAATCCAAAATGTCCTTGAATGTTCCATGGTAAATAGAAAATTATAGAGCCCAAACTTTGAATAAATGTTACAGCACTGTAGTTCCAATGAATGATATAAAGCAAATTAAATAAACCAAGCTTTTAGTACTCTTTCGAGACAAATGTTAACTTTAAGACTGAGTGATTCCGCATTCTACTTTGTATATATAAAGATATATTAAGCTAACAACACAATAGCTAACATGCCATTTCGAGAATGTGATTCCAGGTCTTCAGTGAATCATCTAATAGTTTGAAATAACTCATCTGCAGTGAACAGTTCTTGCCACTCAGGAACTAGGTCAGTCTGACCCCTAAGCAGTAATAATGTCCTCCTTGGATCATGTGATGCTTACTACATTCATCAACCTTGGAATTTATCCATGAAGTTATACTATGTATTATATATCATTCATCTATACAATACAAACCATTCATAGGACATTAGCATTAAAAAAATGTCATTGACTAAATGACCTTTATAAAAATCATTATTTTAAAAACAATACACTGTTTGCATGTATGCATGCATGCACAAGTACGTGCATGCAATTTATGTGTGTGTCTCTCACACACACAGACATCCAAGCCTAATCTTATATGCCTCTGCCATACTCATGGGTAATGGCATACAAAGAGTCAAAGAAAAGCAATGCATTTACTCAAATCCCCATTATAAAACATAGGCCCATGAGGACATTTATACTACACACACACACATTTGATTCTGGATAATCAATCAATCAATCAATCAATCAATCAATTTTAATTTCAATAATACACACTGGGTAAAATGCACAAGTCATTAAGAAATAACATATCACCCACAACCCCATAAAGACTCCTTCTGGAAGTACCCAAGGTCCAGCAATCTCAACTTATTATAATAGTTCCCTATTCACCAATAAAGCATATTATATTAAGCTTACAAGTGCTTTTATCACAATGATACGATACATTACCTTACTAGAAGCAGTTTCCATCGAAGAACCGAAAGCATCCTTGAATGGATCTTCTGATGCAAAGGGATCCGAACCAAATCCTTCTGATCGGAATGGATCACCTGGGAAAAGTGAAATGTTATCTTGTTCTGAATCAGAGACAAGTAAATTACATGTTAACTGTAACTCAGTGTACAGTAAATAATGAACATTAAAATTTCCTTATAAATCAAGATTTATTAAAAGTCTGTGCTAAACTATTGTGCAACACTAATGGTATAGCCAAAGGTTATATGCATTCATAAATATAAGTGTAATAAAAAATTGTACACAGTTTAACAGAACTAAATATATTTTTCGTACCTGATAAACATGAGTAAACTATGCTCAATGCACTCTGTGTGTAATATAACTATGATTTGTCAATTTGCTGAATAAAGGTTACGAACTTCACAAAATTTCAGCAAAACTGGATATTCCTTCACAAATAAAACAATGATCGTAAACTTAAATTTTTCTCATAATAATCAACCAATGGGGGTGTTATATGTGTACAGGGTTAAATGAAACATTAGCATAATCTATGCTATAAAGTGCTAAGTAAGTTTAGGTATCTGATAAAGACACAAAAAACAAAGGTTACGGTAATATTGTACACTTGTAGCAGATGTGCCAACCCTACCAAGACCTTCTCAGCAAGGCAGTCAATTATTTTTCCATCTGCTGGACCAGTTTTCAGTTAGGTGAAACAAAATATCGTGCCACTATTGTCGTGCTGGAAAACATCCATTTAAAAGTCCAGAAGTGTGATTCAAGTCTGATGCAGTGACAGCAGACATCGCATTCAACTAAAAAAATTGTAAAGTTTACTTGAACCTTAATTACCTCTATTACAATTTCACCAACTGCAGTTCCAAACCCAATGGAGCTCAATGGCTTCTTCATATCTTTCAACCTGACATAATCCTTAAAAAAAATTAAATTTCACGAGGGACATGATGACAGCAATCATCCTTCCCACCATGTGACATGCTCAAATCAACACAAGATGTCCACTGTGTAATTTTTGCCCTTCCTGATTTTCCCCAACAATCCAAATGTTCGTTTTTATTCATCTGTACTATTAAACATTTTAAGGGGGTTATTGTTCCTTTTGTCTTGTCTAGTCGCTTGTTGGAAACCATTTTTAAAAAAAAAATAAAGCAAAAGCTTGATCATGCAGATGTTTCCATCACAAAATATGTGCAATTTAAAGCATCTGAGATACTCCAGTAACATCAGTCTGGTTCTCTGACTAATTCCTCTGAATCTATTATGAAACCTGGATCTGAATCAAATGAAGACAAGTTAGTATCTGGATTTTACTGCAAACAATCATATTTCTGTAATTTGTGATTTTACTCTATAAGTCCATATTTTAAGCATTATTTCCATAACATTATGGCAAAATTGTAAGGGTTGGCCGGTCAGGTCAAGTGTAGCAGGGTTCCCAAACTGTTTGAAACAAATATTTCTAGGTTTATCTTTGATTAAATTAATTTTTTTTAAGTTTTACTCATTACCTTTACTGCATGGAATAAAAAACATTTTGGTTTAGAAAAAGTTCATTTCTAAAATCAAATGATGTATCTGTTTTGAGAATCTCCCATAACATCTGAATTAGAAACATAACATTGTATGAAACCACAGAATACATTATTTTTAATGATATTAGTATATCTACTAATATTAAAACAAATCTGCATTTAACTTGTTTTAATTACAGAATAAATATGTTCATTTTACTCTTTTTAAATGCAAATGTTCCTATGATAAAAGAAATTACCTGTTTTACAATTTGACAATAAACCCTTAAAATGATATACCTTTATTAAAAGGGACTGAAGTTTTAAAAAGATTCACTTATGCAAGTCTCAGAGAAAATATTTCCTTACACTTCTCTTTGGGACAAGTTCATTACAACAGATGCTCGTCCATGTTATCACTTTACTTAGCACATTACACTTATAACATTCCTCATTTTCTTACTAAAAAGCAACAGGCAAACTTGATACTAGATGGGCTTTTAATCTGCTGTCTTCGTTCTCAATACATAGAGTCCTGATCTGAACAAATTTTATTATAAATTCTGTGAAAGGTGTAGAAAGCAAAGTTGCCTTCCCCTGCGACATGTTCTGGACTGTTAAAAAGGCAAAACAGACAAAAGTAATTGATATTTAATGTATACTGGATCTTGAGCTTCAGAGCTTGATAAGGGCAGATAATGCACACTTATATTCTCAAGCAGCAAATCTGCATCTACTTGGCTCAAAGACAAGTAGTCAAGCTTTCCTGGACAATTTGTATGTGGTGATGATCAAAGAGTGTTTATCCTGAGCAATGCTATATATCTGGTTGGTGCCCTATCATCAAAATTTCAATGTAATCTGACTATGGACTATGGACTGTGTATTTGATGCAGTCATTGTCAGGAAAACCAGAAAATGGAATTCTACATTGTAAATTACCCCAAGAATCAGTAGATTCTGACATATTTTGCATGAACAGAGAGTTCTTAAGACAAGAAGAACATTTTGTTACTTTTAAACGAATATGTTAAATGTTTTGAAGTTATATGTAGCTTTCTTACTACATACACATACATACATATACATATATTTCTCATAAATATAGTCTCCTTCTGGAAAGGCTCCATCTTATAATGCCGTTTTCCATGTGCAGAAGGGGTGGCCTTATAAGAGGGGGACTACTGTACAACTGAGTGGCTTACTTCCTTTGAATGGGTCCTCTGACTGGAAAGGATCAGTTGGTGTTCCTTCACTCCCAAAAGGATCTTTGGTTTTAAAAAGATCATCCTTGAAATCATCCATAGCTGAGCCTGCACTGAAATTACTGATGGTACTCACTGGACTGCCCATCTAGAAAACAGGAACAAATTTACAGTGCTGCCCTGATAATCCATATCACGAGTATCCAACTTACTTTCAAAGAATACAAGAAATTTAAACAAACTGTCTTGTTTGTTCCACCACTGTATCACCCCCCCCAAAAAAAAAATTACATGTATATTTATCACAGCAATAAAAATAAATCACTATGGCCTTCTTTACTTTGAAGTAATGAATGCAGTTTCATGCCTGTGAATGCAAAATTGTACAAGAAATGGTGTTATATGCATTCTACCTAATTAAAAGAGACTGCAAAGTGTGTCAGAGACAAGTGTCCCACTGCATCTACACTGTACATAGATCAGATACATTTCTCTGCTTACTGGCACAACAAATGCAACAGCAATGATAAAACTTTGTCTAGTCCAGTAGAAATGAAATCACTAAAATTTTGACCAAAAAAACAAACACTATGGCAGATGGAGAAGGGGTACGCCAATAAGAGTGATGTGCCAAAAGAGGATGTGAATGTTAAAAATTTGGGAAACACTAGTTTAGTCTATGCTTTGAGGGCACAACTACAACACCAACATTTTCAGAACTCATTATTTATCCTATTATGAAACTTTCTCACTAAGTTTTGACAGTTACTGTTCTAATGGAGTATTTTAAAATTTGGGCAACTGTATTTTTTGTACTTAACTTTAGAATCATTATTTTCATAAAGACATTTAGTTTTATTGTGTTGGTTGATACATGTGAACCTTCCAGACAGAAATATGATTCTTTTGCCATCTAAAATTCCTCCCATTCCTCCATTCATTGAAATTTCCATTTGGGGATGTGGGAGTCACAGAAAAATTCTGGGGCCTGACAGTATACCAGAACATTGAAATCACTATATTGCTGGTTATTAGTGCAATCTGAGCAAGCTGATGTTTGCTTTCTATATAATGTATAAAGCTCAGCAAAGAAAATCATTTGATGTACCTCAGTGATCTGAACATTCCAAAACATTAAATCTCAATGAATACCTCAGGGCTTATAAAGTCTAAAGGACAGAAAATGATCACATCAGTAACAAAAAGCTGTATGTTAAGGCGAAAACGACAAAAACCTCCAGGGCCGAATGAGTTAAGATGCACACAATTTGGCAAATTACATCTTGACATAACTCTGTTGACACGGTGAGAGAAATTCAAGTGTGTTGACATAACTTTGCTGATACAGTGAAAGTGGTGAGTGTGTCTAGACACTGTCCCATGAGATGCTACTTTCTCACATACTCCAAAATGACCAAGAATGAGACTCGAACCCACACAGATAGGGGTGAGATGGGTGTAATCAGTAAGGGTGAGCAGTTTAGACCAAGTGGCAACCTGGGGTCCCCAGTTACATATGTCGAAGTGATTCCACTAGTATATACAACTGACAATGTTCACAAGCTCATTTAAGTATAAAAGTGCAAGCAAATATTCTTTAACTTAACTCCAAGGTCAATTTGGTCTGGCTTTCATAGTTCCTTCACAAAAGTGTGGATATGTTTGTGGTCAGATCTGCATCATTTTCATTCTGAACCAATTAAATATTGCAAAAAGTGTTTAGATGAAATCTTGCCAATACCACCTTTCGTGCAGGAGAGGTGTTATTTTCAAGATGGTCACTATGGTGTCATAGTGACGGTCAGATGAGCAGGATTTTCATTCATTAGCTGCTAAAATATTGCTTTCATGAAAACTCTCAATGAGATCATCCATTCAAGAAAAGCTGCCATATGATTTTCACTATGGCCATCAAGGCAGCCATTTTGGAAAGCTAGATCAGCCTAATATTAATATAGGTTTAATTTCACTTTGGTGATTTATGGCACAGCAACACAAACAAGATTATTTAGTGCTATGGCAACTTAAGAAAACTGCCTTGTTATGGATGCACCATTATACCATCCAATCTGGCCTGATCCAATGGTAGGATTTGTTCCTGCATCATTCTGGTCACAAGTCAAACACACTAACCCTGAACGAGCATGGCTCATTTTTAATACTAGAGTCATGGCAGTACTATAATTAACATGCCAGACCCATGACTAAATATAGGAATAACTATGTACTGCAAGAAAGAATCAGTTTCTTTGTTGTTTTAAATGTTACTATGACGATCCATTAAAAAAACAGTGAAGCAAGGTTTTCGATATAGATGCCACAATGACCATATTGGCTGTCTAAGGGGTTACATTTAATCTAGAACCAGCTCGACACCAGAATAAGTCTTTTAGTGAAATTCTCCAGTCAATATGACAGTAAGTGAAACAACTGAAAGCCAAATTAAAACTATACATAAATGCACCTAAAAGTTTTAAATTAGTTGACAATACTAATGTGATAGCAAAATAGTTTATACTGAATAGAAACAGAAATGTAAATTAATTTTTAATTTTTGGGGAATCATTTATTTGATTATTTTGTATTTACCATGAATTTAAAAACCCAGCAAACAATATTCTAAGTGAACAGAAAAGCAATTCAAGAACCCAAAACTTGTCACAGTTTCAAAACAATGAAAATTGATACTATGAATATACATTAATGCACAACACATACCATTCACAGTACACTGCAGAGGCATACAATTTTAAAACACATATGACTGGACAAAACTTTTGGCAATGGTTTGCATGTAATGAATACTGAAATTCTCTCATCGGACCAAACCGAGCATTAAAACCACACTGTTATATCTATTTGATTTATTAGCCCCAAAATCAATGTCTTATATCAACATTTGACTAATTTGTTTGAATACAATAAACATTATTGTTTGTCATCATCATCCATGATGATGATGAAGTAAATGAATGAGCAGCAAAATCAACAGACATATGGAAAGAAAACAGGGACATATAATGAATACTCAAATTTTGAGAAAAGAGGGGAAACAGACAGAAATTGAAAATGAGTGTGCCAAGCTGCACTTACTGTAGCCCTTGTGCTGAACTGATCATCAGAAAATACAGATGTTGTGCTATTTATGTCATCTCCAAGGGAGGTTAATACACTTGTGCCTTGTTGCAATGCCCTCTGTTGGTCTTGCAAGTGTTGTACTCTAGTTCTTGCCTTAAATAATACAGAGAACATATAACATTTTACCCCATATGGCAAAAATAAAATACAGCTTAATATAAATTATTTGTCCTTGCATGAAATAACACAGAGACAATAGAAAATACAGCTTAATATAAATTATTTGTCCTTGCATGAAATAACACAGAGACAATAGAAAATACAGCTTCATATAAATTATTTGTCCTTGCATGAAATAACACAGAGACAATAGAAAATGTTACCCAATTTAGCAAAACAATATATTGCTTAATATCAATTACTTGTCCTTGCCTGAAATAACACAGAGACCATAGAAAATTTTACCCCATATGGAAAAACAATATACTGTTTAATATAAATCATTTTTATAAAAATGTACATCAGTTCAATGAGACTTTATTTTCATACTGATTGCTGCTCTTGTACAAAAAAAGAAAATAATTCATAAACTATGGATCAAAAATTACACTTCTGCTTTCTGGGGCAAGTTAATTTTTACCAGGGCAAGTAAATATTTAGATGTAGATTACCATCAGTATGATGAAGATACTTTCCATCTTGTAACTTCCCTTCTCTGCCATTTTACTCAAAGATCTGCATACAAGTAGTGATTTTGTGTGAATGTGGATTAAAATCAGTAACACATCAACTGAATGACTGGTGCTTAAAATTTATGGTAACTGTTTCCAATTTATAAATGCATAAAACATGACACTGACGTTAGTCATGATACTTTATAAGGCAACACATTGCCTTTTCTTACAAGGCAACAGGTCGATTGCCTGATTGCATATTTTATTTGTTGTTTAACACCAATATATTTTCAGTTCTTGTTTGCTTTCTGCTAATGAATATTCAAAGCTGTTGTGTATCATGGATTCTCAGGGCAAGTATAGTAAGTTTTTTCTCTTGACAATGACAATGGAAGGAAATGTGTATCAGAGGAATGACTAACCCTACCATCATTCACATAGGAGAAAGATTTAACTGTGTATTATACAGACTCAGAGACAATCAACTTACGATGACAATGGATGTAAATATATAGCACAGCATGGACTAACCCTACCTTTAACCATAAGAGTGAAAGATCTGATGTCATCAGACTGATCCTACATCTGCTTTTATTTAGCACAAGCCATAATGTGGCTTTACCCTATTACTTGTATATAATAATGGAAATATAAAGGAGCAGCATTCATATGACAGCAAAATTTAATGTCTAATAAGGAAGCATCCTAATTTTTGTCAGAAAGACTCTTCCTGACTAACATACACACTGATCCAACTTATCATCTGTGTACCTTAAGTAACATGGATTTTGTTTACTAAAAGAATGTCTACTTGAATCAGGTGTGGGACACGGTCAAATAATCATCTGACAGGTACAAGTAATCATCAGTGAAATAAAGACAAGACCTCAATAAAATTATCTACAATTCTAGTGGACAAAAAAATGTGTATAAAGATGAAAGCAAATAACTTTTTTTATGACACAAATATATGCATATGTAGACACTTTATATTATGTCATAAAATGATAACAACAATGAAAATATCATCTTTAACTGGACATATTGTACCAAAGTCACTAAGACCCAGCCTGCTCTGGGCAGGATTCTGATCTGTACTATTCAATGTTTATTCGCACTCCCTTATCATTGAACAAATCTGAGATCCAATTTTTATTTTAAAACAGGGAAGTGATATAATTTTATTTGCCCATGGGCAAGTATATGTTCTAAAATAATTAGAAATCGCCTGCTGATTATGTTTATCTCTGAAACTACACAAATGCATTTTCAGTTCCAAGTTCTCTCTTACTCCCACTCAGTCTCCTCTCTTTTGCTATAAGTACAAAACTTTCATTTCTGTTACATAAAGCTCAGATTTGTCCAAATTGTTGAATGTGTAGCATTAATTCCCTCAATAAAAATGATCCATTTAATTAATATTGCCAAATTTTAAACAAAACTAACTCTAAATACTTAAATATCCTCATTAATAAGCTATTTCCCTTTGTCTGCAGTTGTCCATTTTATGTTTTAAGAATTCGCTGTAACACCAGATCTACTACCCAGATATCATACTCTTTTATTCCAAGTTCGAGGATCAAGCTTAAAGATCAGTTAAACATGTGAACAGAAAATAAAATCTCCATAAAATAATATGCAAACAGAAAATAAAATATGAAGCTGCAAAATAATCATGTGGGAAAATGATCTTCCGCTTTGTGAAAAGGATCTGCAGAAAATAAGTGCTATGCCCCTGCAACATTTTGAAAATGGGAAACAGCTCTTTCCTTAATTACACTTTATAAAAAGGATCTTAAGGAATCAATGGTGCACCACGGAAAGCAAATCCCTGAAATCACTTACCTCTAAATTATTCCCTATCATGATTTATGTAATATCTAAAAATTTCAACCCAATGCAATTAATGGTTAGCAATACAGTAGTCCCCCTCTTGAATGTCCCCCCTGACCAGCGGCCACCCACTCCTTACATCCAGAATCCATTGGCACCGACGAGTTTGTGTTCAAAAGTACCCCTCACAAAAGGCCACCCAGCTAACACAACCAGCGGCCACCATATTAGTGCAATAATATAAAATTTACCCCTCACAAGCAGCCGCATTTTATTTTAATATGTATCCAGAACCAGTATTTTATTCCAAAAGTGTGTTAAGTAATCCGATTTCTGTTTCCCGATGTCAGGTTTTCATTACTGAAAGAAGTGTTGACTAAAGTACAAGTACCACTAAGATTAATATTATATCATTTATGCCTCACAAGAAGCCACATTTATTTCATAAGCCGAGAAAGACTCAAATTTTAATCCATACAAAAGGGTAAGTACATGTAATCCAATTAGCCTTCCTGCCGTGTTATCATAACATGTCCGGTTTAGTCACTGTGATAACTGTTAAGAGTACAATTATTAACAGTAGTAACAGCTGATAAGTGGCAGTATCGATGTACAATACACAAGTCAGCAGGAAAATGGTTTGATAGCCTTTATGGCTTCCCTTAGTAAGATGTTGAGCTTGTTCACTTTGATAATTGTGACGAGACTGCTTTGTTTTTTAGACTGTTACCAACAAAGTGACAGATGATGTGATCTGTAACATAATTATAAAGACAGCTTTAAATCTATATCAATGGTTAATCATAACATTCTTTTGAAAATGATGACACAGTTTGTTTTACATTTATTTCACAACATGCATGTGACTTTTTAATGAAAATATTAAATGTTTTAGAATTAAATGTACTTGTGACTTTCTTCATATGTATTTACTATTCGCATTTGTCATCCCCCTCTAGAAAGGCCACCTGCATTATAAGGCCACTCCCCTGCTGCAATAAGGGTGGCCTTATAAGAGGGAGACTACTGTATATTTAAGTTCAAATGTAAATGTCGAAATATTCCCCAGAAGCCATGCACAGCTTTGACAGTTTCCATGACTCAAGTATATGCACTGTCACAAGAAGAACCCCACATTGTGAATCACAACTGTTCTACTGCTGATGAGCATTAAGTTAAATAGACTGTTTTCTGATTGCATTATGGGATAGGGGTGTGTCACTGGTGGATGAAATAGTAGGAGTATGTCTTCGGCATCATAACATCATGAAAACAGAATATCAACTAACTAGCCATTTCTTTATCAACTAAATGTCAGATGATAATGGAATGAATCAAGTCATTCAATTTGTGTGTGTGTGAGAGAGAGAGAGAGAGACAGTGAGAGAGAGAGAGAGACAGAATATGTTAAGATTGCTTACAACTGCTTCAGACATATATATATCTATGCTGATAGTTTTAGAATACATGCCATTCTTTTATTTTTTTAAACTATACAAACAAAACCATATGTTGGATGAGAAAGTTTCATTTTCAACTGCTATTTTTAAAAAATGCCTGTTCAAATTGTTTTGGTAAAACAATTTTATCTTCATAAGCATGCCTTAGGTTAAAACATGATTCTCTTCCTAAGCATGGGTGTCTGAAGCAGACACACCAATAATTAAGTCCCATTATTAGCAAAGATGTTCTTACTGCACGTAATTTAATATATTTACATGGATTTTCTGGGGGAAAAAGTATTTAACAGATTTAAGTCAGAGAAACAGGGTTGTGAGCAATCAATGAAATATGTGCTCAACGTTTTATCTAAAAGTGAATTTAATTATATAGATTTAAGAATAATGGGAAAAAGTGTTAAAATTAAACCATGAGAAGGACAGACAGACAGACAAACACAGAGAGAGAGAGAGAGAGAGAGAGAGAGAGAGAGAGAAGAACTGGCAAAGACAGATGACTACAGCAACAGATGAATACATGGCAGTGTCAGACTAGTGGTCAAGTGTCCCCTATAGAGAGATAGCTATTTTCTCACATTATTAATCACTTTCGCATTAAATCTAACTCATTATTTACAGACATTTATTAATCATCAAACTTCTGTTTATTGCTGGACTATACTTGGGACTGTTAAATACAATGCTCCAAGTCATCTGGCTTTGTGCAATATAAATGATACTTTTCCCAAATGAAATCTGAAATGGTCAATTATCAACTCTCTTATTATCAAGCTTCCACTCTTAATAGATTGCTGGGCTAAACAATTTGGGCTGTTCAATAATGTGCTTCGCATTAGATGACATTATGCAACATGAATGACATAAAACACAAGTGTTCAATATCCAAGACTCTTTTGAAAATATTTATTTTTGTACAAATATATAATCAACGTAAAGGTGATTGATTCTTCGCTTGGTATCAGCTAGTACAATTGTACAAATGGTTTGCATGCCCTGTGTTACTCTTGTTGCATCACAAGCTGGCATGTGCATATCAGGCTGTTTACAAAACATCACTCAACTGTTTCCATGAAAGGAACATTTTGGTGGCAATTAAATAGCTATATCAACTAATCCAGTGAATGAATATACTGTAAAACCACAATTTATGCATATACTGCATTCCTGAGAAACCTTGTGCATATTCAATTCACATGACTTAATCCATCCATCAATGGGGAACCTAATCTTCATTCCAGTTCAACACATTAAAAAAATGGTGGTTCCTGCTTGGGAATTCATTCTGTGCATTCATGTATATACACAAATAATGCACATCTCATGGTGTGCTTTTTGCTTTGGTGTTAATATTAATTCTTGTAAATGCAAGACATGGGTAAGTTGAATATGCATAAAAAGTGAGTTTACTGTACAACAAGTCTTTGCAGCACACATAAAATATCTAACAAATTAACAAATGAGGTGTTAAACATGCAGGTCTATTTTCAACAAAAAAATTGCCCCCTCAGCACTTAAAATTTCCAAAGTTCAATATATCATCGACCAAAAGAATAAGCCTTTTATTAAAATTGCTTTTTGAATACCAACGAAGGCAACACAAATAAATAATATGGAAATTAGAATCCCTAATGCTTATGTCCACCTCAGTAAATAAAAGTGGACCCATGCAATCAAACAAGGTGTTTTTTGTGCATCCTTAATTCAAATCAATAATGTACACATGATAAAAAAGGAATAAATATCATACCTGACTAATTTGTAACTGCACATCTTTATGTGATTTGGTAAGTAGTTCAAGTTGTTTTTTACCAGCATCCACTTTCTGTTCAAGCTGTGCTTCCTCCTCCCGTAACTGATTCAATTCTGTCTTGAGTCTTGCAAATTCTTCATCTTGTTCCTATATGAACAATGTTGGTTTGTTTTTTTAGCAGAACTTTCAACAAATTATTTGGCAAAATATGTGGAGAAAGGTAATTGCTTTTCCCTAGGCAGCAGACCTAGACTGGCATGGTCAGGTATAAAAAATGCTATCCTTGGATTATTAGTCCAGCACTATACTAAAATGAGTTACCATGGCTCTCTCCTATATGAATAAGTACACTGTATTGAATTGTATGCAACATACACTCTGCTGTAAGCAATATAGAATCAGATCAGATCTGCTGTCACCCAATACACTAGCAAATCATGAAAATCTTGAGCTATAGTTTAAAACTAAGACTTTGTTTTACCAATCACAAATAAATTGACTTTTGAAACTTCATATATGTGTGTGTATATACAATTTTTGGTTACTACCCTGGGTAAGGATGGATCCTCTAACCTCTGAAGCCCTCAGCATTCAAAATAAACTCCACAACCATAACCATCAACATGCATTCATATTTTTAACCCATCTGACAATGAAGAAACCAAATTAGAGACTAGATTAACATGGCAAGGCTTAACCTTCTATGATACCCTTTAAGGATTACAAAAAGCACCAATCATGCTGCATGTGAAAATTGCTAAAATTCATTACTTTCAATTCCTTAACTTGTACTCATTAAAAACATTTTATAAAGGATAGTGACAACTGCATTCCAGACTACTTTAATGAAATGGAAAATTCACCATGAACTGACAAATGTTTTAAAAAAGCATTCTCTATGAACATTTCCAACAAAGAGCAAGATCAGAGCAAGGAGAAAATAGACAGCAGAATTTTTTTTAAAGACCAAACAAAATTGGATATACCAACACAATCAAAATGTCCCTCTTCCCATGTCTAGAATTTAAATATCCATGAAAATTTCCTAGAAATCTTGAAAATGAATGTCCATGAAATTCTCTAATTTCACAGTATTTTTATAATAATATTGATGAAGAAAAAAAATATTAATTTAAGATTTTACTCTGTTAACTGTAAAAAATGTCTGCTACATAAACTTGAATTTTGGACTTTGAGTTTACCAGTAGGCTATGGAAGCATATGATAAAAATGATTAAACGGTTAAATCAACTCAAGTAAATACATCAGTAACTTCATGATGGAAATATTTCTACGCAAATAAATAAAAAAACATACCCACTGGAAATATTAGATACTAGATGTCAATTGACATTTACATTTATCATTCTCAAGACATAATACTGAAAACCCTGTATTCAGACAACTCAATCTTAATTCTTTAGTCCACTCTGTTTATAACTCAAAGTTGACCATCAAGTTTACTATAGGTGATGGGATCTATTTAAAATATTATTTTATAAAAATCATATATGTGTCAATATAATACCGATGTCCCCATCAATATCATGCATTGGAAAGGCAAAGTTCAGAGTCAAATAGGGGCCATAACTCTGCTAAATTTTGTCAGAAAAAAATGAAACTATAATCTGACCTACGTTATCCTATTGTAAAGCCCTACAGATAGGCATGGGTAACATTATATGATCCCCCCACAGATATGGTAAAATCATAAATATAACAAAAACTAATCTCATGCTTCAAAGTAAAGTACAGTCCCTACACTTCCAGTAACAAAAAATTATCAATTTCAGACATACCTTGACTGATTTTTCTTGGTTCATGAGTTGCGTCCTTAAAATGTCAATCTGTAAAATGAAAAGGGGAATGACTTTATAAGTATTCTAATAAATGAAGTCAAATATATTACTTTATTCATTTTGAGGTTAATTCAAGCTTATAATTGTATTAATTTGTACATTCTTCAATAATTTATTGGCTTATATTTAAAGACTTTTAGGAACAAGGCTGTTTTATCCACTTTATGCTGAATGTACATCAACTTTAAACTCATGTTATAGATCATCTGTGCCACAAGTCAGTACTTTAATACAAATCAGTGTTATATGAACCCCTAAGGTGGGTATCAACAACCCAGTTTTGATGCATGAAACATCTTCTTCCCATGATACCTTTCAATACACATTTGGTGGGAAAAGGTGTTGTCGGTGTATCCCAATAAGAACCTGGATTCAAATAAAACATGCAAAGTAGGTCACTTAGACCAAATTTCAGTATCTGATACTTTCATCCCAAGATGTACCTGGAGTATAAGTTTAGTGGCAACAGGTGAAAAAGTACTGGAATTAGAGGCAAGACTTATCTTGAAGTAAGAATTAGAGACAAGACTTATCTTGAAGTAATGTTCAATAGCTTTTTAAAAGAAGGTTATAGTGACTCAGTTTTGAAACACAAAATACATTCACCTGAAGACAAATCTTCAGTACAAGTCTGGTGGCAATAGGTACAAACAGACAAGACTTACCTTGAAGTAATGTTCAATAGCTCTTTAAAAGTAGGTTACAGTGACTCAGTTTTGAAGCACAAAATACATTCACTTGAAGACAAATTTTTTGGTGGCAATAGGTACAAAAAGTGCTTGAATTAGAACATGGACACAGCTGTTACCTGGTAAGTAGGTCTCAGAAACCCAATTTTAGTGCATTACACACATTCATCCCAAAGTGCAGAGAGAGTATAAGTTTAAAGTAAATAGGTCTGGCAATAAAGATTTTAGAGTCTACATCAAGAGAATATATACAACCTTTTTTTTGAAATTTTCAATAGATCCTGGTAAGTAGGCCAGAGCAAATCAGTTTTGGTGTGGGACACATGTTTATCCCAGTATGCTCAGTCCACATTTAGAGGCAATAAATGACAAGGTTTTGAAATTTAGCCCAGATATATTTTTTTACAGCAATTTTACATAAATCCTGAAAATCTCATTTTCTTTAGGTAAAATGTCTTTATTTCTCACTATTTATTTGATTATAATATGTTAGGAGTAAGTTCATTACCTTGAAAAACCCAACCAAGCTAAAAACATTAAAACTGTATTTTCTTGGTTTAACAACAGTTTTGCTAACCTGTTGTTTCCATGCTTTAGAAGGAAGCTAGATGACACTATCCTCCTCTAGGATAAGGCTTGTCACCAAATCCCTCAAGTTGTAAGATAGTACTGTACCAGAGGCATACACATTACAAAAATATAACTGCTGAGACAGCATGGGAAGATGAGCTTGTATTATTATTTAATAAGCATTGTTGGAGAATAATATTTTACCTTCAAAACACTGGTTTATTATTCAAATATGCTACCAATCATAATATGTTATAAGAACAGGTAAGAGTAGGAGTGAGCTATAGTCTCTTATCTTGGAATCAACCAGGACTCAAGTCTCTTAACATATACGAAGCTACTTTGTTACAAACAAAATATGGGTTAGGACTGGCAGTTGGCATACAGAAGTGAAAGTCATAAGATAGATGAAAAACTCTTCTTCCCACCAATCCAGCATTAAGTACGGTGATCTTTGTTACTACAAAGTTGCTGATAGTCCTGGGTGGGTAGACTCTTTTGCTGCCACTATAGGTCCCACCAGGCTGAACTGGTTTTTGGAATGAAAGGTCTCTGAGGTAGAAGCAGGAAAAGATTGCTTCTAACCTCCATCTCAAACCTTGGATGATAACAGGGGAGCAGTTTCACTGGAAAGTTATGCTTATGATGACTACCAAAACCTCATGAGCCAAAATATGTAAGAAACTCTTATGAACTTGGATTAGTTCCCTACATGCTGATGGGATAATCCAACATATCCAAGACAGGAGTACTTACAAGAATAATTGCCTTTACCCATTTGAAATAGGAATACGAGACCTATCTCATGATTGGCTCAGTATACTTCAGGAACCAATTCAAAGTCCTGAGGGGCTCTTGATGATGCCCTTGGATAAACTGCCCTAGGAAGAAAGATGAATGATCAGTTGCTCATGGGTGGGAGCCCATTCTAGTTAACAAAAGCAGGGTCTTTTTGAAATAAAAGGAAAATGAAACCTTCTTGATGGAGCAGTAGACGGTTCAGGTTGACTATAGCACACTTATTCCACCTACAAACAGACAGCAGGTTTTATATTGGATAAGAGTCGCCAAAATTCTGGACAAGGGATCAAATGATGCTCTTTTCAGGCATGTTACTTCCAGTCCTTTCAGAAAGCCTAAGCTTTCAATCTGGAGAAAACAGGCCAGAAGGTTAGAGAGGTCTTCATTTTGGTTCATGTCCATACATCCATTGTGTCAAAGAGTTCTGAGATCAAAGAATGGAAGCCTTTGATGATGACTGGAGCAAGAATCCTCTTAAAATTGCTAAATGTAAAAGTTAGCTACCTGTGGTACTGAGGGTTTGCCTAAAATGACCCATGTGTGCATATTTGCCTCTTCCGATTTGAATATAAAAACCAGCATTAAGATTCATTTAAGCAGGCAAGGAGAGGGCAAGATCATCCCGGGAATCCCCTCAGCTTGATTCAGAAAATCAGATCCATAATTTGTCCAACAAGAGGGCATAAATCAGGATCAATCAGCACTCTGGTCTGCTGTAGGGGAGATGAGCCTGGAATTTCCATCACACAACAAATAAATATACCAGATTTTGATTTTTGTTGGTGCCGATTCTGTTGAAGGCCAATAGGTGAAGGATGAATCTTCTGATTTAGAAGGGACAAAAATTATGTTCAGATACTGACCCTACCAATTATGTGGCACACTTATAGGTGGATTATGTTCCTCCTTACATTCTGATGAAGATGACTACAGCTGAGATAATGGAATAGGTGCAAATAAAGTATTGAATAGAATGTTAATATATTTTCCAGCTGTATCTTACGCCATGAGTGGAAGCATTCACAATGCTACATTATTATTATTTTAACTTCAGATGGCACCATATAGCCATTATTGCACTGATGTGCTGAAAAATGCAACTAGATACATACATATCATTTCCAGCAGAATGATCCAGATTTGATTACTTTACCCTTAGTTGACACCATGTAGCCATTATTGTGCTGATGTGCTGAAAAATGCAGCTATATACATACATATCATCTCAAGGAGACTGACCTGCACACTTCAAGGAAGAAGGGCAGGAAGTGACTCTGCAGTCTATTGTAAGCCAAGTTAGATCCCCACCTTTGCTTACATGGGATATAATAAATATAGCCTGAACTTAATAGCTAGTGTAGAAAGCAAAGATCACATTTTGGTCATCACTGGGATTGAAGGATTGTCTGCTAGGTCCCATGGCACCATGTGAGGGGATTTTTTGGTCATCTTGAGAAGTCCCATGAGGCAAAGAAAATTCAGGGCTGAAATTCTATTTTCTCAGCAAATAGTAGACACCACAGAAATGATTCAAGACACATTCCTACGAGAGTTCAGCATAGTTCAAGATGGTTAAGAACTCCATGCCCAAATAAATGATGAAAAGGATAAGACAGGGTCCGTATCCACAGAAGGGGAAGGAGTGGTCCTATTTAGTGTGCCTTATCATGTCCTTTCTATTTTTCATTTTTCTGTTCTTTCCTAGGAAACAAGTTTGGAACTAAAAGTAACAGGTCCTTTGTTGTGTTCAACTTTGTTGGCCTGCTGTGAACTGAAAATGTCTTTGCAAAGGTTTTCAAGAGGAGAGTGGATGTAGAGAGAAAGCATCTTCTCCCACAAGTTATAGAATAATGGATACAGCTTTGGCATTGGAAGCGAGTTTTGATCTGGTCTGCTAGTACACATGCCATATGAAAGACTGACATCAAGGAAGGTTTGTAGATGGATTCTTGACAGAGCAGTTATACTATAATCAGATTTGAGTCAAACAGTCAAAGAAACTAATACGAAACCTATGCCTATCGTATTTCAAAATAGTTGTTGCATGACAAGGAAGGGCTTCTGGGCCATATACACTGAAGAGGGTTTGACAGTTCCAATCCTACAATATCTCTTTTAACTAATACAACTTTAAAAGTGAAAAGTAGGTGTGTCTTTTAGCATACCAGGTTAAAAGTTGATGGAAGGCACTGGTGCAAAAGGAAAGGACTTTTAATCCAATCAAACATGTCCACAACTGGAGTAGATTGTTGTAGCTGCTTGAATGATCGCTGGTCTTGACTAAGAGATCAACAGACACTGGAATTGCAAGATGCCACTGGCAGTTTCAAAGCAGGAAGTAGACAGAACTCTGGTGGCAGATGCCATAAAACCTCTTTGATATATGCATGGAATGCAGAGTCTTCTCTGAACATCATCAGATTGAAAAAAGGAAGATGATGCTTGTAAACATGAATGTTCACAAATGGATGAATATGTTGACAGGCGAACCATACATAAGGTTGCATCAACCAAGCCAGCAAAACATGTGGGATTGTGAACAAAGACTGGGAGTCTGTCCATGTTTGGATAGGGTTATCTCCAGGAATTTGCTGTGTGCATCACCTGCTGTCGGGGACTAGTACTGGGCATCAGGGAATGGGTCTTGATGTAGCCAGTACTGGACCATGATGGAGCAGAGACCAGTGATGGAGTTTTCTGGTACCAGTCCACTATATTTCTATGGGCCCAATCCTGGTCAGTGTCAGATGCTTTTTATGAGGGATGCAACCAGCGTACCATTTAAGCAGCTGAAGTGGTGAGGTGAACAAGACATGGAAAACAGTAGTTCTCTTTTGTCCATTAATCTGTAAGCAGTTCATTCCACAAATCTGTAAGCAGTTCATTCCACAAATCTGTAAGCAGTTCATTCCACAAATTATCCTTTTGTCCATTAATCTGTAAGCAGTTCATTCCACAAATTATCCTTTTGTCCATTAATCTGTAAGCAGTTCATTCCACAAATTATCCTTTTGTCCATTAATCTGTAAGCAGTTCATTCCACAAATTATCCTTGTTGGGATACAGTGATCATTCAAAGATTTACCATCATTCTGGTCTGGCACTGGGCACTGAGTGCTAGACCATGGCCACAGCCAGTACTGAGTCATGGTAGAATCAGGACTGGTGATAGATTAAAAACTCTGCTGTATCCACAGCAAGAAAAGTTGCATGTATCTGTGAATTTAAGTATTTCAGAAAGTAGATTTGAACATAAAAAATATTTTGATGCTGTGGGTATTTTGGAATTAGAGAACTGTATTTTCGAATGTTGATCCTTGTTTCTGTTGTGACAAACGTCAGTGAAACACATGCATGACCCATACAAGACAGAATGATTTATTAATTAGTCACTAAATCAAAGACAAAAGAGAAAACCATCGTCGTTTCTCTTTTGTCCATTAATCTGTAAGCAGTTCATTCCCTAAATTTTTTATCAGTCTTGTTTGCACCTCGTTTTACTTAATGTAATAGTTAAATAAAATTATATTTTAGTGCTCATCTTTTCTTTGTTTTATATAATAATTTCTATACTTTATATAACATTTTTGATATTTATAACATGTTCTATATTTAATATAATATTTTCTATGTTTATCCATACAAGTATCCTCTTCTACAAACCTGTTTTTGTTCCTCTTCACACTTTTCCCGTATTTCTTTCACATTAATCTCTAAATTTGATTTCTGGAAAGAGAATTCATACTTAAAATCAGGAAAAAGTCTGTCAACAAAATAGTGTATACAAAATTATATATATATATATATATATATATATATATATATATATATATATATTACAATCTAAGATTAACATCATATTACAACTTATTCCAGTTAGGCATGTACTTCCTATTAGTCGGGTTTACCAGGCATTTCAACTGTTTCAAAGTTTGGTCAGAAAACATCTCAAATTGTTTTTTAAAATCTTATGGTATAAAAATTATGAATTTCTCATGCTCCTGAATAAGATGTAGATTATTAAAAAAACAGCATGACACAATAAAGATATTTAATTTTGAATCAACAGCTAATAAAAACAAAGGTACAATAAATGGGATATAATAACACCCATACAGTGTTTGACGGCCTCTATGAAGGCACAAATGGGGCATTACTGACCAATGGGTCTCAATGACCTAGACCTTTGGGCAAGAAATCCAGTCTTGAACAAAGGTTTCTAAGCAGAAACCATTTCTTCACATTAGTCTTACCATGACCAAATGGGGCCCCGAGTGGCCGAGTGGTCTAAAGCGCTCACCGTTACGGAACACTGCCATCTCACCTCTGTCTGCGTGGGTTCGAGTCCAAGGCTCAGCTAGCGTGGGTACGTGGGAAAGCCTGCCAGTAGCTTCTCATGGGTCGGTGGTTCTTTCCTGGGTATTCCAGTGTTCTTCCTCCACCAGTTATACTGGCCGCCATGTATAGCCTATCTTGTGCTGAAAAATGGCGCTAAACCCTAGAACAACAACAACAACAACAAGAACCATGACCAAAACCTGACTGCAGATTATATAGGTTTCTTTTTCACTCTAACTGCAAACCATTAGCAAAGCTCAGTCAAGTGACTTGCTCCAAAATAAAAGTTACTCTGTAAAAACATTTATTTTTCTTTGTGCCACAATGACCTTGTTCTTTGACCTTTTAACCCCAAGGTCAACAGACCTTATCCATACCTGAAATGTAAGTACTCCCATGAACTTTGGGCATGGTATGTAATCTAAAACTAGAGTTTTTAAGCAAAACCATTTTTCTTTGGTCAAAATAATGTTGACCTTTGACTTTTGACACCATGGTCACTGTGAGACCAACTTTACAAACATGCAGAGAACATCAAAGTCATCCATATAAATGATGTATCTGACATGGAGTATTAGCCTGCAAGACCCTACCTTATCATCCAGTTCATCCAGACATTTCTGTGCTTCTTTTTTCTGATTTTCCAACTGATGTAGTGTGTTAGTGATGGCATCCAACTCCTTCTGTAACATTTGGACCTCTCCATTAATGATTTTAATGTCTGCATCTCTCTGAGCACTGTCTTTCTCAAGCTGCAGCTTTTCCCTGTTATATTGGGAAAGAATAAATTGTAGTTTTATCCTTTACATGTGAACATACAGGAAACCTCTGTATATATGAAAAGAATACTAGTTTTCAATTATACACCAGAGGCACCACTAAAATTCAAAATGGTTACCCTGTCTATCAAGGAGTATTACAGGATGTACTAATGTAGCAATCATGCTAATTCTTAAAACATGTCAATAAATATCAACCAATTTCATGAAAATCATGCATTGTATTTTCATGCCTATCTTTATTTCTTTATTAAATACTACCTGTATTCAGAACATTCCCCTCTTTCTATCCAAATGAAGGGGGATTAAATTTCAGTCATCATTATGACACAATGAGATGATATAATTACAGTAATACAGTCAACTCTCACTACATTGTGATACACTACAAGATAATATTAAGTTTCAGACAGAAAATTTATGTCTTTAGTAAGCCTGCTCTATATAACAGAAAATATTCTGCCTCCAACTCTAATAGCAATTAACATAGTTAAACATATGTATTTTCTTTATATATTGTTCTTTACAAAGACAATGTATTTGCTCAGGATTTTATTTCTACTGTGAATGTGACAAATTCGTCTGTAAACATTTACTTTTCTAAACCAAAAAGGCACATCGAGCCTGTGATCAAAGGCATTGTTGTAAAATCAGTGACCTTGACAAAAAGGTCAAAAAGCTGAAAAAGCATATTGCAGATTGCAGAATTAATTGTCTTCATAATACATTAACCCCAAGGTCAAAGGGGCAAGTGTTGTAGAATACATTTTATTAGCTTCATAATAATTCTTTCAAAGTATGAACAAAATCTATCTGGAGGTTTAGGAAATATAAGGAAATGAAAAACTGTAACCACAACCTTAATGCAAATTTGTGATGATGGTGCACAGTATGAATGGTCTTAGCTTCAAAATTTTTTATCAAAATTATGAGCAAATCCAACAAGGGATTTGGGGAATGTGTGCAAATAAAACAAACTGAATCAAGAACCTTGATGCAAATTTCCTGTGACTGTGACCTTGACTCAATGGTCAAGGGCAAATAAACATGTCACAAAATGAATTGTTTTAGCTTCATAATGATTCATGCCAAAATATGAAAAGAATCTATCTAGGGGTTCAGGAAATGTATTCAAAAGAAAAACTTTACCCACAACATTAAAAAATGTATGAATATGCAAATGATGCATCATAGTCTGCAGAACAGTGACTGCTACTTATTTCCCATTAATGTGAGCATGTCAAAACAGACATTTAAATATGGGACATTTTAAACCTATTATAATGATCACACTGGACAACAAATTTTTACAAAAGTCATGTTACTGAAATAAAATTAGTCAATTCTTATCAATTTTTATGTGCTGAACACGAATATGACAGTCAAATTGCAAAATTGGCTCTAGTTTTTTTGTAATCTGCAAGAAATTAATGTTTACATAACGAAATGCATTCCAATAGTAAAAGGTCAACTGTAATAGCCTACCTATAAAAAATCAAGTCATTGACTACATCTTAGATTTCTTCGCCTGTCTCTTGTACAGCTGTTCGGGAGCATCTCTGAGGAGTGTCCAGCAGTAGTCAGCCAGCATTGTAGTGGACCATTTTCCCTGGTATCTTTGTTCCATTGTTGCGATATCTTGATGAAAACGTTCGCCGTGTTCATCACTAACAATACCACAGTTGCTAGGAAAGAAATCCAAATGGGAATGAAGGAAGTGAATCTTTAGAGACATATTGCAGCCAAGTTTCTTATACTTCATCAACATGTCTTCTACTAGTTCCTTATAGTTTTCTGCCCTAACATTTCCGAGGACGTTTGTAGAAACTAGGCGAAAAGCATTCCATGCTTGTTTCGCGTCACCTTCCAGCAAGTTGTTGAACCGGTCATCTTTGAAAAGCTCTCGAATCTGAGGACCCACAAAAACTCCCTCTTTAATCTTTGCTTCGCTGAGTCGAGGGAATTTTTCATGCAGGTATCGGAATGCTGGCAAAGTCCGGTCAATGGCTTTCACGAAGTTCTTCATCAAACCTAGTTTGATGTGAAGGGGTGGTAGCAAGATTTTCTGAGCCTCAACCAGAGCTGGGTGTTGGATATTCTTCTCTCCAATGGCTACATTCTGCCTGTGAGTCCATTCCTTCCTCATGTAGTGCATTTCCCTTGCTCGGCTATCCCACTCGCATAAGAAACACATGTATTTTGTATATCCTTGCTGCAGTCCCATTAAAAGGGCAACTACCTTCAAATCACCACAGAGGTGCCAGCTGTACTTGTTATACTCAATGGAATTCAGTAGCTGCCTTAAGTTATCATATGTCTCTTTCATGTGGACAGCATACGCTACTGGAATAGATGGAAGAATGTTTCCATTGTGCAAAAGCACAGCCTTGAGACTCAGTTTCGAAGAGTCCACAAATAGTCTCCATTCTTGTGGGTCATGAGTGATTTTTAAAGCATTCATGAGGCCCTCAATATCGGAACAGAATATCAGATTACTTTCCTTTCTGAAGAAAGGCTCCAATTGCTGGTGGCGCTTTCGATATGCAGTAATTGTGACATCTTCTTCTAGAAGATTCCATTGTTGGAGTCTTGATCCTAGCAATTCTGCCTTGTTCTTTGATAAGTCCAAATCACGAATCAGGTCATTTAGTTCTTCCTGTGTTATTCTGTGTGGGGTTGATGATGCACCACAGTGAAAATCTGGATCACTGCATGCTGATGGACCAGAAGAAGAACAGGTCGACTCACCTTTGTCTTCGTCAGATGAATCAAGAGAATATTCTGCTGGAGGTTCTGGAATAGGAAGTCCCTCACCATGTGGAACTGGTCTCAATGCAGACGGAATGTTTGGGTAGACTATTCTCGACTTCTTTCGCTTCGTTATTCCGCCGGAAAGAGGAGGAACCAAGCAGAAGTAACAGTCATTTAGGTGGTTGCTTGGCTCTCTCCACACCATTGGGACTGCAAACGGCATTGATGACCTTTTGCAATTCAACCACTGTGAAAGCTGTGTTGTACATGTAGCACAGCATATATGCGGAGCCCAAGGCTTGTCTTGGTCACCAACCTTGCATCCGAAGTAAAGATGATATGCCTTCTTCACTTGAGAATTGATACTTTTCTTCTGGTTGGCAAATGTCACTTCCCCACAAATATAGCAAAAATTGTCCGCGGTATTAACACACTTTCGAGGCATTACTGTTCTTTATTGTACGTAAATGGATAAAATAATAAGTTTTATGTAACAGTAGCTTGAACTGTCTCGCACAACGTCTAAAATATTTTAAATGCTGAACCTATCTGATTGGGCTTTATATAGTACACTGCTTACGTCAGCTTCAGCAGCCGCCTGGCATTAGTATAATAGGCCTACACATGTATAGTACACTGCTGACGTCAACTTACTTCAGCAGCCGCATGGCATTAGTATTGCATTGCATCAGAAAATGATGCAATCAACTGTGGATGATGTGAGCATGATGGTATTATGCAATGTTACATCATTATTCCGGATGTTGCTGCAGTCCTACTGGAGAAATTTACACAGTGAAACATAGAAAATGAGGTATATGAATATCTTCAAAACGAGAGCCAATACAAATTTTTCACGGTTATATTCGTGTTCGGCACACCAAAATACTACAGATTAGGGCCTTTTCAAGTCAGTAATGATTTCACTGTTGACCAGTGTCATTTGAAACTATTATGGGTTTGTCAAAAATGAGTTTTAAATATTGGACAATGTGTACAAGATTTTAAAACTAAATTATTATAATCTTAATTATTAAATAGATTTATATTATATATTTATATTATTTATATTTCTGACTCACTTGTCTCATTTATACATGTCATTTTTACTAATGATAAGATAATGGCTGTAACTCTTTAATTTTGTTATCAAGAAAGATTCATTACTATGACAGAATTATCGAAATATGTTTATTTCAATGAAAGTTGACTATATTTGAAAGGTAGGTTTTAATTATTAGCATCAGTATTTTTGATAGCTTTCAAAAGAAATGAGTCCCTCAGAGACCCTTGAAGGTGGATTTAGGGGTCCTTTCACTTTCTGGGGCCCTGCCGATTATTTTGTCATTTACAATGGACTTGCTATAGTAAAACAAAAGGGACTTAGATTTCATCCAGACAACTTGTCATACAGATGAATACATTTTTGGTCAAAAAGTACAGCTGTGAATGGACACGTCTGGATTAAATGGATCCAATAATAACATGCTTGATAGCATGTGTATCAGTAATTAGGAAAATATTTACACACAACATACTTAAAAGCATGGTGGAAGGATAACATGGTGTGATGGTTAGTTATTTCATGTGTGGTCTAAGTGTCAAAGGACTTTGATCAAAGTAAATTCAGCTGACATAGATTCTATTCACACCTGTACCTTCAGATGATTAACTTATCTCACCCACTTGGTCATCACTGATCACTGACCAACAGTTAATTACACAGGCTCAAACCACAGAATGTATTTGAATCGAGCATTAATCTTTAATCATGCCTGATTAGTGTGGGATTTCTGCATGAAAAATTACAAACTGAAATCCACAAAAACTGATACACTACAAGCAACAGTGAATTAGTAGTATGCCAACAGGAATATGCTGTTCATTCTATTTTTGATTTCCAGTGAATGGCATAATCTTTGCTTTCATGGCATAAAAGGCATAATATGCAACAGCAGATTCAACTATCCACTTCACATGTAGCAGGGACACAAAATAGGTCACAATCACTCTATAGACAGTACAACCTGTCTTGAAGGACAAATGCTATGAAAGACCACCTGTCCATGGGGAGACCAGATTTACTGATTATACAGCATTATGACATGTTGAGACCAACTGTCTTGAGACTTTTATATTTGGCATAAGGGTTGTCTTTCAAGACATGTTATACTGTAGTTGCACATGAGTTGGGTCTAACTGAAAGCAACATAGACCCTGATCAGTCCTCAGATAATGCATTGGCAGATCAGGGTGAGTTGGGTTTTTTTCTGTTCATTAGACTTAAGAAACCACATAGAACCATATTTGCTGGCACATTATAAGATAGCAGACCTGGGTATCTGTGGCTTGCAGCTGGATCTCACTTATTAGCAAGTAGATATGGTACAAATGTTTGAGAAAAAAGCATCACTAATACAGCCTGAAACCCAAAGGAACAAGCAATACCAATACAAACTTGTAATGCAAAGTAACACGTACTTTTTAATCTCTTCTATTTCCTTGCTTATCATATCAAGTTCCTTCATTGCTGAAAAATCTGCCATATGCGCAAAAGGACCACCAGTAACCCCATCCTGAAACAAGTGATAAACAATCATGTAACATTATTAACAATAATCATTAAATAACAATGCAACAGATAGGCAGACAGACAGAAAAACAGACAGTGATGTACAGACACATGTAAAATAAGGAAAGACTTGAGAGAGACTGGTCAAGGCAGGGATAAAAACAAATAAGACAAAGATAGATACATGTAGGCTTGTCAACCCTGACAAATGTCTTTGAGCACTTTGCTGAAGTCCTGTCCATAACTGTAGCCACCAGTCCAGCTTGTCATCTTAATACTGATAGCTGGGCTATTTCTATCACCAATCACCAATCCTCTAACCAGCAGAAAATAAACCAATTTCTCCCCTTCTATAATTACAAATAATTTGGCTGATGCAAAATCATTATCCTCAGGGCTGTTCCATTTAAAAACATACATGGGACCCTGGGAAGGCACTTATAAAGTAGGGTCTCTCACCCACAAATGCAATTTAAAGTTTTCTTATCATTTTAAAATGAACCTTACTACCAATCTTCAATCCTAATAAGACCATCTAATCTGCTATTCAAAGTCATCATAATCCCAATGTTTATTTTACTTGTCAACAATTCATAAAATCAAACCTTGTGTGCATGACCTGATTCATAATGTTACAGATGCTTTAATTTAATGCAAAAGACAATTCTCAAGCACATCAGTGACTGAGTTGAAAAGGCTAATAAGTAAACAGAACTCTGGCATGCTGTATCTTTTGAAGAAACACACTGCCCATAAAATCAATACCTTTAACTGTAGCCTGTATGTTTTTTTTTAAATTTTCTGCAGCAATTACATTTGTCCTAAAATAATATTGACATGCCTGCAAGATCTTGCTCTTATTTAACTTCAGTCTTCATAATTAACTGACCATACTTTCTCCTTTATTTTGAGGTTTTACTTTTCAAACTAATCAAAACATCATTCGTATAATTTATGTCTTTGTGCAAGTTGTTACCGAAGGAAAGTGAGTTCTTTAAATTAACCATACAACCATCACAAAATGTGTTCAGCAGCAACTGACAGTGATTGAAGCAAGTAGTTAAAAAAAACCTCTAACTTTCACATTTCCAAAAGTTGTTGGCAGTGGGGGTCGGAATAACTAACTTCAATGATGCAACACCTACCTGTCACTATTGCCTTGCTTACTTTTCCCAAGATGGAATTACCCTCACCTAAATAATAAATTCCATCGTCTCATTAGAAGGAAAGTTGTAGAATGTTTAGGACCAGAAAGAACACAGACCCAGTCTGTTCTCCAATCATAGTCACATGTGCAGTAGTCATCCTCTTTTATTTGGATCAGGACTAATTATTGGACATCTGAGCAAGGTGAGAGGAGGGAATCTTAAAATAGTGACAGGTAACTATTACATCATTAAAAGTGGTATTGCCCTCCCGAATTAAAAAATCCCTTTTAATATCAGTATTACAACACCTGTCTCTACTGCCTTGCTGAATTTGCCAGAGCAGTGGGAGACTGATGGTGTAGAGATTAACATACTCCTCCTTTTATGGTAGGAGTGTCCACCTCAGTTGGCACCAGCTGACACTTTCAGCACCTCAACTATTGGGCCCATGAAGAAAAAAAATGCCTTTACTCTGGTGCACCAAAGACTGAATATAGAAGGATAAAGTAGTATGTGACAACCAAACACTGCTCTCATAACATCCACCCATGACAGATGAGTTGGACAGGCTCATGAAGTTGCAGCAGTCCTAACTTCACTGGCTTTAACTTTCATCAAGGAGAGACCACTTTCAATAAGTGACTGATAAGGTCCCTTGAAAACAATCCACATGGATCTGGTAGATGCCAAAATGACAGCATAGCCCTAAATATGTAGAAAAAGACATTTCCTACCATTTCTTCTCTATTTTTAAGTGGCCAAATAATATTAATTGTGTTTGTGTGATTTGGATTTTTAACATAACTTTAACAATTTTTCAGTCATATCGCTATGATGTCTGCAGCGTGGCAGATTATATTGATGCCCAGCAATGGGGCATCATGTCACAGACATGTAGCATGATGTTCCACTCAGTCACATTATCATGATACCAGGCCAACCAGTCCTAACACAAACCTCTTAACACTGAGCACCAAGCGAGGCAGCTGTTAGTACCATTTTTGTAAGTTTTGGCATGACTCAGCTGGAGATCAAACCCACAACCTCCTGGATCCTAGGCAAACACTCTAACCACTAGGCCACTGGAGCGGCCAATAATATTATAAAGTTCCAACATATTATATTACTGAAATACAACGATCTGTTGATGGGAATAACAAACACATACTGGATGTGAGAGCATTATCACTCAACAAGGAAATCAATATCTGAATTCTAGAAATCATCTTACACCATGAGAAAAGGCAATTCTTCCAAAAGCAATTTAAAATACAAGTCATACCAAAAAGAGGATGACTACACCACATGCAAACTATGACATGAGAAACAGACTGGATCTGTATTCTTTTAAGTTCTAGACATTCTAGAATGTTCCATCTAATGGGAGAATGTAATTTTATAATTTGGATGCAGGTAATTCTGTCCCAGAAAAAGGAAAGTAATAGTGACAGAAAAATAACTGAGATTTGTTTTTATTTAACATGATCTCCATCTAAAATATTTAATCTCCTTTGGTAAGTTTTGTAATCTCTAGATAAAGATGGATATGAATGCTGGTTCATGCATTAAATGCATTAATGAGATTGACTAAATAGATGATGTTATGTGAATCTAATGTTTATCTCAAATACAGTCTAAAGATGCTATTGTTCAACTGAATCTTGTACCATGCTTTTCTCATGTCTTTGCAATAATTCAAATATCAGAAATGAAGTGACCAGACTTCACCAAATCTCAGTATTCATTGAATGGAAATCTTACAAAAATCCTTCAAAACATATGACCATTTCTTACTGCAACTCCAAAAGCAGCTGTGTCAGCAGGTGCCTGTTTGGGCCTCATGGAAGGAGGGACCATTTCTGGTGTCAGGATGGCTGGAGGGTCCACTCCTTTAATCTTCTGTTGAATTAGATGAATGGCTAGGGCAAACTGCTCTGCATTTAACTTTCCCAAACTGCTTGTGTCACACAGTTCCCTGTATTTATAGATGATCCAAGTTCATGCAACTTAAATGCAGTCGAACTTACATTTTAATACTTTCAATTCAAAGTATCTAATTACTGACAATGAATGTAGATTTTTAGAATTAGAACCATGAAACTGATACTCATGAAAATAAATTACTCCAATGTACTGAATGTACTCGCTCACAAGTCAAGTCCAACTGCAAATAATATAAACCTGATTTTCTGTTGCATAATGCACAAGCAGATCAGGGTTTACATTGTTTGTTCTGCTGAATACTCCAACCAAACTGATAAGACCTAGATCCGCTGGCACATTATGTGATGGCAGATGTGGATTTGTGCAGTTTGCTGTTGAACTTGAACTAAATGTGAGTAAAGATTGTAATCTCTATTTTAGCAATCACATGTAATAAACAGTCAATCTCAGTAGTGTTGGGAAAAACAGACTTTTATTAAATAGTCCACTGTTCTGGGAGTCACAGCTATAACTTTATTTCTCAGTATCATATTTTAATTTATTCCGCATATGTTACATTCTGTAATCTTTATTCCCAACTAATTAGAAAAACCTACATTTTAGTGATGAGCAAAAACTTAGTTAAATGGAGTAAGGATAACCTAATAACATGTTCCTCATTTCATTTAAATGGGCAATTTTCATGTACTGCCATGATTTGGTAGGTACTGTGATGATATTAGACATGTAGCATCTATCTTACCATATGTGAGCCAGAACATTTGGTTGAAGCCCACTCTGAAGAAAAATTGAGCGTATTTCCTGTCCTGACACAAACCCATCCATATCTATATCTGCCTTCCTAAACATGACATCATAACTGGCTTTCTCGACAGGGGACACAACCCAGATTGGCGCAGCTCCAATAACAGTCTAACAGAAAAAGACAATAGTGTAGGATGCCAGAGAAACTGGTTTGTTTGTCTTACTGGTATGAGTGAAATGGATAGACAGAGATACACCAAGTTCATGGAATACCTTATTTAATGGCAGCATATGTTACAGATTTTCAAGATCATACAAATATTTATTTCATTCCATTAGAATATCCACTGACAATTAACTGATGTGTTATTTTTTTTAATTACTATGACTTTAGGGAGGTGTTCTGGATAAATATTTCATTAATTACATTTTCTTAAATTAATAAAAATTTAGGCCTTTACACATCTAAATAAATGATGATGGGCTGTGAAGTTTTTCTTCAAGGTCTATTTTCCCCCATACATGGAAGTGAGTGTTTTGATAAAAGCCCTTTCTATAATTTAGCCACATATCCATAGATGCTCATCCTGCCACTGATAGCTAGTCCATCAACAACTATTTTCAAGTGCATCGTAAAGTGTCTAGGTGACTAAATTCTAGCACTGCGAATTCTCTATTTAGCTCTTACAATCCTTTATATAACAACAATAATTTGCATGCATTGGTTTATCCAAGGTCAAAATTCAGGGTGTTTATCTTCATTTCTATATATATTATCTAATCTTTTGATCCAAATTATCACAGATCACATAGCAAACTTCTCTTTTCAACAATTCATCACAACCAAATAATTTTTGGTTTGATAAGTGATGGTCTCATTTGTAAGAAGAAGAAACAATGCTTGAAAACATCACATTACAGCAGAATCAAGTAATTCTTTGACAAGATGGAAATAATGGATAAAACCTGGTCATGCTATAATGTTGTGGGAAAAGTCTCAGCCTGTAAAATGAATTCCAGGAACCAAATCCAATATATGTGGAAACTTTACTTAAAACTAGTCTGAAACCATAGCAGTAAACCTTATTACTTCAGCCTTCATTGCTGTTTTCATTTTTGCTTTAAAACATTTTTGGAAATTATCTGTTGGATTCAAACACAAACCTGTATAAATATTTTTTTATTTTAAAAAACAATTTTATACTTGAGTTTCTAAGTTTAAAAAAAAAATAAAACAGATTCCCTTAAAAATGCAAATAGCAGAATATAAGTTGTTGGTTATTTTCAGGACAAAAATCCAAGACTACATCCAGATCAAAAGGAAAATATAAGGTTACATAAATGATAAGAACCTGAGGTTACAAGTTTAATAAAGCAATATTTTTTTTACAAAAATTGTTTGCTGACCTCCAAACAAGTCATCAAAATTGAAGTGACAAACTTTTTTTCACAACCATGAATACTGATTAAAAAAAGGCTATGAATGTGTCCATACAACATGGATGCCACCACAAGCTCGATGTAATTAAAGTGCAAAGTTCTAAAATGCAATGAGGCATTAACTCCATAAATTTTTCACTCAAAACGATACAAATCAAACTTCGGTCTCCCTGATGTAAAGTCAGTCCAAATTTGGAATAATTCATGATGTCATTCAACTGCTGTTTACAAGAAACAGGATGGTAAAGTCCGAGTCCAACTGGAGCCATAACTCAATAAAATTATGCCACATAATGGCAAAATTCAAACTTGACCTATGTCTTTTTAATGTAAAGCCTTTGACCAAAATTTATTCAAATCCATGCAACTCTTCCAAATCTTACTACACACAAATGAAATGGGATGACAAAATTCAAAGATAAACCGAATCTGCAACTCCATAAAATTCTGGCAGAAAATGGCAAGAAACAGACCTGACCTAGTTAATGAATGAAAACAAAAAAGGGCCAAAATTCAATATCAAACACGGTAAACACCTCTATATAATTTTGCTAGATAAAGCTGAAAATAAAATGTAGCATAAGTTTGAAGTTTATTTAAAAGAAAGGAATCAAAACACCTACTGGAAGAAGGAAGGAAGTCATGGTCATAAATTAATTTTAAGACAGGTTTAGAAATACATTACTCATTTAAGATCAATGGTAACTTTCAAGAAAGCTATCAATGGCTACTTGATTTCAACATGTGTTTACTTACAGAAGATTCTGGCACTAGGACTGGTGTGGACCTTCCACTTACAGCCAGTGGCAATACAGGTACTCCACCAACTGGAACAGCCTTCCGCTTGGAAGGTGGAACTAGCCTAGGAGGCAGCACAGAGGGGATGGGTTCTTTCTCCATTCCTCTGTGAACAAGGTGCATTGCCTAAAACAAAGAAAGAAACTACCCTCACATCATTGAAACCTAAACAGCACTTAAATAATTTTCACATTCATAAATAATCTCAGTAACTGTGGCTATAATGCAATGCCCTTAATCAAAATATTTTAGTGTCAATAAATCTTAATAAATACAATAAATTAAATATACTTTTACATTAAACCATAGCACTTATCTCTTTGACAATACTTTTATTGATTAAAAACACTACTATTAATGTGAATATTAGCAAATTCAGCCATCACCTGAAAAACTACATTATTTACAGTTTACCCTGACAAATTTCTGCCTCAGCTAAAAGTGTTGATCGATTGCCATACATCACCAGTAGAAGGGTTAATTATGTAGTTATGTAGCATATAGTACTCCTTTGATTATTCTTCAATTTTCATAAAAACAGGCAAATGGCAGGGTAAAATGAGAGTATGATCAATGAGGTTCATCTGTTAGATAAACAGATAGATTCATGGGTGGAGAGTTCTCATTTTGTAGGGTTAATGACATTTTTCACCATATGATTGACTAAACATAGCAGCCCCTATATTTAGAAGGAGAAGAACCTGGGATGATGTGAGATGTGTGAGTGATCTGTAAAGACAAGCACTTTACATCACTTGTAGAGAGACACAGACTGACACAGGCAAATCCAGCCAATGAATCATTCAGCTAATGTTGCATCAATTTATGAAATGGAATTTAATTATTTATAGAGAATTCCAAGACCTCAGTATATCCCTTTACTGCATACATTCCCCAGTCCTTAACAATATAAGTGGAAACCAAAAGTAAACCATAGGTCACTATGGTACACCGTACACTTAAGACCCAATAGCACTAAATTTACTGTCTCAAATAAAGTTTGTAACTGATCATTATTTAATCCTTTCTCAGTTACAGGAATGTTCCATGCTCTAGAATTGAGGAACTATAAAAAGAAGGCTTCACCATATTGGCATTGTTTAGCTGTGTTCTTAATTTTTTCCAGGGGTCCATAGTCAGGTCTGTGATTATCCCACTTGGCACCCTGTGCAAAAACATCACCCACAATGCACCTCTTGATTGGATAATCCAACATATTAGCAAACTGGTTGGTAATCTCTTGTGCACTAGACGTCAAATGTATTTTTGGAATACTGCACAATTTCTCACTCACACAGTCATAAACATAAGTTTCAATGACTACTGGTTTGTCCTTTTATCTTTTAGAGAATGATTCAACTGTTCTTACAAACATTACTCTTTATCCATGAAATCGAATGGTTTAGACCCAAACTTTGTCTAGCCAGTTACAAATACCTGTTGAATTGTTCATCTAAGGTACATTATGAGGTCGATACCCTTAACCTTGTGAATTAATTTCAGTGAAAGTATTTTTCCAACCTAAATACAAGTTTCTTTTTAGAAACATCCAATGTCTGATTGATGCATCAAAATCATACCCTTTCGTCATGTCTTTTGATTTGAATGGAATCAGGAGGAATAAAAATGAAGAAATTATGCTTCTTTGTACACCTTTTCAATGAAATTACTATTATGAATACATGAGATCAGCTAGTCAGTAAATGTACTCAAACTACCTGAACTTCAGTTGTCAATCTTATTTTACATGTCCATGTATGCATCAATTAATGGTTCTCTGCCCAAATAACAAATATTAAAATCTGCGAAAACTGTTTAAAGTATTTCTCATTTAATATCCAACAAGTTGGCAACTGTATTACTGAAGTCAGTAGTTTTCCATGTCCCCCCCATCCCGTCCTGTAGTCTTCTATGGCTAAGAGGATTCACATGCCCCCCTCCCATCCCATCCTGTAGTCTTGTATGGCTAAGAGGATTCATATGCCCCCCCCCCCCATCCCGTCCTGTAGTCGTCTATGGCTAAGAGGATTCACTTGCCCCAACCCCAATCCCGTCCTGTAGTCGTCTATGGCTAAGAGGATTCACATGCCCTCCCCCATCCCATCCTGTAGTCGTCTATGGCTAAGAGGATTCACATGCCCTCCCATCCCATCCTGTAGTCATCTATGGTTAAGAGGATTCACATGCAATACTTTCTTCAGTTAACTTGGTTGGATATTACATGATATGGTACGAAGCACAATGACACTTTGTGGATGCTGACCATTCTGTTACAGTGGGGTTTTCCCTGTGAACATTTTACTGTTAAGATGCCATACACCTGTCATAAAATGTAGCTATTTTTTTTAATACTATTTTTGGTTCATGACAGTGCACACCATACTAATCTAATATTTTTAATGCCACAAAATGCATAAATTGTTCAACAATCATATTTATAATGAATTTTTATGATGCTGCAAACTTACCAATGCAAATTCATCCCTATCCAGGTAGCCATCCTTGTCAATATCACTGAGGTCCCATATCCGACCAAGTACATCAGTGGCTAGTTTAGAATTCAGCAGAATCTTCAATAAAATAATGAACAATATTAAACTATGCCAAATATGGGCATACTGTCAAGAATCTGGCTCAAGGCACAAGGAACATTCATAAAAAAATATATTGCATATAAATAAATTAGCATGCAGTCCAAGTCAGCTTAATATTGCTCACATAGGTGACATTTTATACCATTTAATAGAGCCTCTGTGGCTCAATGGTTAGAGTTAAGGATTCAAAATCAATGAGTTGCAGGTTCAAATCTCACCCAGACTGGCCTATATGACAAATTTCCAGACAAAGAACTTTTGTCCCTTTGCACAGGCATGTGCTGATGTGCCACTAAATATCAACCAGCTATTTTTTTCTCGGGTGGTTGCGAGTTTGAACACCCCCTGTTGAGTTGTCACAAAGACTTATAAAAATGGTACTAGCAGCCGCCTCACTTGGTGCATATTATTAAGAGGTTAGTGTTAGGACTGGTCTGCCTGGTGTCAGAATAATATGAGTGGGTGGGACATGATGCTACATGTCTGCAGCATGATGCCCCAGTGGCAGACATCACTATAAACTGCTAAACTGCAGACATGATAGCAATATGACTGAAAAATTGTTCAAGCTACGTTAAAAATCTAAATCACACACACACATTATTTTACTTCTCATAATTTTTTCTTTATTTATGCTAGAATAAATTTTGAATTTCTCAGTCATGCATGTATATTTGTTTCAGCAAATCATTTAAAATCCTAATTCCTAACAGTAGGTTTACAAAGATCAATTTTGACGTACATTTGTATATAACACTTTATTAACCAGGTTTATTCTTTGAACCATGTCAAGGTAAATAATAGAGTGATCTCTCAGTACTGAACCCCTAAGTGTTGTAAAAAGAAAGCAATGCAATTTTCCATGAAGTGTAACCTTGACCTGGCCACTTAACCTGATGCACAATAGTATAGATAGCAGACATGATCTTGGTCTTCCATAAAAAAAGCTGAAAATCTGAAAGGGGGATTTGGGGGTCCTCCCCCAACAGGGTCTCGAGGAGCAGTGCCCCTTATCAGGGGGTCCAATTGGCCGAAGGCCCCCGGCCAAGAATGCATTTTACACTCATGAGAAGCTGCTCCTGGTGCAACTTATGATCATAATATATAACAAAATAATCATTTGAAAAACTAACAAACTTACCAAAAATTTTCAACTTGAATAATTTCACAATATTTATTGTCACATGAATTTGTTTTCCAATTATATTGGTGCTTAAGTTATTTCATGTGCATGTCAGTGTTCACATCGTAATTAAGTCAATAATTAGGCATTCTTTGCTGCCAACATATTACACTTTTCTCTTTTCATAACAAATCTGTAAAATAAACACCCAAGTACATCACCAATATACAAATAATCCCATATATTCACTTGTCTTTTTGTCCACTGGACAAAACCTGTTGATATGCCAGTCGAGCTCTTTTTGCGGCTTTATCAAAGATTTCTTTAGCCTTCCTTTTTGTCACCAATGATTTTGTTGGCTCAATTTGCAATCGTTTCTTTTCCTTCTCAACGAAAGACTTTTTCCTTTCAAGCTCCAGCTTGTATTGGCGACATGCAGTGCACATATTCTGACAGAGGGTTACATCTGTTCCAGACTCTTCCAACCACGACTTCCGTAATTTATATATTTATTGCAGAGGTCACAAAATGCCAGTCCTCAAGCGTTCAGTTTTCTTATAAACTGACCAACTAAATTTCCATCACCTTTTCACCCATTTCCGTACATTATTTAAACTTTTATCTAAATTTCTTGTGTCATGGTCTCTCTCAACAACTTGGGATGCCATTTTTTTGTAAGCACGCTGCTTCTTTCCATTGCCATCAGTTTAATTTACACGAGGATTCATTGGATGAATTTAGACTTTTGACCAATCAGAATACTCTTTACGAGAGTCATGGGCTAACTAATGTATGGAGCGAATACGTCACAAGGGTCGTTGCGGAATGGGACTGAACAGACCATTTAAAAAAACAAAAAAAACCGGATCGGACAAAATAATAAAAAAAAGGACTATATCAAGAAAAATTGGATTCAAGTCAGGAGAAAAGTGGAGTTCCGCTTTAAAACGGAGAAAAATCATGTGTGAGATTGTGACATTATTTACAAAGTGACCATATCACAATATAACTTTTGACTCTCAATAAAATCACTAGTGGCAAGCCATGATGCATATACTGCAACCTAGTAACTTTATTACCTCTCTAATTCCTAAAGAAATTGAAGCCTCAATAGACAATTTCAGTTGTACAGTGTAACTCCGATTTATAAACTTGGACGATTTTAGCCTACTGGACAAGGTGCAAACTAATACTTGCACAGAACCAAGTGACCAATGCAGCAAATGTACATCTAATGACTGAAGACATCTGCAATTTCTGAATATTATGGTAATTTAAATCGTGAAATAAAACTTGCAATCAGTTCAATTATGATTTTTAATGTATTTGTTCTCCAAATGACCTATGTAACAGCTGAAAATTCACTAACTTTGAATTTTTTTGTGCAACAATGCAGGACTTTTCCCTGTCAAAATCAAACCTATTATTATTCCTTTCTTTTTCCCCTTTTTCCAGTAGCATGGAAACCCTGATTATAAAACAATATTTTCAACTTTGAATTAACAAATTCTGAACTGATGTGAATAGATGACAAAAAGATAAATTCTTTAATATACCAAATTTCTATGCAGCATACACTTTTATGAAGGTTGATTCTTAAAATATGCACAAAAAGATGCCACCATCATGTATGTGAGTTAAAAATAAAACAATGAAAAAAAGATGAATAAGCTGAATGCTAAATTAGGAAGACACATTCTCCTTGTGATAAATTATTCCAATGTGTAAAACAAACAACTTCATAAAAGTTGATGAAGACAGTCATGAAATATTACTGAATCTTGAATATTTAAAAACAAATTATAAGCTTCATTTACCTGTTTGACTTTATCTCCTCCAAGTAAACCATTTACTGGCTGTAAACTATCAAACACCTGGTCATATTTAGACTTTTCTGTAGCCTAAAGCAAAAGAAAATAGTATTACATTATAAAACAAAAATTAGAAAGATGTATGAACACTTACATTCCATTCTTTCATACATCATTAATGTTTTTCTTGTCTAATAATGTTTCTGGTCTAACACCCCAACCCCTATCATCAGGTGACAAAACAAACTTTCACACTGACCATTTTCACTCATATTCAACTGCAAAGAGCATAGACTCAGATTTCATGTTGCATAATGTGTCAAAAGATCAGGGTCTATATTGTACACTCTATTTACAACTATAAGCTGACATCATTAACCCTGATCTGCTGACATAATATGTGGTTTCAGATCTATGTCTTCACTGTTTGCATTTGGATGCAGATTGCTAACATTGTTGATGGATGATTGAAAACTCTCATGATATTCCTTGGATTCTGAAAGGCACAGGATATATGTTGATTGTATCCAAACCAACCTAAAACTAAAGATAAATAATTAGTAATTCAAGTCATGGTAAGGGGAGGTAGTTTCTTCTCCTTTGTCTATATGTTATATAGATGGGAAAGAACCTGATCTGTTGTAATGTAATATGATGGCATCTCAGGTTCTGTGTTGTTTTATCTACCAATTACTCCTAACAAACCAAAAAGAGTAAGATGTGCTGTGTCTGTCCAGTTTGCAGTTGGATTTAACTTGTAAGCAAATATATACAGTATAGTATGTGTCTGTACTGCATAAATGAAGTTTTGTCAAAATATACTTGCAAATGTAACTATCATTAAACTTTTTCAAACATTCTGTCTTTTGACTTCTCTCCAGGGACCCAAGAGGAGGATGCCAAAACCTCCTGTTGCAGTTAGTTACCATATGGTCAAGTAAGATACCATGTTTGAGAAACTTTTATCTATTTTACGAGGGTATTGTAACTGACAGCTGGATGGCCAGATGAATGAACATTGACCTTACACATTTTCAGCAAGAATTTATCTATACCACTATTCCCCACTCACGATCATTTTTCCTAGTGAAAGAGTGTCCTCTTTTAGGTTGGGTTGGGTAGTATTCTAAACTGATAAATGCACATACAAATTCTGTAACTGTACAGGCAACAAGAAATTGAGCTTAACACAAAAAAATGAATGTTGCCACTGGATGATATAGCATAAGCTCCCCTGTTTGTGTAAATTAAATGTGGTTTATTTTGAAAGACAATATTAAGAAGACTATTTTACACAATTATTGTTCTGATTTAATTCAATCATAAATTACTCAAGATGATTATTTTAATTATTGTGTCCCAGTTTTAATTTGTGATTTCAAAGTTTCATGACTATCAACCCAATGTAACTCACCGACAGTGCCCACTGCACATTAGTACCTGCAGTTGGAGGTGGCTCTAGCTCAAATGGACCCTTCAAAAGCAAAAAAGGACATTATGAGCAGTTTTTATAGAAAAGATCCATTCTGCACATACATAATTTTATTACCTACCTCCAAAAAAATCTGCCAAAACTTACATCAAAAAGCAATTGAATGTTCACAAATTACAAATCATTATCTGCAACTTCTGTATTTATTTCTTCAGTAAAATCCATCCAGTAATTACAAAATTCCCATCCCTGTTTCAAATGGAGGGGAGAACTTTGCAACTAAATTTTCAGTTGCAAAATAGACCCTGTAAATGTAACTTTATATTTTGACTGGCTTGTTTCATAAGGTGACATCTTTCTGAGTGGAAACTTATACAAGGAATCAGTTTCCATTCCATCGAAGTACAGTTGTACTTAAATAGCACCAAGTATGCTTCCTACAAATGCACTAGAAGTGCACTCTGATTGGTAAACAAAATTATACAATTAATGAATTACCACTGTTACACTAGTTACAACCCAGTGCAAAGATGTGTATCATTTAACTTAGGTCAAAATGTATTCTAATAAGCTGAACATTAATTTCCATTACTTTGTATCACAAATTAGTTTTAATTTCAGCATGCATCAATTCATTCCATGATCTACTTACAAGATTTGGTGGTGGTGCTTCAGTAGTTAGTTTTGCAATACTCAATTCCTGTCCATTCTGGGCCAGAGCTATAAGTTTAAGAGCTACAAAGAATCCTGGCTTCTCGAGGTACCCTTTCCCTGTTGGATCTGATAGATCCCAAACCTGGAAACATACAACAACTATAGAGTATTTTATTCACTATTGCTGTATCTAATGTTGCATAGCAGAACTAAAAAATGATTTTAAGTTAAAATGAAATTTTTCATTAAAACAAGGTTTTCCATAAAGCAAGGTGTTTAAACTAGATATAAACCCTGCTATTCATCTTCAGATATATGCAAACATTCAACATGATACAATTAATTTGTTGCTATGCGAGGAACAGATCAAACTATTTGCCCTAAGGTGCTCTGGGCAAACAGATATCTGCCTGCCTCAAGTTTTAGGCTGGGGCAACTGAACACATGCTTGCTCACATCAACAAGAGACATAAAGTTGGGTCTATTTCCAACAAAACAACTGCCTTTCCACAGCAACTAGAGACACCTACTTGGGGTTATATCCTACAAAACACCTGCTTATCCACAGCAACAAGAGACATATACTTGGGTCTATTTCCTATATAACCATAAACTAAATGATGCATTTCCTAACTTAGATAATGATTACAGAAAAACAATTGCTGCTGTCTATTTGTAAATAACTTGCTTTCACTACAGCATTGTTATCAGGTATGTTATGTTTATGAGCAGTTTTATATACTATTTGTGGCAATAGGTTTCAGGCATTTTGCTCTCATGTACTACTCTTACCCATTTTCAAATTCATATGCAAATATACTGTGAATTCATTACATTTTGTGGGATACAAATTTTTTGAGATTTTGCAGTCGGTTGCTACAAAGAACAACTTTAATGATCCAGTGAAGTATTTCTACTCTTTACTTCCAAATCCATGAATTTATTGACTGACAAAAATATAATTGCTGTGAAAACCAAGAAAACTGATACCCATAGAAAAAATAAATGAATTCACAGTAATGTATATACTTGATTATAATTTACTTCAAACTGCACAGACATATATTTGTCTTTGCATAATGCGTTAGCAGATCTGATTCTGTGCAGTTTGATATGAGTAGTCAACATAACAAACATAAACCTGGATCTAGTTGTGCATTATGTGATGGCAGATCTGGGTCTACGATGTCTGCAGTTGCATTCTACTTATAAGTGAGTATATTTAGTATATAACAAAATCCCAATAATAAAAAATAAATATTTCACTACAAATAAAATAGTGATTACCTGTATGAAATACAGCAATTAGTCTAATGTGTAGAAAGCCCTATCCATGTTCACACTAAAATTTCAGATGGCAATTGCCATCAATAAAACCATCATATTTAGTGATTAATAATTCATACTTTTTTAATGCCTGATTTAGATTTTCATCATGAAGTCAATGACATTTGCTGGTGTGACATATTTCTGATACAGCATAACTTCTATAACGTATTAGATATCTGAACAGAAATGCATAATTCAGCAACACTTAACTTTATTAATGTGAACAATGAAAGAGGGGAATTATGAAGGGAAATACTAGAAACAATACATGGTTTTCCAGAATGGAAAATTCAGTGGTGCAGTCTACAGTTCATCAAGTTTCATTACTCCAGGTTTAACACTAAACTTTAACTAAATGCACAACTTAAACAATAATGTACAACTAATATGTACAACATTAGACCCCTTCATGTTAAGGAACCTACTCAAATACCAAAGCCTTAGACCTAGGAAGAAAGAATAGTTAAAATTCAGCAAGGCTCTTCATAAATATATGCTTTTATATGTGTGAAAATCAATGCCAGGTGTAGTAGGATAGCCTACTTCTTCATAGTAGAAAGATAAAAATATCAAGCCCAAAGTAGTTTGTCAATACATAAATCTTCTGTTGATGACCGTAATATTTACCAAATTTCAAAACAATTGATCAAAAACTGTGGGGATAGTTGTGCTAACAAGACTGTGTCATATACTGCATTAAGTCACAAGATAAAAGGGCAATATCTCTAACAAAAAATGTGTGTGTAAAGTGATTTGTCAATATATATCTTTAGGTCATACCATAAAATTTATTATGGCAAACCATCCAAAATTGCTGGACTAGTTGCAATGATGAGATTAAATCATACTCTGCTGCAAAACAAAAATGGTAATAACTACCATATTTCATGTATTTTTTTCATATATGAAAAACTAATTATTCCTTTCAGAGAACAAAAAATTACAGGTACACAAAATTTTAATAATGACCGTGTAAAGGGTTTGGACCTAAACAAGGTTTATGTGACATGCGATGCTTGGCAACCTAACAGCACGGACATAAACATAACACTGCTTTTGTCCAATGTCGCTTTCAACCAAATTAATTTTTGTTTAAAGTACCATATTTGATGGCCTATAAGTCGACACGGAGTATAAGTAAAATCAGCAAATTTGGCAAATTTTTGATCCTTCATCTGTATATAAGTCTATGCTGAGTATAACATGAGGCCAGATCAACACTTCATATTGTGTTTTTCACTTCATTTCAGAATTTCAGATTACCAGCAATAGGAAAATTGCATCTAAATACTAAAATGCATTTTTTGGAGGGGGGGGGGGTAGATACTAAGAGAAGGATGCATATGCATTCCATTGCATTTTTCTTTTTGCATCTCATGATCAAATCAAATATGGTCCGATATATATGAGAGAGAGAGAGAGAGAAAAAGTAAAGTTCAGCTCTTAGTGGACATTTTTGTTCTTTTTTTTATTTATTGCCCTCATGTTGATGAAGCTTTTGTCAAAGAGAGAAAACATTAAAAAATAAAAAAAAGTTGTTGTTGTTGTTGTAGGGTTAAACGGCATTTTTCAGCACAAGATAGGCTATATATGGCGGCCAGTATAATTGGTGGAGGAAGAACCCTGGAAAACCCCAGGAAGAACCACCAACCCACGAGAAGCTACTGGCAGGCTTTCTCACGTACCAACGTTAGCCAAATAAAAAAGTAAATGTAAACTCTGAAAATACACACCATACTCCTTCAGTGTTTAAATATGCACAACAGTTTTATTCACATAGTCTCCATTAGGTTAAATCCCAAGAATAACCATTTTGCATGCTGTCTAATTTTCTTTGCAAGTATCACGACCTATCCATTCCCAACAATTAAGATTTTGTTTAAAGTGCATGTACTCTTCCTGTACTTAGGCAGCAATTGTTTTTGATCTTTGCTCATGCTAGATGTACTTTAAATTGCTCAGTTCTGTCGGCAAGTTAAAAAATGTCTTTGGCTGAGAAATTTACACTAGTAACCACCTGGCATTTCCTTTAACTATATGGTATGGTATGCATAATACCCATGGGAATCCTCATTTCCCTCATGGTAGCCTCGCTAATCTGATCTGGTCTGCAGAATCTTGACCTCAAACAGTTGTTATCTTGGAATGACTTAATACAGCCATAGCATATTTAATTAGCATGTAAATACCACTACAAAGCCATGTGATTCTTTTAATTAATGGAAGTGGAAACAAAAATTAGAAGGAATCACTTAACTAGTGGTATTAATTGATACTGGAATATGGTACTGCACTTGTAGACAAGTAAAATCAGTCATCAGGTAAGTGAACCATACAGATTTACAATGATGAATACATCTGTCTGTCTCTCTCACAGGGGCATAAAAATTGTTTGACTATTAGGTGCAAGAAGAAAAATGATGGAATATGTCTTTGTCATGGTTATTCATCTTATAACTTGTAAATTCTAACACACATGTATGTAATTAAATTTAAATAAAGTATATTACAATAACGTACATTACTGGTGCATGCTGCTTTACATCTATGTTCATTTTTAATACTTACGATCATGTAATTGTTTAAAATACTCACTGTGGGATCCTATATTTGTTCATACATGATCTCTTCCCAAAAATAAAATATTTTTTGCATGTTATTTTTCATTCTCTTGGAGAATTATATTCCATACAAAAAATATGATAAAGCGATTTGGATGACATAATCCATATGTCAATTCGGAGTATAAGTATCAAAAAGTATCATCTTATAGAACGACAAATATGGTACTCAAATACATTATAAATTAATGTGTGCGGGGGGCAACAACATGACAATGTGTAAAATTATGTCTAAGCCGAGTGTATTTTTTTCCAAAAAATATATGTTGTAGTGGGCAGATTTATGAAAATGATCCAGGTCAAATCATCTACTATTACTTGCAAGTTAGATATTTGTTTCCATGAATGTGACTATATGAGAGAGAGAGAGAGAGAGAGGAATATAAGGGTTACAAGGTGATTGTAATCTTTATTATTCAGTTACCTGATGATTGTGTTATTCCTTATGTAAACACTACAAGGGCACTATTATACTTCATTGGCAATTAAAACCTGAATAAATAAATTGTTCTTCTTGTAATTAGAAGATCCATTGTCACTGGGCCACAGAGATATGCAAATGTGTTATACACATGTTAAATAAATAAGCTCTGACCTTTAGCTTGGTCTTTTCCAGTAAATACTGGACTGAAGACCAGATCTGCCTCAACAGATCAAATTAGTGTGGCTCCATGTAGGAAAATGAAGCGACCCTTGAGGTAATGAAAATGTGTTTCACACAGTAAAACATTCACAAGAAGTTAAAAGATAATTCAGTTTGGTTTTTCATTGAGGAAACAAATATTTATATTTTGTATATACCAAACATAATCAGCAAACAATGTATTGGTCATTTTATGTATCTAAAGGATACAGCAATAATTTTTTGAAGCTGTTTGAAATATGAACTTTGCTTTCTGATGCAAATAAAAAACATAAAAATATGTAGTGAAAAATACAATAATGAAAGAAATGATCAATGACCTTTCTACATGATTATAAATGATGATTATTACATTTTGTTAATCTCCTTATTCGATGCCTCAGAGAAGAACTTACCCAAAGTTAATCACTATTCATAACTTACTTAACAAAACATTACCATGGTCAATCGATGTACCTAAATCGTACTTTGGTATATTTTTAAAACCATTTGAAATGGGAACCTGTCTTTAATTTTAACATCCAAAACTGAAATAAAAACAATAGATAAATAAAAATGCAACAAATAAATGATTTTAATCTTTTAGACCTTGTTGTAAAATATAAAAGGGCAATATTTTCAACCACTTTGGCAAATGTAAATCTTAATAGTAAAACACTGTATGTATGAAAAATAAGATTTGCCCAAAGTATTCATTTTTGTGTACAGAAAAATATGATTCATTTAATTATTATTTTTATAGCTTGATGGTGTATGAAATATTAAAGGGTATGAAAAATAACATGAAATATGATAACTGAAGAAGCAAATATCATGACCACTACATTTACCAAGTTACTTGGAAATCCATCAAAACTATGGGGCTAGTTGTACTAACAGGTGTTGGATGGATGGATGGATGGACAGATAAACACGATGATTATAATAGAGACAGGAGTAGAAAAAGTTGAGTTGGCAAAAGTGAATAACCCAAATATATCATTTACAGCAGTTACTCATATTTCTGATGTACAGAATAAATTTTACTTAAATTAGCATGTTCTTTGTCATTGGTAACTACCTTTATCAAATGACAGAACCTAAAGCAGCTGGCAAAAATTAAGTTTTAACACTTGCCCACAATAAGAATTTATTGAAGATTAATCCCTGATTGACATAGCCCTGCTACCATTTCATAGAAAAATTTGACAGTTTAGAGCAAAAATTCTGGAAAACAGGATGGGCTTTTCAGATTAATGGCAACAAGGGAGTTCCATCACTGATGCTAAAATGCTTTTTCCAGTTTTTGAGTAGACATCCACCACCATGTAGTGGACACTTGACCCCTTGACCCATGTGTCCACATCAATTGTATTGAGTGAGGAACCAGAGATCCACAAATCGTGTACTGTACGTTTTTACAAAACTGCGATGTTCTTTGCAGGTATCACTATCCACTTAACTCTAATACAGCACACCAAAAAAAAAAGACACTTGCCCAAATGATTAATATCTTTTTAGTTTTAAAGAAATATATGGTGTACGTTTATTCAATCATGTGTGGGTATTATATCAAATATGGTACCTAATTTTGAGGTAGTCATTTATCTTATTGTCAAATTATGCAATAACTGATGTCTGTAATTGTTGTTGCAACTGATAGCAGTTTTTATAACCAACAACAATTGACCATACAAGCTATATGATAATTTATTATTGATCTAACTTATCAAAACAGGTTTGTCAAATTAAATATTGCTACTGATGTAAAATTTATCCCATAGCTTCTTAGAGGCAAAAAGAAAAGAAGAAACAAAACATGGCACAACAAAGAGTGGGGCTATAACTTACAAACCTGTGATAGGATATTTTCCTTCAAGTTTGACTTCTTTAAAAACACGGCAGCATCCAAAGCTCCAATACTTCCAGTATTATTTGGATCTGCCTGTAACAGAAGTAAAATTCTATTGTATGAAGACTTATAAATTAATGTAAAAAAGAATTTTAAGAATGCTCACACACACACACACACACACAGATATATATATATATATATATATATATATATATATATATATATATATATATATAAAGATCTGTTCTATCTTTTATTGGGCTTGTGTCCATGGTCGCGGAATATGGGAGTTGGTGTGTGCAGGCAAGGTGCACCAACATTGATCCATTTGTGCTTGTGCTGTAATTCCTGTACCCAGGTCTCAACAGGAATGAAATAAATATTAAGAACCTATATGTGTGTGTGTGTGCGTGTGTGTGTGTGTGTGTGAAGAGAGAAAGAACCATCTCTTTAAGAAAAATGTTTGACAATATTTAATAGACTGAAATGTTTCTAATATAATGCTTACCAGATCATAATACTTTAGGAGTACAACCACCATTGCAAATCATGATCTCCCACGTTGATTTGCCCATCTCTGTGCAATTCAGACAAAAGTGATCTTTTCTTGTATAAAGGGATTGGTCCATCCATACTTCAGTTACTACTGAAGTGGATATGGACACTCACGTTAGGGGTCTAAATGTCAGAGACTGTGAGGGAATGCCCATATCATAATTGGGTAAGTATTATTGGTTTCTTCTTCAAATACATTACATAAATATGTTATCTCTTTGAGTTCACATTAGAACAATCTCACTTTTGTAAGGAGAGTGTGGAATCTTGGTACAAGATGTCTACTTGTACAGTCTCTTGGAATATCTGTAATTGTGGTAATGTTCAAAATTGTGGTAGTGTAAAAGAAAAAGATCTGAAGGTCCACCAGAAAAAACACACAAAAACAGTACCCAGGGTCAGCTGGGCAGCTTAATCATGGCATAATGGCAGACTCAACTGAAAGAATGAGAATGGAATTGATGTATGCATACTGTAGATGATCCTTCCTGTTTCTTTGACTTCAAGAAAACAAGGACATAGTCCTGATTAGTGGGTCTATGAGGTCTGCCTCACTGGTGGCCAATTGAAATCTCAAGATAGCTATATACTAATTGCCTTGATAGTAAATGTGACTAGAAAAATGCATCTCTTCTACCAGGATAAAGTGGCTGTTATATTAAGTGGGTATTTAGATATAATCTATTATTGCACAAGTGATATGAAATAAAAAAAATGACTCCCCATCAGGTTTTTGATGAAATGGTTTAGGCTGTGCTAATCAGACTTTGCAATGTAAGTGTTTAGGCTTAAAACAGGACCATAGAAACCATAGTGACAATGTGTTATCATTACATTTCAAGCAGCTCTTGCAAACTGAACGAGGACTTCTGATCCCTACAAACAAAGAAAGGATGAAGTCCCAGGCCCGCGATGACTGTCAGCAGATAGGACTGCAGGGTGAAGGTCACTGGCCTTAAGTTGTAGCAGATACACTTGGTTAAAAATGCTGGAGATTACACAAGAAAGGATTCAGTGGTAAACAAGTAACATTGTTGTATTAACTCCAGTAGAGTTAAATCAGTTAGACAATCATACATTGCTGCTTGTCATGAATAACATGTATGTATGTATGTATGTATGTATGTATGTATGTATGTATGTATGTATAAAATATGTACAACTTTAGGAACATACACCCTTAAAAAAAGAAACTTAACTCTGTAGTCCTGTATCTTCTAAAAATCATTTTAGTAAAATGAAGCTTACTTTAATGAGTTTTCCCTCTCTCTCAGTATTTTTGTTTATTTCTATTATAATGTACATGTATTATATTCATACCTGCTTGTAGTATGCTTCAAAGACAGCACCATGATTTCCCACAATCTGGAAAAGAGCCAGTTGAAATTATGTATCAGCTCTCTATTTTGTAATTTTACCAAAAACACATGAAACAACAGTCCCCGACAGGGATTGATACTCTACTGGCTGAAATAGACTTCTACAAATCCGCAATAAGTCCATTTCTTCCATCCTTCATTTCTTCTAACTAATAAGTATTGCAACCATCTCTTTGAGTGATATTCTCAAGAAACTCAAACATTCCAAATCTGGCAGGAAATATGTTGTTACAATTTTCAAAAATTAACCTATTCACAAGAGATCTGCCAGTGCAGTACAAAACTCTATGTCATGGCAACAGCCTGATATCACAGCTGGAAGAAAATCAACTTCATTGTCCCTAAAAATGTCATGATACTCACACATGCTAAGATTGCTTATAATTATAAATTTTAGGAGAAATACCCAAGTTATTGAACTGGCAGCATTCTATCAACAAAATACAAAGTAAGGTCAAATTATACTTACATAAATACAAATCACTGTTCGTAAATTTAATGAAGTAAAAAAAAAATGTAAGCAATAACCTCTGCTTTGACCCCTAAGTCAATTAGGCCTGGTTTTGACACTTTTTCACAAAGTGTGCATATTTTGGTAGTTTGATCTGCTCTACTTTCATACAAAATCAATTACATATTGCAAGAATTGTAACAGTGAAAATCCATTTTGATGTTGCTATCACAGGCAAAAGGAGTAATGATAACTAGATTATTCATATAGCTACTATGGTGCCATGCTGTTGGTCAGAAGGGCATAGTGTTTCTGTGAAAAACCGATCCTGATATAGCCACCCATTCATGCCAAGTAGACATACACAAATTTCCAGTACGGCTATCAGGGCAGCTATCTTCATGGTTCGATCAGCATTATTTGTTATACAGAAACAATGCTATATTGCAAGAAATAAGTTCAACAGAAGTAGTTGTAATGGCCTAAATGTCTGGTCTAGTATTTATGGTATTAAAGTAAACTTGCAAAAACCATTATTTTCTTATTTGACCTATTATGATGATGGCCCCTGACCTTTAGACCCCAAAACCTACATCTTTTATTACCTTAAATGCAAGCATTTCACAATGTGAAGGAACTTTATCTAAAACTAAAGTTATTCCAAAACGCCAATTTTTCTTGGAGTAACAATGGCCATGATCTTTTATCTTATGACCCAAAGTCAATAGTTTTTTTTATTACCACAAGTGCAAATGTGATACAACATCTGGAAACTCTATCTGATGAAGTTATTGTGCTGAAATTGCTTTTCTTTTCAAAGACCTTGACATCTGACCTTTTGAGCTAGAAATCAATAATAATCTTTCTTATCCCAAGTGCAAACATAACACAAAGTTTGATAACTGTAAATGGTGAACAACTCCAGCTATTGTGCAGAAATGATATTAGTAACAGTCTTCCTTACCCCAACTACAAACCATCCACAGTTAGCAACTGTTGGTGATATAAAATAAGTTATTATGCATAATCCATTTTTCATTTTGTAACACTGACCTTCACCTTTGCCAATGTGACCCCCAATTTGAGTGATATCTTCAACAGCCTTAAAGCAAGCTATCCACAAACTTTTTTTCACTATAGATGGCAGAGAACTCTAATTATTGTGCAGAAAACATTTTTCTTGTTTACATCACAGTGACCTTGATCTTTGACCCCAAACTCAACAGAGTTCTTCCTAACAATGAGTGCAAGCCAGCCACAAATTTTGGTAACTGTAGATGATGGACAAATCAAGCTTTTTAGTAGAAATGAAATTAGTAAAAGACAGAAAACATAATACACACTGCTGGGCATATATCAAATAAAAAGAAAGCATTCATAGGTATCAAGATACAAAAACTTTTTTCTAGCCATCCCCACAAATTCTCCCAGCATTAAGGATGCACTCAGGATAAAAAGATAAGTTTGCTGTCATCTATTTATCCATGCAAAAAGATCATGCCAAAACAAATTACTATCTCTAAATTAGCATGGACAGAATTCAGGTTAAGTATAAAGATGCGACTTTTAACACTCAACACGAATCCCTCATGAGTCTGTTTCCATATCTAAAATCCAAGATGTCTCATCTTTTCGTATCTTATTACAAGTACCCTCTAGTTTTGAAAATAAAAGTCAAATAACAAGGAGAACAATGATTATGAACAGACAGCTTTTGCTTTTGTGTGATTAACACCACTATTCAGCACATGAAAGGCCATACATGGTGGCCAGAAAATTTGGTAGAAAAAAAACCCCAGGAATAACCATCAACCCACAGGAAACAACTGACCCATACTGGCAGAATCAAGATTTCAACCCACGTGGACAGAGGTGAGATGTCAGTAAAGGTGAGCACCCAATGGCACCCAGCCACCCAGGGACTCAATTATAATCAGGGCAGACCATGATATATTGTCTAAACAGATATTAATATATCTAACCAAGTGTCGATATACTGACATACTGAACATCATACTGTCAATATCTACTACAAAATAAACCTCCTCAGTGAGCCCAATAGAAGATTATGAACCCCATTTAACTGGTATGGAGCTGATTGAGTAATTAGTTCCCTGCTATGGAACCAAATTGCCATTGTTTTTATTCCATGGGGTGTAAATGATGCAAAAACAGGATTTGTCCAACCATAATTTACCAAAGCTAATTCAGGATGCATTCAATTATATGGCTCTTTCTGACTGTTCCAGATGCTTAAGTGGTTAGAGCATCTGCCTCAGATGCAGGAGGTTGCAGGTTTGAACCCTAACCGAGCCATACCAAAGACATAAAAATGGTACTAACAGCTGCCTTGCTAGGCACTCAGCATTAAGATACTAGTGTTAGGACTGGTCAGAATGGTGTCAGGATAATGTGACTGGGTGGGATATCATGCTAAATGTCTGCAGCATAATGCCCCAGTGCCAGACATCACTATAAGCTGCCACACTTCAGACATTGTAGTGATATAACCAAAATTCTTTTAAAGCTACGTTAAAAATCTAAATAAATCACACACACACATTATGACTCTTTTTAAGTACCAGTAAGTGTTCTCATGGTGATCAAATGCTACCATTTTAAAATGTGTGTGAAACATTCATAACTTGTTCTGATAACATGGATCATGCAATATGCTGGAAACTGTGGATAAATGCTCCAAATTAAATGATTCTATTTAATATGAATGCATTAAAAATTCCTGTATGCAATGGAGTTGGTCTGTTTCAATTATACAAATCACTGTTTATCTAAAGCTCTGTTGAACTGACAGCATGTTTTCTGCACTTTATATTGATTAATATTTTATAAGCAGGGCCTTCTATTAGATTTAAAGTTTTAAGATTAGTTGCCAAAGGAGGGCAGGGGGTTTCATTTGGGTTACCTCTGTGTCCATGGTTGTGTCAGAAAACATGACAGATAACCTCAGTGATACTGACATTAACTTCCATGCCAGTTACAATCATTGCCAAATTTCAAAGAATAGGTAATCCATGTCCATTTGGAACACAATTTTGTCTTATTTGTCTTATAAATATTTACCTTCCCAATGATAACAAGTCAGTAATTTGCATTCTTGCAACCATTTCATTGCTCATTGATGTCATAGTCATCCCAATGCCTACATGATCACATGGTGTGCCTTGAAGACAAACAAAAGTGCCATGTGGAGGATGAAAACTGGTGTAGACATACTTAACTACTCAATAAATTTGACTGGTTAAAAAAATTGCCGTTTTTTTTTAGTAGACACGTGCAAAGTAAAAGTAGTTAAATAAATCACCCAACTCCAAAGTTATTATCCCCATGTTTTAGTGGGTACATATTATCCTATTCCCCATTTGTCATCCATCAATCGATCCATAACCACAGCTCCTAAACTGTTGAATGAAAATTCACATAACCTTACCTTTGTGATGACCATCTGTGTGACATGTATGATTTTATTACCTCTATCCTAGGATCCATGTGAGGGGGTCAAATGTGAGATACATAAATTGCAATTATAGAGACATTTTTTAATATAATTTTTACCAACCTATGTACATGTATTAGCAGGGGGAGTGGTCTAAGGTGTTTACCTTTACTGATCACCCACATCTAACCTCTGTCCACATGTGTTGGAGTCTTGGTTTGGACAAGATGGGTATGCAAGAAAACTTGCCAGTAGCTTCCCAAAATTCTTCCCAGGTTCATCCACTACCAAATATACTGGCTGCAATGTATAGCCTATCATATGCTATAAAATGGCATTAAACCAACAAAACCACAAGTTTCTAGCAGACCTAATATAAATTTTGGATTACAAACCCTGGCCACAGTCAGAGAGTGTGGCCATGGTTGTGGTTTAGCCAGTGGGTCAACAAGTAATGAAAAGCATGGGGGCTGTTCTGCTAAAGTTGGCAATTATAGTAAAAGTCACACAGGTCATGTATGTACATTTACTCATTTTAAATTAAAAAAAGTTAAATTTAACACTAATTTTCTTTAACCAAAGTCTTTTCAGTCCTGATTATTGAATGTTCTACACCTTAACTGTCATCAAGAAACTTCCAGAGGAAAATTATCAATTTCTATGGTCTTTTACAATGGTGGCCATGTACTAAACTTGGGTCAAGTAAAGAATATTTTTAGCAGAATTGTCACAATAAAGGGTAGTACAAATTTGTTAATCAATATGCGCAGCTTTCATTATGACATCACAGCATGTGACATTCAATCCAGATTGTACTGGATCACACCTTTAGGTTCCTTTCATCCAAAAATGTCTACGTACTTTAGCATTGAATTTGCCACATGCACTTCTAGGGTCATCTAAATAATAACCTTCCAAAAGAATCTGGATGTGTAAGAATCCAAATGAGGCGAATACTTTTCCCTTAAAGGTATGAAAAACTGAATTCAAAAATTTACAGCCATTACTGAAATAGTCGCTGAATGCGCACATGAACTTTGTGACTTTTACTATAACAAAGGTTTACAGGAGGAAGATAGCTGTAGGAATGTCGATTTTGCAAAATTAATTGACTTTACAGACATGTCTACTAGTCTTTTTTTAACCTTAAGATTATAAAATATTTTCAGAAATAGTTTCTGCCTATATTATGTGTCCTGGGATAAAACGAAAAAATGCACCAATCAATATGGCAGTGATGTAATCATGCAGATGACTAATAATGTACAACTGATAGGCAGAAAACATTATATATTCAAGCCCTCTCCTTAATTTTGATTATTATTTTTTTTTATATCTCCGGATCTTCTGTGGAGTTGGTCTCATATTTAAATAAACCAGCTCCTCCCCCACATCTGCACTGCGGTCATCATGATCGGAATACGATGACCTCATGTAAATTTCTTCGTGCATGTACACTGATAAATTCCAGGAAGAAAAACGCAATTGTACTTTACAATTAGATGTTTTAAATTAAAATGCTTGCAGGCAACTAATAAAATGATTTGTAGTTTTCACATAAAATATAAAGTACACATGTTAACCTGTGGGAGCGGTGGAGAGGCCGCCATGTTTACAGCGGAAGTGAGAGGAAATGCAGAAGACTGACTCGATTGGAACAAACCTTCGTACAACTGTACATCAATTTGAGCATCTGCTCAAAATTTAGACTACAGACCTATATCAAAAGATCGGCTGCTATTAACAAAAACAAAGTGTATGTCATTGTTTTCATTTATAGGCATTTACGCAAACTAAATATGAATTGTTCTTCTAAACTTTAATATTAAAATAGTTTTTTAAAGACTTCAATCGCAACTTAAATGCAATTTAATTTAAATGTCATCTTGTCATCCGAAAACTTCCTGACGAAATTATTGATCGCTACAGTATAGAGTTTTACAGTGGGTGCGCTCTACAGATAGTATATACTTCTCAGAGTGGCAGGTGTAAGGTGTAGTTGTTTGCATTTGCAACGGGTACAATGGAGAGAATGTTGGCATACTACTAAGTTACGTTCGGGTAATGTAGCTGAAATTTCTTTGGATATCGTACTTTTCACAAGTGTACATGATCTAGGCACATCAGTTACCTCAACGACTGTTCCTATGTGCTCGAAAATTTAAGCCTGAATTAGTCTTAAGAACACTATATTTAGTAGTTATTAAAACAGAGAAAAGGAATTTTGCCAGACTAAACAATAACAGCAGTAGTATATGGGGGCGATTTTCGGACAATGGGAAAATACATTACAAAACACCATGGGGGATATACAGACAAGATTTTCTAGATCACCTTGGGGGCGATATACGGATAACGGATAACGGGAATTGAACATGGGGAATATTGGGACTGTATACGGACAATGGAAAGTAAGGTTGTTGTATAGGGACAGGAACAGGTGAGGTGACGTCACGGTACTGGAGATTGGTAACACTGTTGCAAGGGGTTACCTCAATCGGACAAAACAGCGGGGAAAATCCTAGAATGCTTGGCGGGGTGGGACTGGCGGGACAGAGACATATATAACACAAACAACAAATATATGGCAAAGAGAATAAATATATTTTCGAGACAATGGAGTGGCCCTTCAAAGTGCCCTTCAAAGTGTCTGTGGTTTTCTTCTTCTAATTTCTTCTTTTCCTGCATCAACTTCTTATTTTCTGTCTTCATTCTTCTTTTTCTTGTCCTCTTTCTCCTTCTCCTCCTCCTCTTTTTTCCTCTTCTCATTCTCGTCTTCTTTTTCTAATTTTTTTTTCGTTTCAGGTTCTCATTCTTCTTCTATCTTCTTCGTCCTCTTTCTCCTCCTTTTCTTGTTTCATCAGTTCCCTTAGTCTTTCTTTCGTCTTTCTCAAATTGTTGATTTCCATTTTCACTCTATGTGGGCTATAAGAATAGTAATCATCATTTAGTTTGACTAGCATCTCCTCCCCCATACCCATATCGTCTACAGATTCCTGCAACGTCTTCATTTTATCAATCGTGTTTGAAGCCATCTTCTTAGATTATTCAATGCACATAGTGCATGCGCGACGATCTAAATTCCGCAATAGCGAACTAATTCATTTTTCGAGGGGGACGGAAAAAGAGCCTCATCTCCCAATACTTTAATGCACACAAAGTGTGCTACTTAGTTATGTCCGATTTCGGGATAATGTAATCCCACGGGACAAACGACGAGCTGGAATATGAGCACCCGAGCTCATAGTTTTTAGTCTGTATCAGTTGCTTCGCTTAATGGGGAATTACACCCCACTTATAGCGCTAATCCAGTACCATGATGGCACGTTCATCGGGGTAGTAGGTTTAATACGTGCTAGCATAGTATGATTGAATGTCTGGTTGAGGGTAGGAAGGTATGGGTATAAAGAGGAAGGGAGCTGTTTCTGACATCCAGAGTTAATTCTGATCCCAATTTCCAGAGTAAATAGCGTGTTGCTGAATTTTTAAAGATTGTATATGTGCTGTTGGATATAGTGGGGATAAAAGGAAAGGAATAATATTTTTTTAAAATATATTTCTAATTTGTTTAATTATTTTGTTTTAAATATATATTGTTTTGTTTGTGATTAAGTTCTAATGAACGCGAACGACGAGCGCTTGACTTTATATTTGTCAAGCACGGACGTGAAGGAAAACATCCCTTACACTCACTTCACATATTATCTACTATCCACATAAACGTACGCAAACTCGTACAAACCCAAAATATAATATCCACACATGGGAAGAAGAAAAGAAAAAACAATCACAAATATACTATCCACACATGGGAAGAAGAAGAAAAAAACGATTATATACTATTCACAAACACCGAATATACTATCCACAAACGGGAAGAAGAAAAAACCCACAGTATCTACTATCCACACCAACGTACGCAAACTCATACAAACCTAAACATTTACTATCCACACACGGCAAGAGGGAAAAAAACCACAATTATCTACTATCCACACAAACGTACGCGAACACATACAAACCCCAAAATTTACTATCCGCACATGCGAAGAAGAAAAACACTGCAATATCTACTGTGCACACAAACGTACGCGAACGCATACAACCACACACACACGTACAAACACATACAAACACACGCATAAACACACACTGTACTACCCACACAAACGTACGTGAACGCATGCAAACCCAAAATATACCTTCCATACACACGTACGCGCACTCACACACACAACACAAACATCAGCAAAGACGTGAGTGTTTATAATCACACTACTCCACATATACACCAACTGACAACTTGAATAGTCTCTTTTCTAAAGATCTGGTTAGCCCTGAGAAGGGATGTTTTCTTTCTAACTCCAAATGCACCTTTCTTGGTGCTGGCACCTCCCAGGCCTGGCACCACAAACATAACGGCGGCTCCAGTCATTGTCCCAACTGACCTTACGCCAGATGGTAGATCGCTCCGCCTATCGAACACGTGACTTGACAACCTCTTAACCTCCGACAAACATTCTGTGAAAATGGCAGGCGTGATAACATTAAAAGATATACCAGACGATATTGATGAGCAATATTTGCCATATGAAACAACATCGAGACAGAGACAGAAAGCGAGAGCATTTATCCATCGCTTGCACTTCTCTAAGTTACGTCGGTATGCGGAGAACTTGCCCCACGGAGAACTCGCCCCCACGTATCTGGAGAAGTCGCACCAGAGTGGTTGTTGAAGTCGCCCCAATTGGCTGGAGAAGTCATCCCAAAACTTGTCACCCAAATAACCTTTTTATAACGGAATTAAGTCATCTTTTACGTGATTCATATGTATATTTTTATATATACGCGATCACAAAAGATACATTAACTAAATTAAAGCAATACCATAGTAATATTTATAAGGACGAAATTTAGTCAGTATATAATCTAATGAATGACGACAGAATAGTGATTAAAAAGGATAAGTCAAACACTATTATTATTATGAATCAAGATGCTTATGTTAAAGAAGTTGAACGTCAATTAGAAATTAAATAAAAAATGTCAACATGCATTAATGAGATCGCTAAAAATGATAATAACCGTATGTGAGGAATTTGATACTTTCCCTCTTAACATACGTACACCTCAGAAATAATACTTTCGTATACGAGGAATATGACACTTTCCCTCTTAACATATGTACACCTCAATTCTACATATTACCCAAAATTCATACAAATCCTGACCATAATTTACCTTTAAATTTTCCAGGATGACCCATTATATCAGGTTGTGATTCATATACTGAAAACCTATCCAAATTTATTGATAGTGTTTTACAACCTTTAATGAAATCACTTCCTTCATACATTAAAGATACAACTACTTTCATTAAAATTTTGAAGTCTATTCCACATCTATCTGATAATTTCAATCCTGGTAACATTAGATGTAACATCACTAAATACCAACATTCGGCATGCAGATGGTATTGAAGCGTGCACATATTTTCTTGATAACAATCCTAATAATAGCCCACTATCTTGTGAAGATATTTGTATAATATTAAAACTTATCTTGGAAAATAATTATTTTCAATTTAATAATACGAATTACATACAGATAATGGGTATTAATGTGGCTCCTATATACTCTTCCCTTTCATGGGTGAATTAGAACAGGATTTTATTCAAAACGAAAAGTTTAATCCATCTCTTTGGTTCACATTTTTAGATGACATATTTATGATCTGGAAGCATTCAACTGAAGAACTGAAAATAATTATTGATCCTCTAAATCATTTTCACCCGACGATTAAATTTATTTATACTACATCTAGTACGCATGTTTCATTTTTAGATGTAAATGTAATAAAAAAATATTGACAACACTGTCTCTACAAATATTATTAAAATGCATCTAATAATTTGAAGAGCAGAGCAAAGGGACAGATACCACTTATTTTTCGTTAAGTACAGAAGCGGAGTTGATCAAATGGAAAAGCTGAAAAATTGCAAATTTTATAAATTCAATAAGTTATTAAGTTGAGAAAAAAAAAACAATAAATAAAGCCTTAACCACCTGGTGACATCTCGGAATTACTATATATGATCCTTGGGACGACTTCTCCAGGCGAAGTGGGGCGACTTCTCCGAACCGTTGCGATATTTGTAAATATATACAATAGCCGAGTCGATATCGACAGAAGCAGCTTGTCGGAGGAAAATGGCGGACGTAAACAGTGCCTGGAGGTGTGTATAATAGTGCTCGCTGATTGGTCAATCGAGCAGAATGATTGACAACTGGCGATAGGTCAATTGACTGTAGCTGCTGGGAGTGCGGAGGCAGAATAAGTCGCCTTATCATCCAAAGCTTCAGTTTGCGGGACCCTGAAGACTCTCTCCCTTACAATTCTTCGTCCTGCTTGTGGATGCTGCTGTGCTGTCCTTACTTGTGGGGGACGCTGCTGTTTTCCAACTCCTCCTCCCAGTTTTCCAGCTGGGGAATCACGGCTCTTGGTAGTGGTTGTGGCAGTTGCTGTAGCTGACGTGGGTGTGGTGGTGTTACTCTTGCCTGTGGAGGTGTCCTCACCTCAGGCTTCATCTCACACAAAGGTCTCATCATGAGGTGAGGCAGGTTCCTTTCCTTCTTCTCTTCTTTCTTTTTTCTCTCCTCCTCTTCTATCCTTCACTTTCTGATATGGCCTCCATAGTCAGCTCGTCCAGGAAGCGCCTGGCATGCTACAGGTGCATTTGGAGTTCTAAGAGTTTTGAAATTCTGTTACTCATTCTTCGTAGTTCACGAATGAACGACGGTAGCCAGACTGACGAACGCTTTCGTTTTATATGTGTGAAGCGCTGACGTGAAGGAAAACATCCCATGTTACCAAAACGTACAAGACCCATATTATCACAAAAAACATGGAACGCTCTGACCTAAAAGAAACACTCACTCACTTTTTACTTACAAACACTTATTATAATCACAAACACATACAAACTATTTTCGACAAGCTACGGAAACGAAGTGCTTAAAGACATATTTCTTTTTTGTTTTACATAAAACAAAGAAATGAACTGCTTATAGAGACATACTTCTATTTTTGCCAGTTGAACTAGTATCTCGTTTCTAGAGTATTGGGGTAGCCCTGAAAAGGGCTGTTTTTGTGGAAGGAGAGTTATGACAATCTTTAATTGTTTAATATTGCGTCTGGCGACAGGCTTTCACACAGGTTAAGGTCTGCTTCTTCTGAAAGTTATGGAGAACTCTTTCGTGTCTACACGGCAGTCGACAAAACCTCTGTCTGGTTCCTGCTGTTGATGCTGATGTTGCTGCTGCTGTCTCTGCTCTCTATGCTTTTGAAGTCTATACTCCTCCATCCATTCTTCTTTCTCCTTCTTGATTTCCTCTCTGAAGAGCTATTCTATCATGTCTTCGGTAACATTGAACATTCTGACATTCTCTATCTCTTCAGGTTTTGGTATCAGGTTTTGCCTGGCCGATGTAAATTCACCTAAGCTTCGTTCAGCTTGGCTAGTCTTGAACACATCTTCATAGGAGGATGAGTCAACAATGGATGGTCAGACTGTCTGACTGACTCGTTAAAATAATGTGGTTTTCGTACATCAGTACATGTACCACTGTTTTATGCCTGAACGGCAGGCTATTTAATTAATCCTGGGGAAAGGAATTGGAGCCACATCCCAGGCATGTATGTGCTCAAAGAGCACTATTTAAATTAGCCATCAGATCCTGGGACAAATTAAAGTCCTTAACGACCTGAATGTAGGGCTTTCAAACGTAAGAAAACTTGCCAAACACAAATGGTGGTATTGTTTAATGTTAGTGGCGAACCTGTATTTGTATTCATGGAAGATCGAACTCATAAAATATAATTTTTCTGAAAGTTTAGCGAATACAAAGCATAAAGGCTCTCTTTCCTTTTTCCGCCATTTCTTACTCGATCAATATCTCAGATTTAAATGTTTATTTCAGAAAGAATGGATTCATTTCAGAATTGTAATCTGTCTTAACGTCTTCAAATTAGAGGGAATAAATATAGAAAACTTTACATTTAAACAAAAGAAAAATATTGTTTTACATGCATAGGTCACATGTATCGCCTGGTGCACAAAGTTTATAGTTTGTGTTACAAATAATTAGACGACCTTTTTCAACTACGAAGGACGTTTAAATGGACCCCAGCAGGTGGCTACCTTTGTCTTTCAAGAACTTTAAATAAATAACACATTTTACAAATCAAATGAGCAACTCACTAAGAATATGGGATGTGCCTGAACTGAATATAAACGTGTCCCAGGCATCAGGCTATCCTGTATCTCAAGCCGGGTATTTAACTAATAATAATTGCAATTGCATTTGTTGGTAAACGAAGCGCATATTTTCATTGGTCAGAACATGACCTTGTGATACCGAGCTGCGTTTATTTCGGTATAAATTGTAGAAAGAACCTCTTTATACCAACTTACTGAAACATTCTCGTGCAAAGTAACTAATATAAGCACTGAAACAAAAATGTTGGTTGATTTACACTATATTCTGAACATTAAATAATTGGTTTTGACAGAATCAAATAGCAAATCATTTTATATTGTTGAAAATAAATAACTATTTTTTTTAACTGGATTCGATATAAATCTGGAATTAAAAAAAAAGTGCAAGTACGATAGATTTTGGTCCGTTGTACCATTGATATTCTGCAACCAACTGTTGTGTCCGAAATGGCAGAATTCTAAAATAAATTCCCTAAATTCGTACATGGAGACTAAAAACACTGTCACGTCAATATCTGGCAAGCCTTCTGAAGTAGGCGATATTTCACAAGCTGAAATGTCAAGCAACCAGAATGAGCCAACTGAGCTATAGCCACTTGCCAGTTAAACAGCAGGATGATCACAAACTAAAACGATATTTATCGCGCAAAGCGGAAGACTGACCAGAAACCAAAACGATTAAAACTCTAATAAAGTAAGATCTGTTATGTTGACCCTTATCTCAGAGCTTGGAAACTCATGATCTACCAAGAGGAATATTGAAGCTACATCACTTTCACTGCGGCTCTTCTTTACAAATGAAATTAAAATTATAGGCAAATGTATATAGGGATTGGGGAAGAGGTTTCAAGGACAGTCAATTGGGTCCATTGTCCTACAAAGTAAACGGCCCACCCTGATAGTGGTGATGTTGGTGAGGGATAGATCACGCCCCTTCCCCATTATTACTGTCAGAGTCGATGTCTTACTTTCCTTGACTATTATAATAACATCACTATAACTGTCTACCGAAAGGTTTAATTTCATTTATAAGTAGCCCCTATAGGTAACATAATAATTGAATGAACACAAAAATAAATTTGAAGAAATAAAAATTGGCTACTCACAAGTCTGGACAATAATGAATCGGCCAAGTCACATTGAACTCATCCATGATATCATAAAACAATTCAAGAGTCATTTGCATGTAAACAACTCAACACATCCAGACAAATATATGTCCCCGTTTGCCCTAATTTGCTTTTGGCAATGTAATGATCATTTTTCCTTTTCAATTTTTCTTTTATAAATTATAATGCCGTAATTTATAGTTCATTACCAACGTTCACCACAGGCACAAAATGAATTCCCATAGATGTGTTGTCCATTAAAAAATACGTCAACATTGAAACGCAGTTCTTATTATTTCATGCCAACAATCGTGTGGGTAAAACACGCCATGGAAAAAGCTATATTTTAAACAAATAAGATAAAGCTATACGACGGTACATGCGTTCTCAGGTAGATAAGTCCTTCGTATTTTCTAGGTCACGGTATTAATGGGGTGAATAATTTTACGGAAAGATCTGAAATGGTCATCGCCAGTAGAAGAATAGAAAATTAAAATCATGGCTATTTGTTAAACGTTAATGAAATTGATAAGTTAGCAAATAGATAAATAAAATAATGTGGTATAAGTTTCATTATGGTCTAATTTATAATGTTTAAGTTATTAAATTTAAAACAAATTTGTTTCATTTCATTAAGACCGTTTCGAAAAGTTGCGTGTATTCCATGCTAACAATGAATTTGATCTGAGATTCTTTTTTATTTTAAATCAATTCAATATATTTCCTTAAAATGTTAACTGACATTGAAAAGATAGGACGTATTTTGTTTAAATGTCGCTTTAAAGGGGGAAAACACAACCCTAACACACAGTGCACTCTGCGCATAACCAAATTTAATAAGCACATACACATCGTCCATCTAACTGTTTAAAGACTTGTATGCAATTCTTTATTCGAAAGAGCGAGGTAATGTACAGAATAACAGCAAACTCAAATTGTCTAACCCTATTACTGTTGTCGCCATAACGCCTACCTAGTCATAATTATGTCACCGTAATGACGTTTGCATTGTAACGCACACACACACACACACACACACACACACAGAATCAGTGTGTTTATATCGTGAACTCACTATATTTTATATTAGAATAGGAAGGTTTAATGTTTCTAGAGCAAACGCCAGATGTAGTTTGTCTATCAATCTACTGTCCCCAAAAGGCAAGCAAGAGTCATACTATATCCTTGAATCTCAAAGTTCCTCAAAGTTTACTCCATAATGAATTGTTTATTATCCATTAGTATGAACACATAGTATTGTCGTTCAAGTTATTGTTTATGATTCATTAATAATTCGTTCTTTTGTTTATGCAGAAATAATGTATATGATGTCCATGAATTATTTTTATGTTAAAAATTTAGCATTTATACAAGTGCAAAAACTGAGTTAAAATTTAAATGCTATGTAAGCTGCTCCACATCTAAGGATAACGTCTCACTAGAAAGGCTAAGAGAAAAACTGTTGCAACCATTTGAGTATTTATCAAGTGCTTTAATAACACACCCATGCAGCATGATATGCATTTTGGAGGATATTGTCTAACAGTTGTTTACATTTCAAGTGGCTTTGCAAAATTGCTTTGTTTCAATCTTCAGGAATGTAGACCTGTCTGATATGCCAAAATTTTGTCATTTCTTTGCCGCTCGTCCTTTTTATTACAGTATCAACATTTAATAAAGGGTCATGGAACTATATATAAAACTCGACTGAGTTTTGTACATAAATTTAATTTTAATGTGTTTATTTGCACTCGATACTTGTATTTCCTGCATATCTTTGGTTTAGCTTTGTTTTAAGATATGCATGACCTTTTTGAATTAATTAGCTCTCACTATAAAAGGTTCAGCAGCAGGGAAGTTCTACAGACCAGATCCCCAGACCAAAATAAACCTTTCTACGAGAACTTTCTCCGTACAAGCCTCAGATTTCAAAAATAAGCCTTCCCACGAAAAATAATTTGCGTAAATTCGTCACCGATTGCAATTTTTGTGTGCAAAAATCATTGATTTTGGACAGCAATTTTAGGGGGGGGGGTAGGAGAAATTTATTCCATCGATGAAGTTTGCGAAGATTTGGCTGCCGATCCTAATTTTACCTCGCATTAAAACAATATAGTTGAAAATAATATGAGTCGGAAAGCTAGTAGAGTTGGAGAGCCTCATTCTGCAAGATTAGCGCGAGAGCAATTAGCGGCAGTGAAGAAACTTATCCCAACAAAACAATTATTTAAGAAAAAAGTTCGTGATTACGAAGATTCTCAGTATGGAATTACCGAGATATCGTCAAAGTTGTTGAGTCCAGTCACTGGAGCGATCGAACAGGTAGCATACGGCGACGAAAAGAAAGATAAGGAACTTAGGAAGCGCGGGCTTATTCCCATGACGAGAGACATCGAGGAACACACTAGAGCGGTTCCGGGTCAGCTTGAGCAAATTCATCAAGAACAAACACAAACGCGTCAAGAAAAAACACAAGCACGAGTGCGAGCACAAGCACAAAAGCTACAGGGACAAATACAGCAGGCGCGAACAAAAGCACAAATACAAGCACAAACACAAGCGCTGCGAGAACAATTGCAGCAAAAACAAGCACAATTACCTCAAGAACAACCAGAGCAAGAAGAAGAGGAAGAAGAAGAAGAGGAAAGCGGTAGAGAGCCTCGTGAAGAAATAAAAGATAAATTTACTGATGATGGTTGGACAACAATGGAAAAGCAATTTAAATTATTTGGTAATAATATTGATGAATTTGGCGCATTTGCTGAGGATTCTTTTAATGCTAGATCGAAGTTTTTAACGAAGGATGGATTAGATAAAATTAAAACGCGAGAATCTTGGATCAGAAATTTATACCGAGCTAAATTTAATTTATCCAGGATACCTAAGGGCGACGCGATTTTTAATGAATTTCGTAAATCGGCACGGGATAGATTCACGTATAATATGAGTCAACCTAAGAGGGTGGAAGAAAAACCTGAATCTTCGAAATCAAAGAAAATATCCCAAATAAAATCCTCTGATACATCTCAGATACTTCCTCCAACAGATAAGGGAACCAATATCTCAGGAACTTTTCCGCGCACACATTTCGACGAAGATTCCTCCGATTTTTTCAACAAAGGCGAGGATATTTTAATCGATATTGCCAGATTTGGCTTCGATGAAAGAGGTAAATATTTGAAGTCGGGACGCGTTAATAAATTTACTAAAGAAAGTTGGGCTCCCGCGGTATATTTTGCTTCAAAGAAAAAATCCATCAATCTTGATGACCCGGGTTACCAAGATTTTATCAAAAAAATAATACAAAAAAATGAAGAAGAAAAAGAAAAAGAAAAGGAGGAGGAGGACGTGTTAACGGAGTGGTTTAGCGAACCATCAACACCAGAACCAAAGACAGGAAGCGGATATACCATTTGCCCTGACAGTGTTGTCAACGACGTATCTCGCCTTGAAGTTTTAATCGGAGGAAAACGAGCCGGAAATAACTCCCGTGAAATAATCAACGAAGCCTCAGATATTTGTCAGCGATTATTCCGCGGCGGTGTCATCGACTCTCACATTTACAAGGAACTTGTCGATGAACTCATCGATTAAAACAACACAATTGAAATAACATGATTGTTCACAAACATCAGCGCAGACCCAAACAGGTCCGCGTAGTAAACTCTCGATTGCCCGTATACAGATATATCCACGGCAATGGATTCGGCGATATCATTGGAAGTCTCTTTACGCGAATAATACCTAAAATTGGACCCGTGATCAAACAGCTCGGGTTAAAAGCAATAGGAAAAATTGGCGAGACTGCCATTTCTGGTATCGGTAATTTGGCCAGCAAGGGCTTCAATGTTGTCAAAAGTAAAATATTAAATTTAATGCGCAAAAAACAACCCGTCAAATTGCCTATCACCAGCGAAATGCCACCCGAAATCAGCAAAGTCATAAATGACGCGGCAAATAAAAAAATAAACGATCTAGCGCAGGAAGTTGCTAAGACAAATTTAGCGCAGGAAGTTGCTAAGATAAATCTCGCAAATGAAGTTGCTAACACAAATCTAGCAAAGGAAGTTGCTAAGACAAATCTAGCAAAGGAAATTGCTAAGACAAATCTAGCAAATAAAGTTGCAAATACAAGCTTCATTTCAGGCAGCGGTCTTCGTTTTAGATGATATTCTTAATAATAAATGTTCGCACAAGTGTCAAATGAAGTGTTTGACATGGACGAGCCCGTAGGTAGAGACACATCCGTGCGAGATTTCCAGTATTTCTCGTACGATGCAGTTGACCCAAATACAAATAATCGCTTGGAAATTCAAGTCCACGATACAACAAGGTATTTTCTTCCATCTGAGGCATATATCGAAGTTGTTGGGAGAATTGTGAAAAACGATGATACCAACTATGCCGATGATTTTGCTGTTGGGTTTGTCAACAACGGCATCATGGCATTATTCAAGAGCGCCACTTACATGATCGACGGAAGAGAGATCGAATCAATTACGGACAACGTTGATATAGCAACGACGATTATAGGCCTAGCGAGATACTCGGATGATTTTACCAGGTCAGCCGGTCCTAGTATGATGTTCGCCAAAGATAACTCCGATGACCCTGAGCATTCCCCGTATGATATCGGCATACCGAGAAATGCCGCTGGCGGTGCCGCTGATGTTCGTGCAGTGATGATCGCCCCCAATAACAATTACAACCTTGGATTTGCCACGAGAAGAGCTATGCTAAGGGGAAATGAGCGAAGATTTTCCTGTGCAATTCCGCTATCTCACATTTTTGGATTTTGCAGGCATTTCAGAAAAGTTATTTACGGAACAAAACACACGATAACTTTCGTTCGAGACGCTGCTGGCAGTGACAAAGCCATCTGGCGAGATCCTGGTGATGCAGGCAAGGTGGTCCTAACTAAATTTACCCTGTGGATGCCAGCGATAGTTCCATCGATGCTCGAGGAAGAAAAATTATTATCATTCATGAATCAAGGTGGAAAATCCGTCATGTCCTGGTTGACAACGATGACCGACTCCTGTGATGTTAATATCAACGGAATATTTACCTGGCGAATTGCGTCACAACAAGGCGTTTCGGCACCTAGGCACATCTTCGTTGCTCTTCAAGCCGCAAACAGATACGATCAACTTCACAGTCATATGATATTCGACAAATTTGCAGCAACAAATGTTTCACTGAGAATAAACGGTCAGCAAGAACCATCCGAGGAAATAGCCATCGATTTTGAAAATTTTTCGACGGCCCGCGCATATCATCGCTTGCTAAGTTTCATGGGACGCGATCAAAATATCGATACCGGATTGCAAATATCACAGTTGGATTTTAATACTCGCTATCCCATCTATTACTTTTCCTTGGAACATCTCGATTTGGTAAAACAATCCGTTGTCGATATCCATTTCAAAGCCAGAATTAACACAGCCGGAGCAGCAAGGGCCATCGCGGTAATCCTCAGCGATAGAACAATGATCTTGGAAGGCATTAGCGGCAGAATGAGAGTCATCGATGCTCCTGTCGAGAATATGTGATAAATTCCAAATTTAGACTAAGCGATTATTAATATGCCATACGAACACGTCAGCGTAACTCTGACCCCGGGTCAGATAAAAAAACTCCAAACAGCAACAGCAAGGCGAAGCGGCTTGAATTTAACCCTGAAAAACGATCAGATTCACGGTGGGCCTAACAAACTATCGCTAACTAGAAGTCAGCGTGAAAGATTTACCAGAGCCAAATCAGCGAATTCCGGCGTTCATCTGAATCTCTCAATAGGCGCCATCAGAGACATGGTCAAAGTAGGCGGATTTATTCCTCTTCTTCCTTTACTGGCTCCATTAATAACAGGCGCAGCATCGGCCTTGGGTGGATTTGGGGTTAAAAAAACATTAGAAAAAGTTAAAGGAGGACAATACCGTAAAAAAAAGGGAGGACTCTTCATTCCCCCCAGCCTATTCGAGGAAATTTTTCAAAGATTTCCTCGGTTGGGATCAGGCCTTTATCTAAGACGGCCCCCATACGGATCCGGCCTAAGATTAGCACGGCCTATTCAAATTTAGATTTACTTAGCGAAGCAAAGAATAAAAAAAAAAAATTTTTCAGAGGCGTATTTATGCGAGATCAACTACCAGAAAAACCAAACCCTACCGAGACAGGAATAATAAATCTCGATAAAAATACCGGCCCTGGCACGCACTGGGTTGCCTACGCGGTTAATCCTCGCGAAGTCGTTTACTTTGACTCATATGGATTAGCACCGCCAAATGAATTTATCAGCTATGTGTCAAAACTAAATCTTCCGGTTTGGTATTCGACACTTCCAACGCAGACATTAGCGGATCCGCCAATATGCGGCCCTGAATCAATTAACGTCCTCGATGCAATTTCAAAATCATCCGGTCCGTATCACAAAATTGTATTTGAATACGCCGTAGATAAATATCATGGTTGATATTTACGGTAGATTTATCTACAGGAAGGAAAAAGCAGAAGTGACTGACGTCGATCTATCAAAGTTTGCAACCAAGAGCGATATTAACAATCTTCTATCGCTGTCAGAGGTGGACCCTGGCGAAGTTGCTGTTTTTCAAAATACCGAAGGAAGATTACAAACCAGCAACGTCAAAATAACTGATATAATCAAGCGAGACGAATACCGCGATCATATTAGTCAGTTTACTCGTCAATCGGAGATGGTATTAAAATCTATTGCTGATATCGCCGATATTATAGCGAAGTTACCCCTGAAGGCCAATATCGCGGATGTGGAAAAATCCGACAAAGAGTTAGCAGCAACGTTGCTTCTGAAGGCTGATAAAGCATTACACGACGATCTTCAGGACAGAGTGACAAAAAGATTTACCAAGCTAACTAACGATCTTAAAAAACTAGACGATACATCAAAAAATCTCAGTAAAAAACTCGACGAGGATATAAAAAAATTCATCGAAACCTCCTCAACTACACACAGCGATCTTACCGAGAAAACAAGAAAAATCAACGAAGATATCGCCCAAATCAACAAAGATATTGAAGCGGCACGTGCATTAATATTTCAAAAAGCCGATAGAACATCACATAACGATCTTACCGAGAAAACAAGAAAAATCAACGAAGATATCGCCCAAATCAACAAAGATATTGAATCGGCACGTGCACTAATATTTCAAAAAACCGATAGAACATCACATAACGATCTCAGCGAGAAAACAAGAAAAATCGACGAGGATATTACTAAAATTAACGATGATATTAACGCGGTACGCCAAATCGTAAACGAAAAAATCGATAAAACATCACACGACGAGAAAACAAAATCCATCAACGATGATATTAACGCGGTACGCCAAATCGTAAACGAAAAAGTCGATAAAACATCACACGATGATCTCCACGAGAAAACAAAAAAAATCAGCGAAGATGTTACTAAAATATCCGAGGAAACCTCCGCGGTACGCCAAATCGTAAACGAAAAAGTCGATAAAACATCACACGATGATCTCCACGAGAAAACAAAAAAAAATCAGCGAAGATGTTACTAAAATATCCGAGGAAATTAACGTGGTACAAGAATTAGCAAATAAAAAAGTCGATACATCAGTTTACGACGGAGAAATTCAAAATATCAACGCGAAACTTCTCGACGCAACTACAAAAATTAGTGATATTAACTTAGAAATATCATCGTTGGATATTCCTGCGTTGATGCGTATTTCGATACCAGATCAGGTAGAATCAAAAGATCTTTCCTGCAATGTATCATTTGTGCTGAGGACACAAAATATTACCTGGACACCTGATAATGATTCTTTTAACTTTACCGCGCCAATTCAGGGTGTATATCGAGTATATATTATTTCGAAGTTAATAAAATTTAACGTGACGGCCGATAATCATGAAATTTATGAATACTATCCTGGATTTTTCGTTATTTCCATAGATGAAAATAACATCGTAAATTTCACACTAGAACCAGAAGGCAGAACTACCATGGGACCAGTGTATTATTTTGTAATTTTCGAATATTTATCGGGTTGGGCCGTAATTGGTCAAACCGAGTCGGTCGTAATTGCCGAGATCTCCCCCCCAACCAGTTAAGGTTGCCGAGATAGAGAACTCTCAACTATTTGAAAACGGAAAGTCTATTTTACCAAGAATTGGCTAGATAAATTAATAATAATGACCGCATCGGATTACCGTTATAATCAGGCGCGATCATGGCAGGATTCGCTAAAAAAAACTCCTCGACGAGTATCAGATAAAAATAAAAAAATACCAGCGTAGATTAGTTATCATTGACGTCGCCGTGTACACGGTATCCGCGGTAGTCGCTGGTGCTGGAATAATTTTATCCGCGGTAACAACAATCGCGCTAATCGTTGCAACGATAATAATCTCGTCAACAACGACAATCGCTGGTGTTCTCAATATCGTAGCGAAAAAGATATCTTCGTGTACGAGTGAGAAATTATCATTATACATAAACAAACTAACCAAGATCAATGACGCATATTCAAAATTATCATCGCTGCTTTCGGAGAGTCTCAATGACGGTGTTATCTCCGATCTAGAATTTTCAGCAATGATCGGTATTTACTCGGAGATTGAACAAATGAATATTAATAATGTCCGAACTAGCCCAGATCGTGACAAACACGACACCGCCGACAACAACGTTAATATCGTTAAGCTCAACTAAGCCAGAATTTAGCATCAATTTTCCAACACCAATCAGCGTCAAAGAAATTGCGTTAACACAACTGCGTGTCTACAACAGCTGGCCTAATGTTAGATCGAAATCATTTGGCAGATTATTATCAAACAATTCACTTGTTTTTGCCAACAAAAACAAACCCGATGGAACACCTGATTGGATCGTCGTTGGCATACCAACAGGCAGTTACGAAATTGATCAGCTGGATAAGGAATTTACCACCAGAATATCAAATATAACCGGCGATGCTACTCCGGGAATAAAAATATCTGCGCATGAACCAACACTGTCATCGATGATAGAGGTGAAATCGCCGTACATGGTAGATATTTACCAATCATCGATTAGGACCATATTAGGTTGGCCTGAAATCGCACCTCTAGCAAAACCAAAAAAATCAGATTTTATTATTCCAGGTTGGTACGAGGAAGCTCCTCCAGAACTACCGGAACCAAAAAAAGAAGATTTTACCACCGACGAAGGATGGTATGGAGATATCAAACACAAACCTCTGATCGATAGCGCCATCAACCTCATGAATAACCACAAAATTAACCTGGTAATATTCGCTTTTACTTTTATTAACGAAAGAATTCTCTCGTGGTTGCCTCTTCCTAAAATTCCCCCCGGTGTGGAAATCTTCGACGCTACCCACATTTACAGGATAATAGCCCCCATAGATGGTATCTTGGTAAGAAGAACCCTCGACGAATTTATTCAAGAACATACAATACAATTAAATTTATTGCGGGAATCCTTTCATGAATGCATCTTAAATAAATCAGGCTCATGTAGCGAAATTATCAAACGCGTGAAGATTTTAAATCAACTCGCGAATGATGTTAAATATTATCATGGTATGTTTATTCAGGCGATAGTCGACGATATATCAATTGCCGATTATGTTCTTCCTATTAGCAAATTCGAGTTGATCAAAAATTCAGGAGAAAAACAAAAATTCATGAGAGTATTTGGATTAACCAAGGAAACGCTACCAAATTTCAAATTTCCCGATTATGATGTTGATAAAATGAGAAAATCCGTCACTGATATCATCGATGATTTATTTCCAAAGTTACATGCCGCGTGGACTAAAAAAATACAATCAGAATCAATTCTCAAACATAATAACGATCCCGCCGGGCAGGGGCGGCATATCTCACCAGGTATCGTTAACATAACGGAAGTTATCGCGATTTATCTTCACGCGGATGTTGTCGAAGGCAGCTACAATGTTGATTCGTCAGAGTCAAATCAAGCGCAGCAGGGATTTATCTTGTATTCGTTTTCACCTAGCGCATCTCCGGGTTATTTGATAATAAAGGAGCCGGTGAATCCGTTTTATCTGCGATGTCATAATCGATTGTTGTCAAGGATAAATTTCAAACTGACGGACCAGAAAGGAAATTTGCTTGATATCCGCGGAGAAACTGTTAGTATTAATTTACTGGTAAAATCGTGAGAGTCTCTGACTCCTGAATCTATTCACGGGAAAAACGGGCCAAAAAAATAAATAAAATCCAGGGAAATTTTCAAAATTGAAAGATTTTTTTAATTTTTGTTTTTTTTTTGTGGAATTTCTTCAGGAAATTTCAAGAATCAGAAATTTCCTTGGTTTTACTCTCATCGACAAGTTTTTTCAGTTGTCTGATGCGTGAACTTGTAATTTTTTTTGACTCGTATGCGTCCGATAAAATCAACCTAGCTTTTTCTACCAGCGTAGATAATTTAACAAAATCCTCGACGCGATCATCACTGACTGTCGCAAGTGATTGATACATCGCAATCTGGATTTTCTTTATTAATTTGTATTCGGATGGTAGCGTGTATTTGTATTCAAGTTTTCCTTGAACAATTGTCTCGAATTCGGATCGGATTTTATTCGCGTCCAACTCCGAGGGAAGATTTATATTTTTATTTCTCAGGTCATCTATGGCTTCGATAATGTTATTTATGGTTTGTTCATTCATGTTATATTAATTTTGTAATATTTAATTAATTTTCTTCGGATATTATCGGAATATAGTAAAACTCGATCCACTCGCCAAATTTGTAGGAAAATGCTGCGCTAGTTATTTTTTCTGCCGCACGATGCACCGATGCTGGATTAATATTATAATATTTTGCAGCGGCGCTCATCGACGTGAATATAATTTCTTCATTTGTTTCTCTATTTACTGATTTAACTGCCTTTGGTATTCTGTATCCGCCATTAAATTTACAATTTTCACTTGGAGTTACTGCGCGAAGGTTAGATATTTTGTTGTTAAGTTTATTTCCGTCAATGTGGTCGATAACAAGACCATCCCTGATAGGTCCTTTGTGACATTCGAACAAAAATCTGTGACAGAAATAATTCGTTTTTTTATTCTCACTGACAGTAAATCTGAGATAACCCGAATTACCAACCTTACCAGCATTTTTCTTCGTTCTGATATTTCTGACAATACCATCTGATGATGACTCGTATCCCTTGATCGTAGGATGAGATCTAAACTCGTGTGTGATTTTCATTGCAGGAATCGTCGATTTCAGTTCCATATACAATATTCCATTTGTCTAAATCGTAATTTGCCTTGAATCGATTAATATAATCTTCTTCGCATGTTATTATCGACGAGGATCTTTTTTCATAATATCGCCGCAATTCCCGATAATTTTTCCCTCCACAAGCCAGACACAATCGAGTTTTCCCTCGCGTGCCAACTTGACAAACTAAGCACCGCTGTGGTCCTTTACTGCCTCGTCGAATCGCATATATGTGAGCGCCACAATAATCGCCTCTGCAGGATTTGTCGCATGATTTTGTTGATCCGATTGGTATCCATTTGCACTGCATATTATAATTTAAATATTTGTCTAAAATATAATAATGGATGCATTTGATCTTGATGAGGCAGAATATATCATTCCTGAGGTTGATCGTGCCAAAAAAGAATTTTTCGATGATGGAGCGGTTCACACTTGGTCGACATGGAAAACTAACGCTGTTGATGCTACGATGAATCTGGAACGGGCCAAGAAGATAATCGAGCATATAAAATCCGAACATAAAGAAGAACGATTTATCTTCGGAATAAAATTTATTGCACAAATGCCTGACGACACTTGGATTATTCGCGATAAACGAGATCCTGTGCGTGGCGGTAAGAAAAATGTTATTCTTGATAAAAATTCGAAGCCAGGATTATTATTGGGAATCGATGGTCCTTATTATGCCAGGGCGTATCCTTCTAGTGCTGTTGTTTATGGAATTTATCGGCTGAATAACAACCCGGATGTGAAAAATCTACCTGCGATGAAAGAATCACCGATGATAAATTGCGTTGCCGAGCGTGTTATCGAGCATATGAAAAACGCTCGTCGTGGATCTGGTCTGACCCAGTTGAGGTTGAATAAAATTAATTCATGGGCAAAGACAGTTGTTGATGGCGCATCGATTGACGATGTTGCTGTGTTGAGCAAGAAACTTAAATTTCCTATTACGGTGAAAACGCTATCGGGAGAAATATTATATTCGTCGCCGTATAGATCTCGAGGAGTTCCAATCGAAATTATTGATCATAATTCACATGCGTGGTCGCAATCGGTAATGATATTTCCACGAGATCGCGCTGTTAAATTTTATCCCGTGGAAGGCGCAAAAGACAATTCCGATGCCATGTTCCGATATATCAAAATATTAGCCGCATCTGATCCGATATCGGTTTGGTTATTCTCGAGCGAAGAAAGATACGATCAATTTATATTGCCGCGCGGAGATATTTACCGAGATGAAAAATTGCATGAATCGATGAGAAATATCGCGGTGAAATATTCGTCAAATCCTGATCAGTTACTGACAAATTGTTTTACGGTTCCATCTGTTGCTGCTCACGCTGCCAGAGAAAGAAATTCGTGGAAACCTACAAGGAATGAATTTCTCACTGATATTCAACTTAGTTGTATCGAATACGGCCATGGCGGATTGTGGAATACCAAGTATTATTTCGAAGACATGATATCCGTTGATATGAGCGCGTGCTATCCTGGAAGTTTCCTCGGATACGGCGATTGTGCGGATTATTTTGCTAAATTTGGCCATCCCACCAACGAAATGACAAGGGTAGCAATTAACGGACCGTTGCCTGATTTTGTCATGACCGGATTCGCTTGTGTTACTTCATTCGAGTTTGCTGAAAATTTACATAAAATTTGTTATATTTGGTTTGGTCGGCATTTATCGCAGCGTCGTTGGGTCCCTATAGTGTTGTTGAGGTATATGCTGGATTCATCAATGTTAATATCGTTGACGGTTAGCGAGGCGATTATATCGTATAGAAAACAAACTAAGGTGTGGCTACCGACGGATTGTGAAAACGCGAAAGATATCGGAAGAAAAATAATTGGCAAATTTACTCAAGGAGGATCCGTTGATCATAAACACCGACACGCTAGGTTATTTATCAACGATGCCGAAATGGACTTTATTATAGCCGATACGGTATCGCGTGGAATATTCTGCAACAGAGAGAATATTATTATTGACGGAGTAAAGTTGGGTACCGTAATTAGCTATCTCGACGGAGAATCAGCGCAGTATACGCATTTGAGGTCTTCGATGCTCGCTTATGTTAGTATAAATTTACTGTCGATGATAAATAAATTTTCTGATATAGCGGTAAGGGTCGCAACGGACTCGTTTTATATCGATAAGAAATACCAGTATAGGCTGGATAATTTAATCGCCGATGGTTCTTGGGGAACTTGGAGGATAAAAAACGAGAATATCCTAGATTATTGTGAGGACGCCGATGTCGAAGATTGCGATAAATTTCATCGAGATAAATGCGAGGAAATATCGACGGCTGCATCTGCATTTGACCCGATTTCACGTAGTAAATTCGTTTACCTAAATGGACCTGGTGGTAGCGGTAAAACAACGAGAGCGATAAATTTATTTGCGAAATCTGATATGATCGTGTTGACTCCAACTCACAGATTAGCGCGAGAAATAAGGCAACGCGGCGTTGATTCTGGTACGTATCACAGTTATTTCAAATACAGCGGTGGATTATGGGATTCGGCTCGCATGGGAAATAAATATATCAACAGGATCATAACATTTGATGAAATTTGCACAGTAAATTTAGTTGTATTAAAATCGTTCCTAACCTGGCTGGAGGAGAAAAATACAGCCGTGATAATGTGCGGAGATCATGGCCAGCCTGATCCGATTGATGGAGAATCTCCTCACGAATGGCTCAGAAATTTCGTTGACTATTATGAGGAAATCGACGCTGATTATAGATCCGATGATATTTTATTGACTGAATTTAAGAAAATAATTCGATTACAACCGAATAAGTTTCAATGCGATGTGATGAGAAGAATAATCGACGAGACTCCGATGGATATTTTTCTTAATTTGTGGCGTCCCGATCATTTGATCGTTGCTAGCAGAAAAATTGTTCGCGATGTTATTCAGGAAATGTTATTCAAGCTTCATTGCGAGAAATTTCCAACATTACAGGTGCCGTTGTGTTACAGGCCCGCTGATACCAGGAAACAAAATATCAGTGTTACTTTACCATGCGGAGAGGAAAAGATCTTGGTACTGAATGATATTATTCTTGTTGATATTAATCTTGTTAATGACGCGATAAACGCAGAAAGATCGCCATGGAAACTAGGATATGCAACAACGATACACTCGTCGCAGGGATTAACCGTGGATGGCCAAGTTTGGATCGTCGATGATAGAATTTCCTGGTCAAATTTAGTGTATTTAGCCGTGTCGAGAGTAAGAAAATTATCTCAGTTAGGTAGAATTCGGTTTCACATTAATGACGCTGGCGGTAGTTGAGTATCTTTCGGTATTATTTGTAATTCCTCCTTGGTAAATCCGCGTTGTGGCGCTAGCGAATCTAGGAAATAAATTGCTGGTCTTCCCGATGATCTTGTTACGGCTGATATTTTGTGTGTTGTTACGCTCCAATTTGGATCGGTTGCTCTTTTTCTGCCTCCCTCGGCCTCGCCTTCTTTATATAAATACCGGACCGTGACGCTACCTAGCACAGGCGGAATTGTGGAACCTCGCTTTAGGGGTATATTCGGTTTTGTAATCGCAATTGCGGGTTTCATTGCTATTGTTCGAGTTACTTCATTATTTAACGCGTTAATCACATGAGGCAATCTCGATACCCAATCATGAGATCGATTATCTTGAATAAATTCGCGCGCGTACTGATATCCGAATAATCGTTCTGCAAGAGTTTTATTGAATCTCTCAACGATAGCTTGATTGTGATGAACACCTACAATACCGCGACGGATTTTAACATTATTCTTTTTCATCAGTGAAGTAACCGCGCCAAGAAATTCTCGACCTGGATCAACCTGGAGAAGCTTCGGCCATGTTAATGGAGATCGTGAATAAATTTCGCTAAACGCCTTAGCAATCTCTGTTGCTGTTTTATTCGATAACGGTTCCGCTTCCTTGTATCTGCTAGCGATATCAACGACTGTCAAGACATATTTATATGTGACTCCGTCGACGGTATCGTAAGGAAGAAACATTAAATCAGCTTGATGAACTTCATTAGGGACGCTGACTGAGAAACTCGCATACGGTATTCTCTTAGGCGGAGGAAGATAAATTTGCCAGACTGCCTGTTTCGATAACCACGATTCAGCGGTGGATTGTTTTACTTTTGCTGCCTTGGCGAGTTTGGCTATTGCTGATTTTCCTCGCCAAAAACCTCGCGGAGAATAATATATTTGCTCCATTATTATTTACCAGCGCCGAGTACTAATTTACCTTTCATCGCGCCTTTTATCAACCAAGTTGCCAATTTTTCTTTGAAACTTTTGTCAGGAATCGCGTTTAGTGCGTGAATTAGCCTAATATCAGCGAGATGTCTTTGTTGTAAATCCCCGCTGCGATACGCAAGATCATGATAGTAACACGCGTTATCGATGGCGTTTACTGGATCTTCGCCGGGATTTGGTTGATTATTATCGTTGAGTCTTATATCGAGCCTCGTACCAGGTCCGCAGTAATTGTATCCTGGTAGATGCTTCTCTCCGGGATATTTCGCCCAGGGCAACCCGGGTAGATTTTTCATGGAGGCGGTAATGTCTCCTCCGGTTCTTCTACTTTTTTTTTTACAAATTTAAACTTGCGTGTCTTACAAACTTCGCATTCTCCTGCAATTGCGTTCCTGTTATTGCGTGTGACGATTTCGATTGGATTTATCGTAGCTGTGCGCGTGCGACACTTAACACAATATAGATCCATGTATTCTAGTAACATGAATGTAATTGATTTTTCAGCCACGAAGCGACGCGAGCAGGTGAAACACAACGCGGTGTTACCGAATTCGATAAGGATGATAATTATTGGCCCGTCCGGTTCTGGAAAGACGCAGTTGTTGCTAAATTTGATAATGCGATGGCTAAAATGGGATAAGTTGTATTTGGTTGCACCGTCCGTTGATGATCAGCGTTGTTATCAGGTACTAAAGGAATTCAGCGACAATACCGACGAAGGCACGATCGAATTCATCACAGACATCAATGAAACTCCATCAGTGGAAAATTTAGATGGCGATGTTAATAATCTTGTTGTATTCGATGATGTTATGCTGGATAAGCAAACTAATCCGGCTAGGATATTCTCGCGTGGCCGACACAAGAACACCGATGTGATTTACGTGACGCAGCGATATACGCAAATTCCAAAGGTAATTAGGGACAATTGTAATATCTTATCGGTGTTCAATGGCGTCGATACTCACACGTTGAGAAATATTCATCAGACTTGGTGCAACGGCGATATGGACATAAACAAATTTAAAAATTTCTTCAGCCGCGCTCAGGCAATACCGCATGGTTTCATCACGATTAATCTTCATGATCCGCGTAGTAGATATCGAATCGGTCTCGATCAAATTTATTCATGAAAAGGCAGCCAAATCTTCGCAAACTTCATCGATGGAATAAATTTCTCCTACCCCCCCCCCCTAAAATTGCTGTCCAAAATCAATGATTTTTGCACACAAAAATTGCAATCGGTGACGAATTTACGCAAATTATTTTTCGTGGGAAGGCTTATTTTTGAAATCTGAGGCTTCTACGGAGAAAGTTCTCGTAGAAAGGTTTATTTTGGTCTGGGGATCTGGTCTGTAGAACTTCCCTGCTGCTAAGGTTCACTACATTATAAAGACAAATTTTCTCTCATTATTTTCTTTCTCTGCACAGTGGAGGAATTGTTGCAGACTTTTCTTAAATTTTGTCAGGCAAATCAATACGGCTGGAAACTGGGAACATAGGAGAAGCAAGGCAGTATTTGTAACAAAACAAAAGTTGATGGCTGAAAAAACAACAATTGAACTGCACCGAGATACTAAAGAAACGAACAGACAGCGAATAAGTTCATAACAAAACAAACCTTGATAGCTGAGAAATTAGATCAACACTGTTGTATGCAGAGTGTACATGTTAACAGTGAAAACTCTCTTTACATATTGCTTGTAATTACAGCCATAGCAACTGACTTCAAAAGCTGTGTTGGCTTAAGCTCTGGATTTCAAAACCAGCGTTTTATGGTTCAAAACTCACGTTCGCCAAAACAGTTAGCATTTTAAATTGAACATTTCTTTGATACCTAAAAACCACTGATCCACATAGTTAAATGAGACAGACTCAAGTGGACACCAAAACTAGCCATTGCAGTATGTTATAGAATTGAGGTTAGAAAAAAATATATAACGATATTGGATTTAAAAATCTCACAATCTCTATAAAATCTATTAGAATCTTAAATAAATGTCAGTGGGTTGCCATTGCATCTGCACAATTTCTCGTTGTATTTTGCTATATGTACTGTATAATAGTTATCTGGCATTACTTTGAATGTTGAGCTGTGTTTCAAACATTCAACGGCAACACTTTCTTCCAGTTCTATTAGTTTTATGTGTTCATGTGTAAAGGTGTCTTTCTTCTCAGTTTCATACATTTTTTATGTTTTATGTACTCGTTGTACTCATTGACTATGAAATGGGCTCAATATCAGACAGATCAGATGATTTATTTGACCTCTCCGGTGGCCTAGTGGTTAGAGCGTCCACACACATACACACCGATTCATGTTTCAGTTATTACTTTTCTTATCAGTTCGACGATACTATTCAATTTACTGACGGCTGATGTTACCATTTGATTTTGTTTCAAAATGTTCTCAATTTTTCATTCATATGTGTAAATCATGTTATTTTAATGTAGAGCATTGTAGCAGCAGCTGTTCCAGATGATGAAATAGCTACACCAGCTGAATCTATTTCCACACGTAAAACTAATCATTGCCAATCTTGTGTACCATTCTGTATTTTCCCCGTGTTTGTATTGTGTTAAGTGTCCTTGAAGAAATTGTTATATCACCGTAACTTCTCAAAGACTATGTTTAGTTGTCATTTTACTCATTTCATATACTGTGCACTTGATAACAAAAGCTACTCCGTCCATTGTGTAATAATTTTGTCGGGTTAAACTCGGCCAGGTAGTCTATCGTGAATTGGGCAGTAGGAACTCAGATAATCAACTTAAAAGCTTTTAAAAAATCCGCCATTGATTGAGAACTAATTGTGAACTTCAGTAGCTTTTGCAACAGCAGACTATTTGCAACAGTAGAGAAGAGGCTGAAGTCGCATGATAGTGTTTGTTGCTTATGTTTTTGATATGTTTTTATTTATGCTGCTAGAACATTATATAAAAGATTTCAGACTGTAGATCTGATACCAACGTATGTTTGATTGTAACGGTAAAGGTTTTGTCATGTAAAACTCCTTGCGCTTTCAAATAGTCAACTTTTGACTGACAAAGTGAAAACGGAATTGACAACTTTAAACTTTCTACAATATCCAGTTTGGATGGTGGATTTATTACCATTTTAAAAGTATATTTTAAGCAACTGCGACAATAAATCTCCACGCCATATGATAAATGATGTTGATAGAGTTTCTTTCTTTTGCTAGAAATTTTATTCATCTAGCTAAAATGGTTAGGAAATGTGAACAGAAACATGTCGTTATCTTAAAGGACATCTGATATTGGGTTGTACAGTGTGATAGATTGATCCTTTCGTTGCATTTTTTGAATTGGTCACAACTAAATGCATTTTTAAACATAGCATGTTGTATTAATGAAGTAACTTTACTTTTGACCAAATGAACAACATTTCCAAACCAGCTATTCTCACACGTATCAAATAATGTATTGTCCTGTTCGAGTTTTCTTACATTTTCTACCATACAACATCATATGATCTTAACATCTTTTGACTTTGTAAATTCCTATTCTTTCTTCAAACGTTTGGTTTTCGATACCTTTAGTGCCAGAGAAATTTTACAAGAGTTGCCTACCAAGATTATATCTACGTGGATCTGCAATCCTTTCTGTAATTACTTTCCCTGTTCTTCATTTTTTTTTATCTTTACTTTTTCTGTTTACTATCATTCACCTATTTTACAATGATATTTATAAGACAGATCAGATGATTTCAAGATGTTAAACCCGTCCGTTTCTATATGGCTTAAAGTTTTACAATTCGTAGGGAGGTTTACATAGTATTGGCTAAACAAAATATTGACTTCAAAACATAAACTGTGTGTAAGAAGAGAACTGCATGATTGACTTTAACACATATGATTATTATTGCAGAATATGTGGATAAGAGTACCGGAATTAATGATATTAAACAAGCAAAGACTATTAAAAAAGAAGTTAAAGAGCGTAAACGTTCACTGGAAAGAGTACGATAAAATACATACAACAGAGCCACCACAATAATTTAAATTTCTGATCGTATCACCTGACAAACTGTAGAATTCTAAGCGCCAGAGAATCAAAGATTATTTTAGTGGAATTTGATGATGCAGGAATATAATATTGACATCATGCAAATCAAGGGAAAAGAACATTTAATAGCAGATGCACTTTCACGTGTGCAGAAATATATCGTTTCATGTATACTTTGTGTAATTGATTTGATCTTATGTATGTTTTACCACGTATATTTGATTTATAGTAAAACAAAAGCTTTCTTACGTAAACTTTTCTTTTTCTTTAAAACAGGAAGTGTTATTTATATTTATTCTAGATGTTTGTTAGTTTTGGTTTTATTTTATTTTATTCCATTACGTGCAATTGTAATGTAACATATTGCGTGGGACTTGAACTTGTTCAAAACTGAATTCTTTCTGCTTGGCCCACAATGAATTGTGTTATTTTATTCATTGTAGACAGCTAATACATAGCAAAAGTATTCTCTATATTTATCAGTTTAAAAATCAGTATTATTATAAATAGAAGAACTAAGTGTGTTTTTTGGGGGTCTATTAAGTTATATAATTTCCTGAGTGTAATCCAGGTGATGGTTTCGATTTTGTAAACATCAAGATCATTTTAGAAGATTATTTTCCATTAGGTAATATTTTCTGTTAGAAAATGTTAATTGTGACCTGAGGTCAAATATAGAATTATATAATCTTGTTGCTAAGAGGATTATTTCATTTATACGTTAAGTTTTAGCAGAATCAAGTTGTATGTTGTGTCCAGTATTTTTTTCTCGGGCTAGAATCTTTTTCTTCAACTCATTGAATTCATGTGATTATTTTCTCTGTAAATACAAAAGTGATCTGATAAAATTGTTGGACAGAGACATTACATGGAACTTTTACTGCATTAAAACCTGGAATTATATTTCTGCGATTCGACAAAAGTATGTTGACACATCAACTCTGTATAAGCTAAAAGAGACACGTCATCGCCTTCCGTTTTTTGATTTCTTCGGTACTGAATTTTATTCAGGACTTTAAATTACTCGGACTTGTGTCTGTAGTTCTTGGATTATTTTGGATTTAATTCGCAATACCGTAAGTTTTTTTTTTTTTTGCATTCTAAAGAAATAAATTATTTGTTAAATTTTAAAACGCTTGACCTCTTTCACTCTTTTCTGTTACTTATTTTCAGAGCATAGACTCGTAACAGTATTATCTTGCATTTGCTAAGTTCTTTTAGTTCTAGTATGTCTGAGACTAAACATGAAATATATAGATTGCCTTTAGAATTCCGGGAACACCTTTGTCTGTTGCAATGCCAGTAAAAAAAATTCACAAGTTGATGTTCCTACCTATAGTGCCCAATTTAATTTATTTCGCTATAATATCATGACACACACCATTCCATATGTATTTACAAAATTTCAGTCACATCTCAGTCAAATATATCCTTTAGGTAAAGTAACTTTAATTCTGCAGAAGTTTTCAGAATGTATTTGTTAATTACAGCAGTAAATTGAGTTACAAGACATGGATAATCAGCTGTAATTGTTAGTTATTTATTGGAAAAATGATTCATCTTTGTCTCATATTTCAACATTATTATTATTGTTTCCTTCAAACAGCGCAGTAATGCAAAGTATAAGGACTGTTTTGCTAAATATTTGAATACCGTTTATAAGCACAAATCCACACTTGAAACAGTAATGAGCTTAGAATCTCTGTTATAGAATTATGCTTACACATAATGTTACGGGTTGTATGGAATGTATAACAACACTGTATAAATGTGATTATTTTTAAATACACTATACCCATACGAATATTACCAGTCTTTTGGTCAAATTTTGTGTGCCGCTTAATGAGCGGAAAAGAGTTTTGCTAGTCGATCATCAGGTAAATAGAGTATCCTTTCTGGCGCCCTTAAAAGTTAGTGTGATTGTTATAGCACTAAAACCCTGTATTATATTGCTTTAAAGCTCACGGGTAGAGCACAACAATAGCTTGAATTCTGAGTAATAATTTGTGAGTATTCAGAGAATGGAAAATGGAATTTAGTTGTGTGTCAGGTAACAAATTATATTATTATCGTCCATCATTGGCAGTGTGCAATTCCAAGAAAGCAATATGCGATCAGTGTAAGACGTAGTTTTTCTTTAGTAATTAGAATCTTTTCTTTCCGTAATTCAGTGAACCAGCGCTTATTACAAAATACAACACCTGTAAATACAATGTGCGTCATTTTGTTTAACATAATGTAATGAGAAAAACCAATGGACAGTAATTATCGTTCCCTATCAGCTAATTTTCGTTTCGTTAAGGTTTATGTTTGATTTTAAATGTTGGCAGGCTTTGTCGCGCCATCTAGCGTCTTAGTTTTTGGGTCACTTGATGCCGCCTGTGTATATATACGTGCCACTTGTGACTGCAATGGTGGTATTTTACGAAGCGGTAGTTTGTGAAGACGTAACATTGCACGTAAAGCAGTATAATCACCCGCAAGAGCAAGCACATTTGGTTGTAGTTCGCAGGACAGGAAAGGGCCAGGCCGGGGAATTTAAAAAGTATAGGAACACGGTCTTTCGTCGACCAGGATACATTCTATAGGGGGTTTCACGGTTAGTGTCTCCTCTTGAAAACACCAGAGGGCATCTCGGTGCAACTCACTTCCGAATAGTTCAATCATTTAAGATGGCAGATGTAGATCAAGAAAATGTGACAGACCGCTCAAATTATGCAATAGGATAGATATCTCACTATCTTAAAAAAAATTATATCAATATATGATCAATTGTTTTTACAACTTTTATTTATTATTTCACTAACTTGCGCTGCTCCCAGTTTTCAAATAAATATTCTCTGCCCATTTCAGAACTTCAGTATCTTTCCATTACTACCTTATGCTCTAGTTTGTATTATTTGATTGTACGAAAGTATATCGCTGAGTAAAAAGTTCTTGCAATTTATCTCGCTTGAAGAATAACGAAATTATGTTTATTTTTTACAACTTCAATCATAGCAGTTAATGGAGGTTGAACTACAACGAGAAAAAAATTCTAACTTCTTAAGGTTCTTTTATTATTGATTTAGACTGTTATTTTTCTGTTAATGTTCATTAAATGTTTCATGAAATAACTTGAGTTTTTTTCAAAATGTACAAATGTCAACCACGCTTGAACAGACAGGCGAACGTACGAGTCTCCTTGATGATTATTTAAATTTTATTTCCTTGAACGGTTGGAAATTTTAGAGTGTACAATTTGGAGAAATATCGATGTTAGACACACTATGCATGTATAGAACATTTTTTGGCTCTCACCTATCTGTCTGTCTGTCTGTATGTATGTCTGTCTCCTTTCATCTGGTACATGGGTATGTATATCCTCGAAAGAATGTGTTCGCATACGTATATTACATAAACATACTTATGGTTGAAAACGAGTATATAATGGTGCTAAGATAGAAAGAGTGACTGATAGATAAAGACAACAAATAAGAATATTTGTGAGTATCCATTTAGTATTGACTTGTAGAGCAGCAGGGAAGTTCTACAGACCAGACGTTCCAGACCAAATAAGCCTTCCTACGAGAACTTTCTCCGTAGAAGCCTCAGATTTCAAAAATAAGCCTTCCTACGAAAATTAATTTGCGTAAATTCGTCCCCGAGTGCAATTTTTGTGTGCAAATTCCGATGATTCTGGACAAAGATTTTAGGGGGGGGGGGGGGAAATTTATTCTGGTGTCGACGAAGTTTGTCAGGATTTGGCTGCTGATCCTAATTTTACCTCGCATTAAAACAATATAGTTGAAAATAATATGAGTCCGAAAGCTAGTACAGTTGGAGAGCCTCATTCTGCCAGATTAGCGCGAGAGCAATTAGCGGCACTAAAGAAGCTTATCCCAACAAAACAATTATTTAAGAGAAATGTTCGTGGTTACGAAGATGTACAACATGGAATTGCCGAGGTATCATCGAAATGGTTGAAGCCAGTTACCGGAACAATCGAACAAGTTGTATTTGGCGACGAAAAAGATCCGGATACTAAGAAAAAGGGAATTTTTCCCATGTTGAAAGGTATTGAGGAACAATCACGAACATTACCCGAGCGATTAGCAATAGCAGCAGCAGCACAAGGGCGACAACCTGCAATTGCTTATAAAACAGGTAGTAAGGGAAAAACCGTAGTAGGAAAACCGGGAGTAAAAAAGGGGAAGTTTAGTATCGAGAATTTAAGAGAAAATTTCACCGATGAGGGATGGGAAATAATATCACGACCGCTCTCGACACTGTATTCCATAGATCGAATTGGTCAATTTGCGGAAGATATGTTTAGCGTTCGAAATGAATATTTGACTGAAATAGGAAAGGGAAAATATAAAACCCGTAATAGTTGGTATGGTATGTTATATAAAGTTTATGCGGAAAAAACACAGGCGAGTGAAAGGGATCCATTTTTTAGAAGATTTTTAGAAGCAGCAGACGATAGATATAATCATAATAAGCAACTAGCGGAAGATATAAAACAGCAAATGAAGGAAAGAAAACAACAGGAGAAGGAAGAAAAAGCTAAAACACGAAAAGGAAAAGTAATACCACAGGAACCAATAATTCAACTACAGGAAGAAGATATTCAACCACAGGAATTAGGAGCTAGACCAAAAGAAAAAATTCCACCTCAGAAAAGGGAGAGAAAATCAAAAAAGAAAAAAGATCAGAGTGATCAAGAACCAGTAACTCAACCAAGCGAATATAAACCATCTGCGGGTAATGGTTCGTTTACAATTGATCCTAAATTACCCGCAGATATTTATTTGAACAAGAATTTGTTGCATTTACTCAGTAACGATGGTTCAAGAATTCAGATGGCTGCGGATAATTCTCCGGAAAATAAAAGATTTTTTTTGAATAATAAGGATATTGCCGATAAAATTGAAGAAATTGATTGGCTAGCGATAATTTATTTTGGTAGTTTAGGAAAACCAGTAAAATATGATGATGAAAATTTTGGAAAATTTTCATCAGATGTTATTAAATACAGATTTACGAGTATGAAAAAGACAATTTCGTCATCTAAGAGTGATAGTCCTTCTTCCCCCTCTTTTGATCTTCGCCATCCCCCCCTTTCTCCTTCAATATATCCAAGGGGGAGTCCTGCAGAGCGCCCCATTTGGCGCCCCGCACCTCCGGAACCAACATCGACAAACTGGAAACCACAGGAACTTTCACCCCCAGGAAAACGGAGTATTCCGAAAGATGAGGCTTGGCCACTTGGTAGACGCGATACTCCACCAGAAATATATTCGCCACTAACGTCGTCATCAGGGACATCGTCAGGAGAAGTATTCGAGGAAACGTTATCGCCATCGCAATTTCCAAAACCAAAAACAGGAAGCGGATATACCGTTTGCCCTGACAGCGTTGTCAACGACGTGTCTCAACTCGAGGTATTAATCGGAGGAAAACGAGCCGGAAATAACTCTCGCGAAGTAATCAACGAAGCCTCAGATATTTGTCAGCGGTTATTCCGCGGTGGCATCATTAATTCTCACATTTACAAGGAACTTGTCGATGAGCTCATCGATTAAAACAACACAATTGAAATAACATGATTGTTCACAAACATCAGCGCAGACCTAAACAGGTCCGCATAGTAAACTCTAGATTGCCCGTGTACAAATATATTCACGGTAATGGATTCGGCGATATCATTGGAAGTCTCGTTACGCGAATAATACCTAAAATCGGACCCGTGATCAAACAGTTCGGGTTAAAAGCAATAGGAAAGATCGGCGAGACTGCTATCTCTGGTATCGGTAATTTGGCCAGCAAGGGCTTCAATGTTGTCAAAAGTAAAATATTAAATTTAATGCGCAAAAAACAACCCGTCAAATTACCTAGCACCAGAGAAATGCCACCCGAAATCAGCAAAGCCATAAACGACGCGGCAAATAAAAAAATAAACGATCTAGCACAGGAAGTTGCTAAGACAAATTTAGCGCAGGAAGTTGCTAAGACAAATCTAGCGCAGGAAGTTGCTAAGACAAATCTCGCAAATGAAGTTGCTAAAACAAATCTCGTAAATACAAGCTTCATTTCAGGCAGCGGTCTTCGTTTTAGATGATATTCTTAATAATAAATGTTCGCACAAGTGTCAAACGAAGTGTTTGACATGGACGAGCCTGTAGGCAGAGACACATCCGTGCGAGATTTCCAGTATTTTTCATACGACGCAGTGACACCAAATGCACCTAATCGCATTGAAATTCAAGTTCACGACACAACGAGATATTTTCTTCCATCAGAGGCATATATTGAATTTGGTGGCGAACTAAGGAGAGCTAATGATACCGATTATCCAGTAGATTCCAAAGTTGGATTTGTCAATAACGGAATTATGGCTTTATTCAAGAGCGTCACCTACACGATTGATGGAAGAGAAATTGAATCAATTACAGATAACGCTGATGTCGCAACGACGGTGATAGGCCTGGCCAGATACTCGGATGATTTTACTAGATCAGCTGGTCCTAGTATGATGTTCGCCAAGGATACTAACGACAGCGCAGATCATACCCAGTATAATATCGCTATACCGGCTGATCAAGGTGGTGTTAATCCAGCCACCCTGATGGCGGTAATGATCAACCCCAATGGCGATTACAACCTTGGATTTGCCACGCGGAAAACAATGCTGGTTGGTCCTAGTTTAAGATTCTCCTGTGCAATTCCACTATCCCACATTTTTGGATTTTGTAGACACTTCAGAAAAGTTATTTACGGAGCAAAACACACAATTTCCTTCGTTCGAGACCCCGCGAGTAATGATAGAGCTATCTGGAGAGACAATAATACTGTTCCTGATGCAGGCAAGGTAATCCTAAACAAATTTACCTTGTGGATGCCAGCGATAACTCCATCGGTACTTGTGGAAGAAAAATTATTATCATTCATGAATCAAGGCGGAAAATCCGTCATGTCCTGGCTGACAACGATGACCGACTTTACCGACATTAATATCAACGGAATATTTACCTGGCGAATTGCGTCACAACAGGGCGCTTCGGCACCTAGACACATCTTCATTGTTCTCCAAAACACAAATAGATACGATCAAACTCACAGTCATATGATATTTGACAATTTCGCAGCAACAAACGTATCACTGAGAGTAAATGGCCAACAAGAACCATCCGAGGAAATATCAATTAATTTTCCCACCTATTCGACGTCCCGTGCGTATCATCGCTTGCTAAGTTTCATGGGTCGCGATCAAAATATCGATACAGGATTACAAATATCACAGATAGATTTTAATACTCGCTATCCTATCTTTTACTTCTCCTTGGAGCATCTCGACCTGGTAAAACAATCCGTTGTCGATATCCATTTCAAAGCCAGAATTGACACAGGTGGGCAAGTAGCAAGAGCCATCGCGGTGATCCTCAGCGATAGAACAATGATCTTGGAAGGCATCAGCGGCAGAATGAGAATTATTGACGCTCCTGTCGAGAACATGTGACAAATTCTAAATTTAGATTAAGCGGTTATTAATATGCCATACGAACACGTCAGTGTAACTCTGACCCCGGGTCAGATAAAAAAACTCCAATCAGCGATATCAAAGCGATGCGGTATGAAATTAACACTGAAAAACGATCAAATTCATGGTGGACCTAACAAACTATCGCTAACTAAAGGCCAGCGTGAACGTTTTTCCAAGGCTAAATCAGTAAATTCCGGCGTTCATGTGAGCCTTTCCATAGGCGCCATCAGAGACATGGTCAAAACAGGCGGATTTCTTCCTCTATTGGGGCTAGTGAAAATGGCTCTTCCGGCGATTGGAAAGGCATTCGGATTAGGCGCGCTCGGAGGGATAGGTTCCCAATTAGGTTCCGCATTAACAAGTAAAATTACCGGAGGGAGATACGGTAAAAAAAAGGGGAACGGCCTTTATCTAAGACGCCCCCCGTACGGATCCGGCCTAAGTCGAGTCTACCAGCCTCAAATTTAGATTTGATCAGTGAAGTAAAGAATAAAAAAATAAAATTTTTCAGAGGTGTATTTATGCGAGATCAACTACCAGACAAACCAAACTCTACCGAGACAGGAATAATAAATCTCGATAAAAATACCGGCCCTGGCACGCACTGGGTTGCCTACGCGATTAATCCTCGCGAAGTCGTTTATTTTGACTCATATGGATTAGCACCACCAAATGAATTTATCAACTACGTGTCAAAACTAAAACTTCCGATTTGGTATTCGACTCTTCCAACACAAACATTAGCGGATCCACCAATATGCGGTCCAGAGTCAATTAACGTCCTCGACGCAATTTCAAAATCATCCGGTCCGTATCACAAAATTGTATTTGAATACGCCGTAGATAAATATCATGGTTGACATTTATGGTAGATCCCTCTACAGGAAGGAAAAAACAGAAACAGGCGACATCGATACATCAAAATTTGCAACCAAGAGTGATATTAACAATCTCCTATCGCTGTCAGAAGTAGATCCTGGCGAAGTTGCTGTTTTTCAAAATACCGAGGGAAGATTACACACCAGCAATGTTAAAATAACTGATATAATCAAGCGAGAAGAATATAACGATCATATCAGTCAATTTACTCGCCAATCTGAGATGGTATTAAAATCTATCGCTGATATCGCCGATATTATCGCGGAGTTCCCACCAAAGGCCGATCTCGTGGATATAAAACAAAAAAATAGTGAGTTATCAGCGGCGATGCTTCTAAAGTCCGATAAGGCAACAACCGATGATTTCCAGGACAGAGTGACAAAAAGATTTAGCAAGCTAAATAATGATCTTAAAAAACTCGAGGAGGTATCAAAAAATCTCAGTAAAAAACTCGACGAGGATATAAAAAAGTTCATCGATACCTCCTCAACTACACACAGCGATCTCATCGAGAGAGTAAAATCCATCAACGATGAAATTACTAGTATTCATGGCGAAATTAACGAAGTAAATATCGCGATGAGTCAGAAAACAACAATCGACGATCTCAACAAAAAAATCAGCGAGGAAATTAATAAACTCAGCGATGTTGTTGTTCCCGAATTTACCAAGGGGTTTAACGCGGCGCGTGAATCGACAGATGAGAAAATAAAAAAAATCAACGAGGATATTAACGCGGTACGTGAATTAGCGCGTCAAAAGGTCGATACATCAGTGTACGACATAGCTATTGACCAAAAGATCGATAAATTCGTTTACGCCACTGATATACCAAAATTGAGCTCGGATCTTCTCGACGCAACTACAAAAATTAACGATATTAACACAAAAATATCATCGTTGGATATCCCAATATTGGAGAAATTATATGTGACAAATAAATTGATAGACATAATTATGCGATGCAATCTAACATTTGTGTTATCCATAAATGATTTTAGCTGGACACCCGAGAATAACACATTTAGCTTTACCGCGCCAATTGCTGGCGTGTATCGAGCACATATTATCTCCGATATAAAATTTAAGATACAACCGGACCAGAATTATAAAATTTATGAATTATGCCCTGGATTTTTTATTTTTATTTCGTTAAGTGAATATAGCAAAATAACATTCACACTAGAACCGCCAGACAGAGCAATATTCACGCCAGCCAGAACCAGCATGGGAGTGGTGCGTTATTCTGTAATTTTCGAATTTTTATACGAACGTACGCCATATTATCCGTAATTGTTATCGTAAGATACTAATAAATGACCGCATCGGATTATCGCTACAATCAGGCGAGGTCATGGCAGGATTCGCTAAAAAAACTCCTAGACGAGTATCAGATAAAAATAAAGAAATACCAGCGTAGATTAGTTATCATTGACGTCGCTGTGTACGCGGTATCCGCGGTAGTTGCCGGCGCGGGAATAATTTTATCCGCGGTAACAACGATAGCGCCGATCGTAGCAACGATAATAATCTCGTCAACAACGATAATCGCTGGTGTTCTCAATATCGTAGCGAAAAAGATATCCTCGTGCATGAGTGAAAAGTTATCATTGTACAAAAACAAATTATCCCAGGTCAACGACGCGTATTCGAAATTATCATCGCTGCTTTCCGAGAGTCTCAACGATGGCGTTATCTCCGATCCAGAATTTTCGGCAATGATCAGTATTTACTCGGAGATTGAACAAATGAATATTAATAATGTCCGAACTAGCCCAGATCGTGACAAACACGACACCGCCGACAACAACACTAATATCGTTAAGCTCCACCAAACCTGAATTTAGCATCAATTTTCCAACACCAATCAGCGTCAATGAAATTGCGTTAACACAATTGCGTGTCTACAATAGCTGGCCTAATGTTAGATCGAAATCATTTGGCAAATTATTATCAAACAATTCACTTGTTTTTGCCAACAAAAGCAAACCCGATGGAACACCTGATTGGATCGTCGTTGGCATACCAACAGGCAGTTATGAAATTGAGCAACTAGGTAAGGAATTTACCACCAGAATATCAAATATAACCGGCGATGCTACCCCGGGAATAAAGATATCTGCGCACGATCCAACACTGTCATCGATGATAGAAGTGAAATCACCGTACATTGTAGATATTTACCAATCATCGATTAGGACCATATTAGGTTGGCCTGAAATCGCACCTCTGGCAAAACCAGAAAAATCTGATTTTATTATTCCAGGTTTTCACGAGGAAGCTCCTCCAGAGCAACCGGAGCCAAAAAAAGAAGATTTTACCACTGACGAAGGATGGTATGGAGATATCAAACACAAGACTCTGATCCACAGCGCCATCAGCTTCGTGAACATCCACAAATTTAACATGTTAATGTTCGTTTTTACTTTTAGGGACGAAAAAATTCTCTCGTGGTTGGTTCTTCCTAAAATTTCCCCCGGTGTGAAAATCTTCGACGCTACCCACATTAACAGGAAAATATTCCCCATAGAAGGCATCTCGATAAAAAGAACCATCAACGAATTTAATCAAGAACATAAATTACATTTAAATTTATTGCGGGAATCCTTTCATGAATGCATCCTAAATAAATCAGGCTCATGTAGCGAAATTATCAAACGCGTGAAGATTTTAAATCAACTCGCGAATGATGTTGAATATTATCATGGTATGTTTATTCAGGCGATAGTCGACGATATATCAATTGCCGATTATGTTCTTCCTATTAGCAAATTCGAGTTGATCAGAAATTCAGGAGAAAAACAAAAATTCATGAGAGTATTTGGATTAACCGAGGAAACGCCACCAAATTTCAAATTTCCCGATTATGATGTTGATAAAATGAGAAAATCTGTTACTGATACCATCTATGATTTATTTCCGAAGTTACATGCCGCGTGGACTAAAAAAATACAATCAGAATCGATTCTCAAACACAATAACGATCCCGCCGGGCAGGGGCGGCATATCTCGCCAGGTATCGTTAACATAACGGAAGTTATCGCGATTTATCTTCACGCGGATGTTGTCGAGGGCAGCTACAATGTTGATTCGTCAGAGTCAAATCAAGCACAGCAGGGATTCATCTTGTATTCGTTTTCACCTAGCGCTTCTCCTGGTTATTTGATAATAAAAGAACCAGTAAATCCGTTTTACCTGCGATGCCACAATCGATTATTGTCGAGGATAAATTTCAGACTAACAGATCAGAAAGGAAATTTGCTTGATATACGCGGGGAAACGATAAGTATCAATCTGCTGGTAAAATCGTGAGAATCGCAGATTTTTTGAATCTGTACACCAGGGAAAAATGGGCCAAAAAAATAAATAAAAACCGGGGAAATTTTCAAAATTGGAAGATTTTTTTAATTTTTGTTTTTTTTTGTTTGCGGAAATCTTCAGGAAAATTCAAGGATCAGAAATTTCCTTGGCCTTGCTCTCATCGACAAGTTTTTTCAGTTGTCTGACACGCGAGCTTGTAATTTTTTTTGATTCATATGCATCCGATAAAATCAACCTAGCTTTTTCTACCAGCGTCGATAATTTAACAAAATCCTCGATTTGATCATCGCTGACTGTCGCAAGTGATTGATACATGGCAATTTGGATCTTTTTTATTAATTTGTACTCTGACGGCAGCGTGTATTTATATTCGAGTTTTCCCTGAACAATCGTCTCGAATTCGGATCGGATTTTATTCGCGTCCAACTCCGAGGGAAGATTTATTTTTTTCTTTCTCAGGTCATCGATAGCTTCGATAATATTGCTTATGGTTTGTTCGTCCATGTTATATTAATTTTGTAATATTCAATTAATTTTCATCTTCATTTTTCCGAATCAAATATTATCGGAATATAGGAAAACTCGATCCACGCACCGAGGTCATATGAAAATGTCGCGTTGATTATTCTTTCTGCCACTCGCCACACCGAGGCATGATTGACACTGAAATACTTTGCAGCTGCATGCATCGACGTGAATATAATTTCTTCATTTGTTTCTCGATTTATTGATTTAACCGCCCTGGAATATTTTGGAAATCTACCAACGTTACTACTGCGAAGTAAATTTTCACTCGGAGTTACCGCGTGAAGATTGGTTATTTTATTGTTGAGTTTATTTCCGTCAATATGATCGATAACAAGACCATCCCCGATAGGTCCTTTGTGACATTCGAACACGAATCTGTGACATAAATAATTTGTGCATCTTCGTTTCTTGTTTTTACTGATGGAGAACATAAGATAACCCGAATTACCAACTCTACCAACATTTTTCTTTGTTCTGGTATTTCTGACAACACCATCCGATGATGCCTCGTATCCCTCGATGGTTGGGTGAGATTTAAACTCGTATGTGATTTTCATTGCAGGAATCGTCGATTTCATTTCCATATACAATATTCCATTTGTTTAAATCATAATTTGCCTTGAATCGATTAATATAATCTTCTTCGCAAGTTATTATCGAGGAAGATTTCTTTTTGTAATATCTGAGCAATTCTCGATAATTTTTCCCTCCACAGGATAAACACAATCGAGTCTTTCCTCGAGTGCCAACTTGGCAAACTAAACACCGTTGTGGTCCTTTACTGCCTCGTCGAATCGCATATATGTGAGCACCACAATAATCGCCTCTGCAGGATTTGTCGCATGATTTTGTTGATCCGATTGGTATCCACGAACATTTATTCATTATAATTTAAACATTTGTCTAAAATATAATAATGGATGCATTTGATCTTGATGAGGCAGAATATATCATTCCTGAGGTTGATCGCGCCAAAAAAGAATTTTTCGATGATGGAGCGGTTCACACTTGGTCGACATGGAAAACTAACTCTGTTGATGCTACGATGAATCTGGAACGGGCCAAAAAGATAATCGAGCACATAAAATTCGAACACAAGGAGGAGCGATTTATCTTTGGAATAAAATTTATTGCACAAATGCCTGACGACACTTGGATTATTCGCGATAAACGAGATCCTGTGCGTGGCGGTAAGAAAAACGTTATTTTTGATAAAAATTCGAAGCCAGGATTATTATTGGGAATTGACGGTCCTTATTATGCCAGGGCGTATCCATCTAGCGCTGTTGTTTATGGAATTTATCGGCTAAATAATAATCCTGACATGAAAAATCTACCTGCGATGAAAGAATCACCGATGATAAACTGCGTGGCTGAGCGTGTTATCGAGCATATGAAAAACGCCCGTCGTGGATCTGGATTGACTCAGTTGAGGTTGAATAAAATTAATTCATGGGCGAAGACAGTTGTTGATGGCGCATCGATTGACGATGTTGCTGTGTTGAGCAAGAAACTTAAATTTCCTATCACGGTGAAAACGCTATCAGGAGAAATATTATATTCGTCGCCGTATAGATCTCGAGGAGTACCAATCGAAATTGTTGATCATAATTCACATGCGTGGTCGCAGTCGGTAATGATATTTCCGCGAGATCGTGTTGTTAAATTTTATCCCGTGGAAGGCGCAAAAGACAATTCCGATGCCATGTTCAGATATATCAAAATATTAGCCGCGTCTGATCCGATATCGGTTTGGTTATTCTCGAGCGAAGAAAAATACGATCAGTTTATATTGCCGCGAGGAGATATTTACCATGATGAAAAATTACATGAATCTATGAAAAATATCGCGGTGAAATATTCGTCAAATCCTGATCAGTTATTAACGAAGTGTTTTACTGTTCCGTCTGTTGCTGCTCACGCTGCCAGAGAAAGAAATTCGTGGAAACCTACGAGAAACGAATACCTCACTGATATTCAACTTAGTTGTATCGAATACGGCCATGGCGGATTGTGGAATACCAAATATTATTTCGAAGATATGATATCCGTTGACATGAGCGCGTGCTATCCTGGAAGTTTCCTTGGATATGGTGATTGTGCGGATTATTTTGCTAAATTTGGCCATCCCACCAACGAAATGACAAGGGTAGCAATTAACGGACCGTTGCCTGATTTTGTCATGACGGGATTCGCTTATGTTACTTCATTCGAGTTTGCTGAAAATTTACATAAAATTTGTTATATTTGGTTTGGTCGGCATTTATCTCAACGCAGATGGGTCCCTACGGTGTTGTTGAGATATATGCTGGATTCGTCAATGTTAGTATCGTTGACGGTGAGTGAGGCGATTATATCATACAGGAAACAAACCGAAGTGTGGTTGCCGACGGATTGTGAAAACGCGAAAGATATTGGAAGAAAAATAATTGGCAAATTTACTCAAGGAGGATCCGTTGATCATAAACACCGACACGCTAGGTTATTTATCAACGACGCCGAAATGGACTTTATTATTGCCGATACGGTATCGCGAGGAATATTCTGCAACAGAGAGAATATTATCATTGACGGAGAAAAATTAGGTACCGTAATTAGCTATCTCGATGGAGAATCAGCGCAGTATACGCATTTGAGGTCTTCGATGCTCGCTTATGTGAGTATAAATTTGCTATCGATGATAAATAAATTTTCTGATATCGCGGTAAGGGTCGCAACGGACTCGTTTTATATCGATAAGAAATACCAGTATAGGCTGGATAATTTAATCGCTGATGGTTCTTGGGGAACTTGGAGGATAAAAAACGAGGATATCCTAGATTACTGTGAGGACGCCGATGTCGAAGATTGCGATAAATTTCATCGAGATAAATTTGAGGAAATATCGATGGCTGCATCTGCATTTGACCCGATTTCACGTAACAAATTCGTTTACATGAATGGTCCTGGTGGTAGCGGTAAAACAACGAGAGCGATAAATTTATTTGCGAAATCTGATATGATCGTGTTGACTCCAACTCACAGATTAGCGCGAGAAATAAGGCAACGCGGCGTTGGTTCTTGTACGTATCACAGTTATTTCAAATACAGCGGTGGATTATGGGATTCGGCTCGTATGGGAAATAAATATATCAACAGAATTATAATATTTGATGAAATTTGCACAGTAAATTTAGTTGTATTAAAATCGTTCCTGATCTGGCTGGAGGGAAAAAATACCGCCGTTGTAATGTGCGGAGATCATGGCCAGCCTGATCCTATTGATGGAGAATCTCCTCATGAGTGGCTCAGGAACTTCGTTGACTATTATGAGGAAATCGATGCCGATTATAGATCCGATGATATTTTACTGACTGAATTTAAGAAAATAATTCGATTACAACCGAATAAGTTTCAATGTGACGTGATGAGAAGAATAATCGACGAGACTCCGATGGATATTTTTCTAAATTTGTGGCGGCCCGATCATTTGATCGTTGCTAGTAGGAAAATTGTTCGCGATGTTATTCAGGATATGTTATTCAAGCTTCATTGCGAGAAATTTCCAACATTGCAGGTGCCGTTATGTTACAGGCCCGCTGATACCAGGAAACAAAATATCAGTGTTACTTTACCCTGCGGAGAGGAAAAGATCTTGGTCTTGAACGATATTATTCTTGTTGATATTAATCTTGTTAATGACGCGATAAACGCAGAAAGATCGCCATGGAAACTAGGATATGCAACAACGATACATTCATCGCAGGGATTAACCGTGGATGGACAAGTTTGGATCGTCGATGATAGAATTTCCTGGTCAAATTTAGTGTATCTGGCCGTGTCAAGAGTAAGAAAATTATCTCAGGTAGAATTCGAGTAAATCACATTAATGACGCTGGCGGTAGTTGAGTATCTTTCGGTATTATTTGTAATTCCTCCTTGGTAAATCCGCGTTGTGGCGCTAGCGAATCTAGGAAATAAATTGCTGGTCTTCCCGATGATCTTGTTACGGCTGATATTTTATGTGTTGTAACGCTCCAATTTGGATCGGTTGCTCTTTTTCTTCCTCCTTCGGCCTCGCCTTCTTTATATAAATACCGGACAATGACGCTACCTAGCACAGGTGAAATTGTGGAATCTCGCTTTAGGGGTATATTCGATTTTGTAATTGCAATTGCGGGTTTCATTGCTATTGTTCTTGTTGTTTCGTTATTTAGCGCGTTAATCACATGAGGCAATCTCGATACCCAATCGTGAGATCGATTATCTTGAATAAATTCTCGCGCGTACTGATATCCGAATAATCTTTCCGCTAGTGTTTTATTAAATCTTTCAACGATGGCCTGATTGCGATGAACACCAACTATACCACGTCGGATTTTAACATTATTCTTTTTCATCAGTGAAGTAACCGCGCCAAGAAATTCTCGACCTGGATCAACCTGGAGAAGCTTCGGCCATGTTAATGGAGATCGTGAATAAATTTCGCTAAACGCCTTAGCGATCTCCGTTGCTGTTTTATTCGATAACGGTTCCGCTTCCTTGTATCTGCTTGCGATGTCAACAACCGTCAACACGTATTTGTATGTGACTCCGTTGACGGTATCATGAGGAAGAAACATTAAATCAGCCTGATGGACTTCATTAGGGACACTGACGGAGAAACTCGCATACGGTATTTTCTTAGGCGGAGGAAGATAAATTTGCCAGACTGCCTGTTTCGATAGCCACGATTCAGCAACGGACTGTTTTACTTTAGCGACCTTGGCGAGTTTGGCTATTGCTGATTTTCCTCGCCAAAAACCTCGCGGAGAATAATATATTTGCTCCATTATTATTTACCAGCACCGAGTACTAATTTACCTTTCATTGCGCCTTTTACCAGCCAAGTTGCCAATTTTTCTTTGAAACTTTTGTCAGGAATCGCGTCTATTGCATGAATTAGCCTAATATCAGCGAGATGTCTTTGTTGTAAATCCCCGCTGCGATACGCAAGATCGTGATAGTAACACGCGTTATCGATGGCGTTTACTGGATCTTCGCCGGGATTTGGTTGATTATTATCGTTGAGTCTTATATCGAGTCTTGTTCCGGGTCCGCAGTAATTGTATCCTGGCAGATGCTTCTCTCCGGGATATTTCGCCCAAGGCAGCCCAGGTAGATTTTTCATGGAGGCGGCAATGTCTCCTCCGGTTCTTCTACTTTTTTTTTTACAAATTTGAACTTGCGTGTCTTACAAACTTCGCATTCTCCTGCAATTGCGTTCCTGTTATTGCGTGTGACGATTTCGATTGGATTTATCGTAGCTGTGCGCGTGCGACACTTAACACAATATAGATCCATGTATTCTAGTAACATGAATGTAATTGATTTTTCAGCCACGAAGCGACGCGAGCAGGTGAAACACAACGCGGTGTTACCAAATTCGATAAGGATGATAATTATTGGCCCGTCTGGTTCTGGAAAGACGCAGTTGTTGCTAAATTTGATAATGCGATGGCTAAAATGGGACAAATTGTATTTGGTTGCACCGTCCGTTGATGATCAACGTTGCTATCAAGTACTAAAAGAATTTAGCGACAATACCGACGAAGGCACAATCGAATTCATCACAGACATCAATGAAGCTCCATCAGTGGAAAATTTAGATGGCGATGTTAATAATCTTGTCGTATTCGATGATGTTATGCTGGATAAGCAAACTAATCCGGCTAGGATATTCTCGCGTGGCCGACACAAGAACACCGATGTGATTTACGTGACGCAGCGATATACGCAAATTCCAAAGGTAATTAGGGACAATTGTAACATTTTATCTGTGTTCAATGGCGTCGATACTCACACGTTAAGAAATATTCATCAGACTTGGTGCAACGGCGATATGGACATAAACAAATTCAAAAATTTCTTCAGCCGCGCCCAGGCAACACCGCATGGTTTTATCACGATTAATCTTCATGATCCGCGTAGTAGATATCGAATCGGTCTCGATCAAATTTATTCATGAAACTCGCAGCCAAATCCTTTGTGCAAAAAAACACCAGAATAAATTTCCCCCCCCCCCAAAATCTTTGTCCAGAATCATCGGAATTTGCACACAAAAATTGCACTCGGGGACGAATTTACGCAAATTAATTTTCGTAGGAAGGCTTATTTTTGAAATCTGAGGTTTCTACGGAGAAAGTTCTCGTAGGAAGGCTTATTTGGTCTGGAACGTCTGGTCTGTAGAACTTCCCTGCTGCTCTTGTAGAGCATGTTCTTACAAACAGTCTCTTTTTTAAATCATACTGTTTGCAATTTTACATCCGGTCACGTGGATCAATATTGATTTAAAAGGCGAACCAAAATAATAGGACAGAATCTGTGAAATAAGTGGATCTTTAACACTTAAATATTTGATGCAAGGAAAGTTAAACAGAATTAAGCTAATCTTAAGAAGGCCGTTCTAGATGAATTTGCTGGTGGCAATCAGAAATGTTGTCTAAAGACCCCAGTAAATTTACGAGTTATTACGTGTCAGCATAAGCAAAGAAAAATCATGCCGAAAGATATTGCATGTACCGTCCGATACTTGATGTTTCAAAAGTCAAAAAGAAAATGAAAAAAAAAAAACGTCATTGGGCATGTTATTTAATCTGAATATTGTACGATATTTGCACCCAAATATGAATACATATTCCATCTGCATTAATTACACTCCTTTATCTTTATGATAGCTAATGTAATTATTGCTTTGGCAAGTTCCTCTGAATACATTAAATGTGTTCCATTTAAAACAAAATCTGGTTTAAAATATTCAGCTGACGTATCGAATTCGAGTTATAATTTTCTTATCGAACTTGTGTTATAACTTTCTTAACTCGTGTTATAAACGAACTCTTAGCCTTGCGAAAGAAACTGAGAAAGAAAGATATATCAACATATGAAAAATGCAAATTGTTGAGATTGTTTTCGTTAAAGTTATATAGCCAAAAATGTGCAATAAATGTTTAAAATCGGAGAACAAAGTGAAATGTTCCTACAGATGTATCTGAAATTATGGATAATGAATCTATAATCTCAGGTATGGACAGTGTATTTAATTAAATAATTTGATATCTTTTAAGCATGGAAAGTAAATATTATTTAATTATCTGATATAATGTGAGTATTGACACTGAATCTAATTATCTGATGTAATGTCTATAATTATTCTCCTAGTATGAACAAAAGATGTTTGACATATAAAATTGATTCATTTGTTTAACCTTAATGATCTGTAGTACAGCTAAGATTGCTTCCTTTGTTGACACTATGTTTCGCTAACCAACTAACGGTGAACTATTCGGAACTGGAATTAATTTGTGGGCATGCGCATTGGAGCTAAGGGAGGTAATTTTAGGCGCTACGATCAGTAACTCTGTTGCAACCGTGAAGCCCCTAATACAACGCTTGTCCAAGACACACGGAAATTTTGCGACAACGCACATTGTAACTGAAGATATCTTTTCTCTCATCAATTCGCATTGTTCCTCTCTCTCTCTCTCTCTCTCTCTCTCTCTCTCTGTTTGATCGAGCACAACGCGTGACCACGACCCAGTCAGCGACTCACTCGGCGACCCAGCGACGCAGACGACGATCCAGTCGACGACCCGGCTACTGCGACCAAGTCAGCAACACAGCCGGCTACTCTGCTATCCATTTGGCGACTCTGCGACACAGTCGACAACATAGTCGGCGAAACTGCTAACAAGTCTGCCACCCAGCAGTCGATCCGGCGACCCAGAGGACGATACAGTCGACAACTCTGCGACCAAGTCAGCGACACGATCGACAACATAGTCGGCGACACAGCTACCAAGTCTGTGATCCGGTCATCGATCCGGCGACCCAAATAACGATGCAGTCGACGACCCAGAAGGCGACCACAGGACTCCCAGTCGACGAATCAGCGACCCAGCGATTCAGTCGATGACCCAGTCGGCGCCCAGAAGCCGTGAATCAAACGGTATGCCGCTGGGGTAGAAATCTGTCGCACACTGGAGCGCCAGTCATGTGATAGCTTCAGCGGTATATCACTCCAAATACAAAAACACGTCCTAAAGAACCCGAGATAGCGAGACTTGGGCTAGTGTAGCCGAGGGAGTTTACGCTACAATATGTATTTATATATCATTTTCTATAAAGAAACTAATCTATTATATTGTGAAAATCCTACTACCACTGTGTATCATAATAATAGTAATGGTGTAGTAAGAAAGATTTCTTATAATTAATATTTTATTGTGACTCATGAGAGGGTACAATTTGTTCTACAGATGGATAAAAATAATAAACTGCATTAAAGTAGTTCTTTTTTAGATGGTCGTAAACTGAACAATCACAAATGAAATGAAATTCATTGTCTACAAAATAAGAATTAATTTCCGGGATTGGTCACAGTACCGATTATTTCTGTCAGTCCTGCCATGCCTTTCGGTCAGCATATGCGCTAAGCACCTTAAATCAGGAATTAGATTCCTAATAAAGCATGATAATCCACATGATAGACGATTTCCGATTATAATTCAGTTTTATAACACAACAATACAAGAGTTTATGTGAGTTGATAATTGTTAATGTTGCCTTCCCAATTTTGGAAACCCCAATCTCTAATTCTTTTCGAAAATTGTGAAAACAAATTAAGTTTGTTTCGACTTGATTTAGCCAGACATAACCAAAACGGTAGCGAAATAACACACCTTTAACCTTAGTAGCCCAGGTGACACGGTCAACTTCAGCTTGTGTGGGTACGAGTTGAATGAATTTTTACAACCTTCAGCTAGTATGTAGTACATAGTAAGAGGTTATTTCGAATCATGTCTAGTTATGTACACGCGACTTCGCCAGCTGCTATATTCTTGCAGTAAAAGTGAAGGATTAACGCATCAATTGCAGTCTTATATCTTCATATGCTTAAGGGCCACAAAATGATCCACTAAATCGGAAACAAAATTTTAAACAAAACAAAACAACAAAAGGCAACAGCAATAAAAGAAAACAAAAGAATAAACAAAACAGAAAAAATTGGTTTATGAGACAACTGACTCTCCCCATTGCGTTTGATTTTCCAGTTTCCAAAGTTTATAAACATTGTAATCAGAAAATTAATCATTATCGCAATAAGCAAGAACAACGTTTATTTTTCTCCGCAGATGAGATAGCTGAGGTAAAGCAAGAAGTTGACGGTATAAGCAAATATTTGGGACACGAAGTCAGTAAAGCTGTTTCAGAAGCTGCTGAAAGAATAACAAATGAAGATAGTTTGAAGAGAGATATAAAAATCTTAAAAAGCAGAGTTGACAGTGTGGAAAAAGGTAATATCAGTAAATAAACGACATTAAGATTTCGGTCAGCAATCAATGAACAATGACTAATCTTGACACGTTTATCTTTATTTCTGGGGAAACTGGAAACGTTTGGTTATGCTTTCAATCTTTTTTACCTGGTTGGATGGATTGGTAAATTAGTTTGTTTCTAAGTCATCTTAACCTGTCTTTCTTTTTGCCTCCTATCGTCCAGCTTTTATTATGCCCCCGTCGACTACTCTGCGACCAAGTCAGCGACACGGTCGACAACATAGTCAGCTACCAAGTCTGTGATCCAGTCATCCATCCGGCGACAAAAATGACGATGCAGTCGACACCCAGGAGACAACCACAGGACTCCCAGTCGACTAATCAGCGACCCAGCGATTCAGTCGGTGACCCAGTCGGCGACCAGGTGCCATAAATAAAACCGTATGCCGCTGGCGGTATAAACAAATATTTGAAAGACCAAGTCAGTAAAGCTGTTTCAGAAGCTGCTGAAAGAATAACAAATGATGATAGTTTGAAGAGAGATATAGAAACCTTAAAAAGCAGAGTTGACAGTGTGGAAAAAGGTAATATCAGTAAATAAATGACATTAAGATTTCGGTCAGCAATCAATGAACAATGACTAATCTTGACATGTTTATTTTTATTTCTAGAGGAAAATGGAAACGTTTGGTTATGCTTTCAATCTTTTTAACCTGGTTGGATGGATTGGTAAATTAGTTTGTTTCTAAGTCATCTTAATCTGTCTTTCTTTTTGCCTCCTATCGTTCCGCTTTCATTATGCCCCCGACAGACATTGTGCTACAATGTATTCGTCCGACTTGTGTTCCATCCATCAGCAAACTTAAATGATGTAATTCGTGCAAACCCATTCAGGTCAAAATCTGGTAAGAGTCCTTTTATCGTAACTCTGCGTATTTCATGTATTGGATGACCGAATCTCTTTATATAAAAAAACTCAGAACATTCTCCCATTCCAAGAAAACTTCCAGGATAACACTCAACCATATCAACAGAGTTAGCATCGTTATAATCGTATCTGGTAATCCATAATCCACCGTGTCCATATTCAATACAACTGCGCTGGACATTTTCAAGAAATTCCAAGTGTGTTGGATTCCATGAATTTTCCTTCTAAGCAAAATGAGCAGCAACTGACGGAACGATAAAATAATTACTCAGTAATTGTTCAGCATCGTCATGGGTATATTTAAACGCAAGATTTTTCATTTCTTTGCAAAGAGATTCTGTACGAGAAATATCTCCATTAGGTAGTACATGCTGATCATAATTGCCATCATCGGAATTTTGAAACAGCCATACGGATACAGGATCGTTCGAATATATCTCCTTGGTAAAATCTAACTGTTCGATCTCTTGGAAATATTGTTATAGCCCAAGTTCAGCATGCGCATTCTGATCAATAATATTTATCGGAGCTCCTTTCGATTTATATTTCGATTCGTACAAGATCTCTACATTTATTGTTTTTACTACTATTGGAAATTTTAGTTTCTTTTCCAGTTCAACAACATCTTTGATAGACGCTTCGGTATCTTTAACTATTTCTGCCCACTCATTTTTTTCTTCTTTATTTTCTTTTTTACTTCTTAGATCTGTTAAACCGTTTTTACGTATCACGTTTGTAAAGTGTTCAGTAACTCGTTCGGCTACACAATTTACTTTCGATAAAACATCGGTTTGAGATCATGAACGGTAGTTTTATCATTCATCGGATATATTACATAAATAACTGCAGTCACAGAATTATGAAGCATCTCGTGATGGTATTGTTAGGAAATGTCGACTAAAAAAACAGTCGGTATTGTTTATACTACTGGTTATCTCTAATTCAAAACCGAGGGGAATAAAATGTATCTTTGTCATAAATTATTCTACGAGTGTTTTCACGGATTAATAGAAAATGTGCTTCTGGCTGAGTAAGTATAAATGTTCCAACGAAAAGTAATAGATTGGATACAGCGATGTAAAATCACCCTGTGATATCTGCAAATCAGAATCAACATTCTGATCACGCCCTATAAATGTCATCAACCGATGATAAGCACGTGCTACATGATTGCGATCGAAACTCAGTAACACTTCTGATGTTTTCTGATGCCCATTTATCCTTACAGAAACCTCACTAAAGAAATTTCACTAACTCCAAGCGTGTCAAATACCATTGGATTTCGTGTTTGTATGTTTTCTCGTGCATTTTTCTGAAATGCGATGAATATATGTCGCGGTGCAGAAACACCCTGCTGTGATGACATTTGTCATGTAAATAAACCAGCAACTTCGCTTGAAATACTGCCTGTTGTCATTGTCAACCATGACAATGTTGATATACGACCTTGAGAGTAACCGTTGTTCTTCATCAATAGATGGAGTCATTACTGGCATCCACAACGAATGTTTTGTTAGTCTTACTATACACGCACCAACTGAGTCAGGTCGCCAGATTGCACCATTGTCGTTGTCCTTTCTAGCAACCTCAGCTGTATGCGTGGCTCCGAAAATAACCTGTCTGACATGTCTACAAAATCCAAATATGTGATAGTGAAATCACACATAAAAATTCTTCTTCATCATTTAACATTAATCTACGTGCGGAAAATCCTAAGTGAAATTTTGGATTATCATCATGAACCACCGGCCACACATCACCGTCAGCATTGTCGGAATTGTTTCTTGGTTGTCTTATATCATGTCTACTTTTTGGATGATCAGTTGTATCCTTTGCAAACAGCATTGACGGACCAGCTGGTCTTGAGTAATCATCGCTGTATCTTGCAAGGCCAAGTATCGTCGTGGCAATATCGACGTTTTCCAGGCATGATTCAATGGGTCTTCCGTCAATCATGTATATGGCACTTTTAAATAACGCCATAATACCATTGTTAACAAAACCAAGTCGATCACCAATTCTGATTCCTGCACCATCTGCTTGTAAAAATCTACCTTCTTCTTCATTGAATGCCGTAGCGGGTAAGAAATATCTGCTTGTATCCTGCACTTGAAGTTCGATTCGTCCACGCTGATTTGGCTCTCGTGCGTCGTAAAAATAATACTGATAATCGCGCACAGATTCGTCTATGAGAACTGGCGCATCCATGTCAAATGCTGAATCAGATATACGTTTGAACATTTTATGATAATTGATATCGTCTAATACGAAGACACTTCGTGCTATTAAACTTGCAGTTATATCATTTTCCTTTTTCTGATAGTGGTACATCAGCCAACTCTGCTAGTTTTTTGTTTGCAGCTTGATTTATTATTTTACTAACATTTGCATGTATAACTTCGGTACTGGGTAATTTTACTCCTTGAGGTTTTCGTCGTATTAATCGTGCTAGTGTATCCTTGATTGCTGAGAATGCTATACTAGCCACATCACCAACAGCACCAGTACCTTTATCACGAACAACGTCAATAGAATTCATTGCTAATTGTTTTTCAATCAGTATTGCTTTTGTAGCTATCCTTCTAAACAGATCCTGAACAACATCACCTAGTCCTTCACCGTCGATCGCCTTATATGTTGGTAATCACGAATTTATCACCCTGACTGTCCTCGTTGAGCGTTAATTATGATCATCTTATTTTAGTCATTGTATCTAATTGCATACCCTCATTCGCTGTGGTAAACATCAACGATTTCATCGATGAGAGGCCGATAAACATTAATGTCCATGATACCGCCTGTAAATAATCATTGACAAATATCAGCTGCTTCATTGATGATTTCTGGGGAATTATTACCGTCTCGTTTTCCGCCAATCAGAATATCTAGTATTTCGACATCTGCCAAGACGTTGCTGGGACAGAGTTTATCAAACCGCTTCCAGTTGTTTTTTCTGCTTCTTCTTACTTGGTGAAGAACGTAATTCCCTCCTTCGTCTAATTTCTTTAGATACAAAAAAAAACATTCTTCTTTTTTTTTCCTTTCTCGTTCAAGCTCTTTAAGTTAGCTTTTCTTCTCGTTTTCTTGCTGTTTTGTATTTTTCAAGTTGCTGCTTCATTTCTTCTTCGTTTTGTTTCCTTTCTTGTCTTACTTGTTTAATATACTCAACTAATGTCTGGTTAAAATATTAAATTTATTAATAACTTCGCCAGATCTGATTTGCGGAGTATTAGTAGTGATGCGATATACATTTTAATATATTCGAGATTTACATGTTTTTCTCTTTCATAATATCCATACACGGCAATGTTAATTACTTAGTCTGGCTCTCTTGATAGCGGCAATACCTTCAGGAGTGAATATATATGTAATGTTAATTCCTACTCTTTGCAGAGGTTGTGGTTGAACTTCAGGTTGTGGTTAAGGAGGTTGCTGGGGTGGTGGTTGAGCTGCTTGAAGACAGCCAACAATATCAACAGGTAATGTCTCAAGAGCTTTTTGAGCCACCTCCGTTGCTGTAAAAAAAAATTGGTGATAAGACAATTGGTTTAAATAATTGTTCTGTACCCTCTGCAAATCCCACCTGAGACTCCTGACGCGCTTGTAGTTGCTGATTGACAGCATCACGAACACGGATATTTTTTGTAATTGCCTCTAGTCGCTCTCGAGCTAATCTAGCTTTGCGCGATTACATTACTGATACAATAATGATTTAATTACGCACAAGAAACAGAAGCAGGGAGGGTGCGACCAAAAATGAGTGTCCCCTTACCCTTCGTAAGCACGATCGACAAAAATAAAGTAATCAAATTAAAGAAAGGCACTGATTAAGCGTTAAAGGCAGTGGGTTTGGCATAATTTTTTTATTTCGAAATTATTTTTTTTTCACAAGTTTTTGTAAGGTTTATTTTCAAAATTGGACACTTCCCCCAATTGGTCTGTTCACCTCCCTGCTAATCCAGTAAAGATTCTGCCCATGGTCTATTTGGTCAAAAGTAAAAATGGCGCTGCTCGCAAACGCTCCACAGTCGCCACAGCAGACATTTTGAAAATCTTGGTCGCGAATGGATGGTCATTTCAACATGGGGTTTCATTAATAGACGTCTGATGATGTCTTGATGGTTCTAAATGAAAATAGTGCCGATGTGAGGTCCAATAAAAAGGCAATATAGCCGCATGATCACCACCTTGACATTTTGTCACTACTCCTCTGGAATGGAAGATCTGATCAATATAGGGCTTTCACTTGAAAACCTCTTATGATGTCTAGTTGGTTATAATGAAAATATTGCCAATCTGAAGTCAAATAATGGCTGCCATGGCAACCACTATTAAAAATTTTTTATCGCTACAATCATGAAATAATGGTCATTTCAGCATGGGCTTTTTACTTTGAGACTTCATATGACGTCTACTTGGTTCTTAATAAAAATGCCACTGATCTTTGGTCTAGTATGTCAGTCTTGAAAAACATTTAATCACAACTCTTCCTAAAGAGAAACATATATTCACGTGCGGTTTTCACCGAAAGGATGTTGAGCTGCTCTTCAATTAACATTATGCCAATATGACAGCCAACATGGCGGCCACACAACGGTTATCTCTTAGTGCTACTAATCCTACATGGATAATCGTATCAACGCGGTCTTTTCACTAAATAAACTCTTTCATGATGTCTAGTTGTTCATAATGAAAACTGCGAGGTCCTTAATGATTTACATGGCAGGCATCTTGAAAATCTGTTATCGCTTCTTGGTTATTTAAATGCGGTAGGCTAGGATCTGCAAGCGCGCAACAAAGCCTTTCCGTCGATGCTGAGGAGGGAGATGCCCCGGTAGTTGTTGCAGTCGCTACGGTCTCATTTTTTTGTACAAAGTGACGATGTTGGCGTCACGCATGCCCTGTGGGATATATCTCTGTTCGCAGCAGAGGCAGAGAAGTATGTGTAGGGGCTGGAGCAGTGCTGGTTTTCCGCTCTTGAAGACTTCAGGCGGAATGCCTTCGCTTCCAGGAGCCTTCCCACAGGCAAGGCAATTGATGGCTTTTCCGAGCTCTTCCAGGGTGGGCTGTGTGTCTAGCTTCTCCATGACAGGCAGGTCTGGAATGGCGTCCAGTGACGTTGTTTTGGGTTGCATATAGCTCGAAATAGTGCTCAACCCATCGCTGCAGTTGTTTCCCCTGGTCTGTGAAGACTTCGCCCGTCTTGGACTTGAGGGGGCGGTTTTGTAGCGGGGGGGCTATCGCCTTCTTGATATCCTAATACATTCCTCTTGCATCCCCGTTGTCGGCAGCTGTCTGTATACTGTTGCAAAGGTTCAGCCAGTATGTATTGGCACAGCGGCGGGCGGTCTTCTGGTTCTGGACGTTGTCCCTTGCAATCCTGAGGGCTTGTAGTGTTCTGGGGCTAGGTGCAGCCTTGTATGCCAGGAGGGATTTCCTCTTTGCCTCAGTCACGGGCTCCATCTCCTCCCAGTTTGCCTCATTTCTGGGGATATTGGATATTGCCTGATCCAGAGCCTCATAAAACTTGTCTTTCTCCTCGTGGGTGGAGCAGAGGTTTGGGGCGTACACGCTGAACATGTTGACGGGACCTAAGGTTGTTGACAGCCGGAGGGCAAGGATTCTCTCAGTACCTGATGACGGAGGTTCAATGAGGGCGATTAGCGTGTTATTTACGGCAAAGCCTACACCGTGCTGCCTAGGTTCATCCGATGGCTTCCCCTGCCAAAAGAACGTGTAATTGGCTTCACTGATGGTGACGCTGTCAGCCAGTCGGGTCTCCTGGAGACAGGCAATGTCGATGTTCAGTTGGGAGAGTTCTCTGTCAATGACGGCAGTCTTCCGTGCATCGTCGGTCTGCTGTAGGTCATCGGTCAATCCAGGACACATGGTCCTGATGCTCCAGGTTGCAAAACTAAGAGCTAGAGTCTTCTTATTTCTTCTTTTAGTCTTTCCTGGTGCGGAGTTTTGTGGCCCACTTGTCGAGATGGTTCTCTAAGCTCCACGCACCCAGCTTGAGGCGGGAGGTAGCTGTCCAGTGAGACCTGGTGATCTCTCCCACCGTCAGAAGTAACTCCTGGCGCCAAGCTCTACGCCAATCGAGCTTTGACTTAGAACCAGTAAATTGCTACTTCTCGTGTTGTGCCGACGCCGTACGACGACGCTGGAGTGTCCTCTCCAGTGGAGCTACGAAGCCTGGGCAGGGTGGTATGGAGAATCAGCTGTTGTCCATGCAGCAGATCCACCCTCTCCACGCAACTGAAGGGCCCAAGGGAACGACGAATGCCGATACAGCTTGGCACCAACGGCGTCGCAGGAGTTGCCGAAATGACGTTGAAGTCAATGTCAGACCGCCTTAGGGACTCTGGATTTTCTGTCGGGGTTTACTCCTTTAGCCTTACCAAGGCAGCAGAGGTTTGGAATCGGAGTTTTCCTTCTCCTAGATGAGCTACCATCCAAGGTTTACGAGTCCCATCTAACCGAAGCTTCGGGTATTTTAAATGAGGTTTTCAATAAAAACAAATACTTTTTATGATGTCTGTTTAGATATCGTTCTGAAAATGGTGCAGATCGGATGCGTAATAAGGCCGCCACGTCAGCCATCTTGCAAATCTTGTTTGTCGTTACGTCTCCTGAATGAATGTTCATATGAAAATGGGGATTTTACTCAATGATTTCGTACGATGTCTTCTTGACTTTAAATGGCCTTTTTTTAAATGAAAATGGTGCTGATGCAATGTCTAATATAACCAGAAAATGAGCCATCTTGAAACTCTTCTTGTTGCTACTCCTCCTGAATGGATGGTCATGTTAAGATGGGGATTTTACTAAAAGACCTCATATAATGTATAGCAGGTCCAATCTAAACATGGCTCGATTTAATATCACAGCTCTATTTAAACAAAATGTCATACTTATATAAAGTTTTCCACAGAAGATTTCTTTTGATGTCTAGTTGGTCTTACATAAAAATGGTACCGATCTGACGTCCAATATGGCCTCCACAGCAGCCATCCTGTAACTTTTGTTAGTGCTACTCCTAAATGGAGAATCATATGTAGCATATATTGCTCTCTCTACGACTCTCCAAATGGATACACGAACAAATTAGTGACAGTCGTACATCCGATATGACTGCCACGATGAGTTTGGAAAATCTTAGTGTTATTACTCTCTCTGAATGAATGATCATTATGACTTCCAATAATATCTACATTGTCCTAAATGAAAATGGTGCCTGGCTGACATACAATATGTGTACCACAACAGAGAAGTTGAAAATCGTGTTATTGCTGAAGAGTAGGAGAGATAATTTCAACACTCGACAGTTAAAAAAGAAGGAATGGTCTTGTCATGAATTCCTGGAAATTCTTTTCGCCTAGTTAAGCATTTGCCTCATCGAGGGGCTCTTATAATTTATTTTAAAAGTACAGAAGTTCAAAATGTTTTCGTCATACATATGACGTGTACATTCCGCACTTTTCATAATCATTTCTTCTTCGGTTTTTATTGCATGATCCTGGCAGTTTTGGACCTTGTTAGTACATGGGTAATAAAGGAAATACCAGTTTACTGAAATTATTAGATAACGTGTAGTTTTTATTTTGCTTCAAAAGGGAATGGTTGAAATATAATTTTTCCTTGCCGCATTCTGTCTTTAATTTTTTCAAATAGTGTTTAATTTCTGTTTTAGATTCTAATGACGTAAAGAAGCAGTGGGACAGTCTGAGTAAATGTTGTTCTCATCTCCATTGGTGAACTTCGTTAAACTGTTGAGATAATCAATCAAAGAGTGTTATAATTTTTCGCAACTATACAACAAAATGATTTTGGTGATGATAGATGTGAATCCATTTTGTCTGGAAATTCCGGTATTCGAAACATTAGAGCTCCTCGAACGATTTGAAAGTATACTTTCAACGCAAAACGCAGTGCCAACACGTCTTGAAGTGTTTTGTATTTCAGGAGTTCCACACATGGTGTCATAGGAAATACATGTCTGCTACAAAATGAGTTCTACTTCTTTCCGTTGTTTCGATATGTTCGATTTCTAATGCTTTGCCCTGACCCTTCTATTACGCTGGATAGTTTTGCTTTGAAACTTACAACGGCACATGCTAAACACACCTGGTGTTGGTTGTTGTTAATCTGGAGGAACCGTAGTTCGCTAATTCTTGGATTTGAAACGCGTGTCATGTAAAGATTAGTTATTCCATAGATCATGTCAGACTTGTTGTTGAATTGTTGAACGTGTGAATTTTGGCCAAGATTTCGGAAGAAGGAAATTCTACAGATGTCCTAAACTCTATCAAGACAGTTGACTTCATACTGTCGCAAGTGTAGGATAGTCACAAACAATTTTCATCTTTAGCCTGGCACTGTCGTTTCAATGTCTCTAATAATGATTCCCAAAAATCCATCATGAATGCAGCTGCTTTCTGTGGTAGAACACGAGGCTTGAACTATTCCAATTTAACCATGTATGCGTAATGCCGGGTTTATAAATTGTCTGTAAGTCACTTTTTGACTAGTTAGAATCTTAAAATAATCTTCATTAACTCAGGAATGACTTTCTTTCCGATCTTGAATCTCTAGGTCTTGTATTAGAGGATCAGTCATGTCTTCTTAAATGAAACGCTTGAGAGAATTTGTGCTATTATTTCACATAGCGTACAAGGCGACACAGAACGTCGTCATTGTATCGTGTGTTTCGTTGTAAAGGTTTGTCTTTTATGTTGGTTTGAACAAACTGACTGGGGTACATACTCTCTCTATATATCCAGATATACCGCTTTGACTCTAAGAGAATAATCTCGTGTAGTTTAAATGTGTCAAGATGGAAGAGCTGAAGAGATCACACTTCTTGACGAAGATTTACAGAATCATCGAAAGCTTGTTTCATACAAGACTTCTGACTACTCATCTTAAGATAAAAGTCAAGATACGTATTATGTCTGTAAAGAGAAGGGATACTGGATTGCAGAATGTCCACAGAGTAAAAGAAACAACTAAGAGAGGAGAAAGCAAAGGCAAATGCAGAGATGCCTGGTATCATTGTCAAGAAAAAGGATCATTGGTCTCCAGAAAAAGGAGACCAAATAGAGGAATGTTAACAAGCAGAAGAACAAGAAGAACCCATTCCAGTAAACAAATTAGAAAAATACAGCAAACAAAGAAGAATGAAATGGACATGCATGACGTGTTATGAAATTTCAGTGTCATTTTTATTAGAGAGAATGTATCCACCCCCACCCCCAAAAATGAGTGTCTCTTTCATTATTTGCTTTTAGCATGGATAAGGTAACACGGATAAACATACACGCATTTTGAAATGGGATCGAACTCGCGACCTCTTGTTTGGCAGTCGTTACACACACACAGAAAGACAAATGTATATATTAAATATATACGATTTAAGTCGTATACCATGAGAACGGTTTACTGACACTTCAGCCCTAAGACATTTCGGCCCATGGCCGTTTGGCTCTAAGACATTTCATCCGTAGTCGTTTCTACCCTAAGACAATTCGGCCTTAGGCGTTTCGGCCCTATATTTCAATATTATAATTTATTTTAACATTAATCCTTTTCTACATATTTTGAATATATTTAATATTTTAAAGTACAAATTTAAAAAGACAATTATTATGACTGGTTAAACTAATATTATTAAAACTATGTGAATTTTTATGAACGAAATAAAAAAACATAGCTTCCATTGGCAAATATATATTGATTTGGTCTAATCAACTCTTCGTGTCAAAAGTGAATTTAAGCCTTTCATACAATGTGTACAGCGCGTTATAACATGCGGCCGTTAACAATGTGCAATTAATCACCTGTATCGTCATTTATGTATCAGCCCACGACCTCCCGCTTCTGAGGCGGACGCTCTAACCACTCGGTCTCGTTGGGGTTCTACTTGATTTCCTAATATCGACCTATGCGAGATAAGGAATAACATATGCTAGTATTCCATTAATTTGTACAGTAATTTTAATATTGCAGACAAAAATGACTCTTTTCTCATTTAGAGTTTTGTTGTATGGTCCAGTTTTTGTTTTGATATATAGCTAGTTTGGACCAATGTTGCATAGCAACAATGTTGTTGCATGCGATCATTTTTTTTCCTAAATGGAAAACATTCCAGCCCAGTTGATCCACAACGCTCTGTTCTCCGTCTTTTCATTCGGTAAACTCAGCCACTCTCAAATGTCGTAGATCAGCATCCGGTGTCTCACTAGTTATGTGCTGATGACACTCAAATACACAATTTTAGCTGTTCAACAAAATTTGAGAATACCATCCAATGCATAAACACGTGCATTTCTGATGTGAAGTCATGGATAGCATGTGACAAGCTGCAGATGAATGATAATAAATCTGAAACAAAACAGATCACCACGAAAAGACTTTTTACCTCAAATAACAAATATCAACAATACTAACATTAAATTTACAGGGTCCGTACGAAACCCAGGCGTCGCTAATTGACACTACGCTCACATTACACCAACATGTAATGATGTTATGTATTTCTATAAGTTTTTGCATTCATGACTGTAAATTGTTGTGATATTCTATGACTAAATTTTGTGTATATGTTCTATTTTAAGATATTAAGATGGTAAGATTGCGTTGGATCTATTAATAGTTGCTTACGTGGGTTTTTACAGTTACTAATGATAATAGTCGTAAAGATCTTAATAAGTTTGGGGCTATTTTCGACTGGACATGTCAGTCAATTGAGTTCATAGAAGAATTAAGTTATTTCCCATTGGATGGGTTAAGTCAATGAGTTCTTTTACGATGTTGGAGATTTGCAATGTGAGACAGTAGTAGTTTCAAAATGGGATTTTTACTTTTTGTTTTATTTTTATATTGTTTGAGAGGAAATATTGGTTTGGATTATTTAGCACAAACAAAGAGTATTTATTTGACTACAATACTATTCGACATTAATTGTGAATTATTCAAAGGATCTCTGGACAACGCCATTTCGACACATCAGAACTGTTGCCGAACCAGTACCGCCGAGGATCTGAAATTTATACAGAACAGTTGCCTATTTTGGGACTTTAAAAATCTTTTTATGAATATTTTAGAGTCAATTCATAATACTGTAAGTTTATTTAATTGTATTACTTTGATAATTAAATTGTTTGTTAAGTTTACAAAACTTGTTGGTTTTGCTTCTTTCTGTTGCTTAGTTTATGGCCATAGAGTCGTAACAACGACTATATGCAAGGCTGCATATCTGGAGCTGAGACACATCAGCTCCATTTGTAATTTTCTTTCGGTTGATGCCACAAAACACTTGTGTATTCCTTAGTACTTTCAAGGCTGGACTATTGTAATTCACTCCTCTCCTGTTCGTCTTAGTATCTACTATAGAAATTTCAAAACAGAGCTGCTCGGATCATCCTGAGAGCATGAGCACACCTCCCCGCTGCTCTTTAACCTTCACTTGCTACCTGTTCAGTCTAGAATCAGACCCAAAATCTGTTCACTATCCAAAATTTCGTTGACTGGCTGCAGTCCAATACGCATATCTGACCTCATCCAGTTGTAAACCCCATCTGGAAACTTACGATCCGCTTCCGACACTCGTATTCTTATTGTTCCCACTGTTAAAACGAAGTCATACGGACAACGTTCTTTTGCGTACCAGATCCCAGTTACGTAGAACAAATTGGTCCCACATCTTAGACACAAGGGCACTGTGATCTCATTCAAGATTGCTGTTAAAACGTACCTATTTCGACCTCAAGAAAAGACTTAGACTTATTAATGTTTACTTCCTTAATCATTGTCAGCATGTTTTTGTTCAGCAATTTCATGTTGCTTGTTTGGTAATCTTGTCATTGTGTACGTTTTTGTTATTTAATATTGTAATGCGCTTAGAGCTTCTAAGATAAGGCGCTGTACTTTATTATTATTATTATTACACTGGTCAACAGTGAAATCATTACTGACTTGAAAAGGCCCTAATCTGTAGTATTTTGGTGTGCCGAACACGAATATAACCGTGAAAAATTTGTATTGGCTCTCGTTTTGAAGATATTCATATACCTCATTTTCTATGTTTCACTGTGTAAATTTCTCCAGTAGGACTGCAGCAACATCCGGAATAATGATGTAACATTGCATAATACCATCATGCTCACATCATCCACAGTTGATTGCATCATTTTCTGATGCAATGCAATACTAATGCCATGCGGCTGCTGAAGTAAGTTGACGTCAGCAGTGTACTATACATGTGTAGGCCTATTATACTAATGCCAGGCGGCTGCTGAAGCTGACGTAAGCAGTGTACTATATAAAGCCCAATCAGATAGGTTCAGCATTTAAAATATTTTAGACGTTGTGCGAGACAGTTCAAGCTACTGTTACATAAAACTTATTATTTTATCCATTTACGTACAATAAAGAACAGTAATGCCTCGAAAGTGTGTTAATACCGCGGACAATTTTTGCTATATTTGTGGGGAAGTGACATTTGCCAACCAGAAGAAAAGTATCAATTCTCAAGTGAAGAAGGCATATCATCTTTACTTCGGATGCAAGGTTGGTGACCAAGACAAGCCTTGGGCTCCGCATATATGCTGTGCTACATGTACAACACAGTTTTCACAGTGGTTGAATTGCAAAAGGTCATCAATGCCGTTTGCAGTCCCAATGGTGTGGAGAGAGCCAAGCAACCACCTAAATGACTGTTACTTCTGCTTGGTTCCTCCTCTTTCCGGCGGAATAACGAAGCGAAAGAAGTCGAGAATAGTCTACCCAAACATTCCGTCTGCATTGAGACCAGTTCCACATGGTGAGGGACTTCCTATTCCAGAACCTCCAGCAGAATATTCTCTTGATTCATCTGACGAAGACAAAGGTGAGTTGACCTGTTCTTCTCCTGGTCCATCAGCATGCAGTGATCCAGATTTTCACTGTGGTGCATCATCAACCCCACACAGAATAACACAGGAAGAACTAAATGACCTGATTCGTGATTTGGACTTATCAAAGAACAAGGCAGAATTGCTAGGATCAAGACTCCAACAATGGAATCTTCTAGAAGAAGATGTCACAATTACTGCATATCGAAAGCGCCACCAGCAATTGGAGCCTTTCTTCAGAAAGGAAAGTAATCTGATATTCTGTTCCGATATTGAGGGCCTCATGAATGCTTTAAAAATCACTCATGACCCACAAGAATGGAGACTATTTGTGGACTCTTCGAAACTGAGTCTCAAGGCTGTGCTTTTGCACAATGGAAACATTCTTCCATCTATTCCAGTAGCGTATGCTGTCCACATGAAAGAGACATACGATAACTTAAGGCAGCTACTGAATTCCATTGAGTATAACAAGTACAGCTGGCACCTCTGTGGTGATTTGAAGGTAGTTGCCCTTTTAATGGGACTGCAGCAAGGATATACAAAATACATGTGTTTCTTATGCGAGTGGGATAGCCGAGCAAGGGAAATGCACTACATGAGGAAGGAATGGACTCACAGGCAGAATGTAGCCATTGGAGAGAAGAATATCCAACACCCAGCTCTGGTTGAGGCTCAGAAAATCTTGCTACCACCCCTTCACATCAAACTAGGTTTGATGAAGAACTTCGTGAAAGCCATTGACCGGACTTTGCCAGCATTCCGATACCTGCATGAAAAATTCCCTCGACTCAGCGAAGCAAAGATTAAAGAGGGAGTTTTTGTGGGTCCTCAGATTCGAGAGCTTTTCAAAGATGACCGGTTCAACAACTTGCTGGAAGGTGACGCGAAACAAGCATGGAATGCTTTTCGCCTAGTTTCTACAAACTTCCTCGGAAATGTTAGGGCAGAAAACTATAAGGAACTAGTAGAAGACATGTTGATGAAGTATAAGAAACTTGGCTGCAATATGTCTCTAAAGATTCACTTCCTTCATTCCCATTTGGATTTCTTTCCTAGCAACTGTGGTATTGTTAGTGATGAACACGGCGAACGTGTTCATCAAGATATCGCAACAATGGAACAAAGATACCAGGGAAAATGGTCCACTACAATGCTGGCTGACTACTGCTGGACACTCCTCAGAGATGCTCCCGAACAGCTGTACAAGAGACAGGCGAAGAAATCTAAGATGTAGTCAATGACTTGATTTTTTATAGGTAGGCTATTACAGTTGACCTTTTACTATTGGAATGCATTTCGTTATGTAAACATTAATTTCTTGCAGATTACAAAAAAACTAGAGCCAATTTTGCAATTTGACTGTCATATTCGTGTTCAGCACATAAAAATTGATAAGAATTGACTAATTTTATTTCAGTAACATGACTTTTGTGAAAATTTGTTGTCCAGTGTTATTATTATTATTGAATGAACTATTCGTGTTCTAATGCGTTACTTTTATAACAAATAGCTTTCCCCCGACAATTGTGACACTTATGACATCACCGACAACTAATATCTTAGCGTCTGCACTGCGCATTGTATTTTATTGACTAATTCCTACGCGATACGTTACCGGATCGTTTTCAAGGCAGTGCATTTGACAGGACTCGTTAACATCTAAACCCACGTTAGTTGTGTACTTATAGGTAGGCATGCTTACTAGCATGGTGGAGGCTAGATCCTATTCCAAAGCAGATGAATGGCTTCAATAGGACCTAGCCACCACCAATTGACGACGTAATATCGATGTGCATTGCGGGTATGGACATGTGGAGTTCTGATTCATGTTTTACAGGTTGTAAAAATAGTATTAAAAAAGCAGTGATTAATGATTAACAGATGGGTTTTTTTGTCTAGTAGAAATATATATATTGAGAGAGAGAGATAGCGAATATATGACCTATCTTCAGTATCTCTTTGCAAAACTGGGTGAAGTGGAAATATATGTGAAACTTGAGACAACAGTGCCGTTGCTAGTTAGGCTTGGTTTACCTTGACAAATACAGGTAAGACTAACACTGACATTTTCATAGTGAGTTTATAATAGTTATGTCAATATCTTGGAGGTTTGTCGTGTTTTAGTTAATATAACAGAGATACACATGGTATCTGTGGGGGATTTTTATAGGGGGGTGGGGTGATTGTTTGTCTCCTTAGTTATATTTTGTTTAATACTAAAGTACCGTTAACCGCTATTTGAAGGTGATGTCAAGGGTTCAGTGACTTTGTCTACCGTATGCATTCGGATCTATATTTAGTAGCTGGTGGTCAGAAATATGATTCGGCTCAAATTAACATTTATAGAAGTCACTGTTTAGTGGATTTGGTTCATGTAAATTCCAAACTTTAAATTGGTTGTTTTCATTATAGCAATGGTCACCAGCACCATCGGTACAACAATTCAAGGTGAGACAATTACCTGGTCACACACTTCAGGTGTGCTTAGAATTTGTTTATCGTTGACTTGACGCTTCAAGTGATCACATATATAACAACACGATAGTGTAAGCTCGTTGGAGTGTTGCCGTATCAGTTATTAAGGAAATCGGAAATAGGTCATGGAAATTATGCATTTTAGCCGAACTCATTTAAGATAGTGTTTAAGTTTATATCTACATATTAGGACCTGTCCATCTTCGAAATTAGCGACAACAGGTTACTGATCAATATTGTATATCAAGGTTCATCTGGATATTTATTGTTTTCTTAATAGTTTAAACTTCAGCATTCATATATTGCAACACTTCAAAGCTAAATGTGCATCGCAAACCCAAGAGAATGAAAGAAAGAAAATTCCACATTGGAATCATATCAAAACCTTCGTATTCTGCCATATTCCGGATCAGATCAAGTTCTGGTGGGTTAAAAATTTCAAAATTGTCCTCGAAAGGGCACTGAAGTAAACGTCCATGTGTCTATTTACTCAAATTATGCATAATACCCGACGAATGTACGCAAGAATAAAACGATTGTCAAATTTCAAGTGAGCATGTGACTCTACATTTAACTGTGTGTACGTTTGTTTTGTTTTTAGTCGGGGGTGGGGGCAGAAACCGCCGACAACCCCTCCCGATCCGGCCCTGAATATTACAAACATTTAAAACTATTTTCCCAAAAACTCTTTGATGAGTTATACCAATGTTACATACTTCGATTGCCTGTAGTTATCCAAACCACCACAAACAAAGAATCCGTCTAATAATTGAACACCTATAATCTGAGAAATGCAAAAATTAGTATTTTGATGTTGCCATTCTTAAAACTATCTGTATATATGTACTGTTGTTATTCGTTCTTTAAAAAAAAAATACATTCAATATTAATCTAAAATTGTTTCCTTTAATTCAAAGATAATGGGACGCTCAGTGGTTGCACGCTACTTGAGACAAGTGAGAGATGTTCTTCACCACCAGAGGACACTTCCTGCCAGTCAAGTGTTTCTGCTTTACAGAGAACCGGGCGTTTTGTCGGGTTATCGAATGCATGGCAAGTCTTTGTTCTATTATATTATCAGTGCCTTCCAGATCAACAACGAAACCGTAAATATCTGGACTCATCTAGTTGCAATATTGTTGTTTCTCAAGAAAATCTGGAGCTATGCGGACGAGTTTCATTACTACAGTGACCCAGAATCATGGCCGCTGCTTGGTTTTGGGATCTGTTGCCTTGCCTATGCCATTCTAAGCGTTTCTGCACACACTATCCATTCAAAATCACCCTTCATACATTATACCTGCTTTCAGGCGGACTATGCGGGTATAGGATACTATGGAATCGGGATTGGCATCATCGTATTCTACTCCAGCTCTCATCCGGACTGGTTTCGAATTTTATCCAGAGTGTATATTCCTTTGAATGTTTTTCTTGGATGGGTAGTTATGCTTGGCTGCTCCATGGCAAAGCTTCGCTACAAAAGACCCTATCCATTTCGCAGAAAACTTTTACAACTTTGTTCTGGAGGTATGCATGCCATTTTGATAGTGCTTCCCCTGCAAGCTCGGTATACGGAATGTTTTAGAAAGACAGACTGCAGCTTATCTTCACTTAATCATCATACCGAGGTTTTCCTAGTTTTGTTTTCGTCCTTGTTTTTCTTTTCAAGTCACTTTCCGGAAAAAATCTGGCCAGGCAAATTTGACCTTGTAGGTCAAGGTCACCAGATTTTTCATGTTCTTGCAACGATTACGACTTTGAAGCAATTCGATGCAGCTTACATTGATATTACAAAACACAAAAACACATTAATTACTAACAAGGCGGACATGTTCGAGATTGTCCTGTCAATTATTTTATTTGCGTTTCTATCTGTTATAACGATATTAGTGTTAAGGCCTTTAGTTAAAAAGCGGGTTCTACAAGATATGAAGGATCTGTGATTAAGAAGCATTAAGGACCAGCCGTTTAACTTTCGATGGCGGTAAATAGATGGCCTAGATTTTTTAAATCCTACCCCCAAACAGGTGAGGAAAAATATTTTGCTTAAATTTAACAAAAAGTTAGTTATTATATCCCTCGTATTAATTGAAGAAAAAAAATCTTGAAAAATTAAAAGGCAAAATGTTGAAGAAACCACTATCATGTTGATGGTTTCACGTTACCCTAGGCTAGTTTAATTCAGTCCATAGACAGACAGACAGAGAAAGGGAAGAAGAATCTGCAAGATACAAAGGACAATAATTCCATCATTACACTGGTCAACAGTGAAATCATTACTGACTTGAAAAGGCCCTAATCTGTAGTATTTTGGTGTGCCGAACACGAATATAACCGTGAAAAATTTGTATTGGCTCTCGTTTTGAAGATATTCATATACCTCATTTTCTATGTTTCACTGTGTAAATTTCTCCAGTAGGACTGCAGCAACATCCGGAATAATGATGTAACATTGCATAATACCATCATGCTCACATCATCCACAGTTGATTGCATCATTTTCTGATGCAATGCAATACTAATGCCATGCGGCTGCTGAAGTAAGTTGACGTCAGCAGTGTACTATACATGTGTAGGCCTATTATACTAATGCCAGGCGGCTGCTGAAGCTGACGTAAGCAGTGTACTATATAAAGCCCAATCAGATAGGTTCAGCATTTAAAATATTTTAGACGTTGTGCGAGACAGTTCAAGCTACTGTTACATAAAACTTATTATTTTATCCATTTACGTACAATAAAGAACAGTAATGCCTCGAAAGTGTGTTAATACCGCGGACAATTTTTGCTATATTTGTGGGGAAGTGACATTTGCCAACCAGAAGAAAAGTATCAATTCTCAAGTGAAGAAGGCATATCATCTTTACTTCGGATGCAAGGTTGGTGACCAAGACAAGCCTTGGGCTCCGCATATATGCTGTGCTACATGTACAACACAGCTTTCACAGTGGTTGAATTGCAAAAGGTCATCAATGCCGTTTGCAGTCCCAATGGTGTGGAGAGAGCCAAGCAACCACCTAAATGACTGTTACTTCTGCTTGGTTCCTCCTCTTTCCGGCGGAATAACAAAGCGAAAGAAGTCGAGAATAGTCTACCCAAACATTCCGTCTGCATTGAGACCAGTTCCACATGGTGAGGGACTTCCTATTCCAGAACCTCCAGCAGAATATTCTCTTGATTCATCTGACGAAGACAAAGGTGAGTCGACCTGTTCTTCTCCTGGTCCATCAGCATGCAGTGATCCAGATTTTCACTGTGGTGCATCATCAACCCCACACAGAATAACACAGGAAGAACTAAATGACTTGATTCGTGATTTGGACTTATCAAAGAACAAGGCAGAATTGCTAGGATCAAGACTCCAACAATGGAATCTTCTAGAAGAAGATGTCACAATTATTGCATATCGAAAGCGCCACCAGCAATTGGAGCCTTTCTTCAGAAAGGAAAGTAATCTGATATTCTGTTCCGATATTGAGGGCCTCATGAATGCTTTAAAAATCACTCATGACCCACAAGAATGGAGACTATTTGTGGACTCTTCGAAACTGAGTCTCAAGGCTGTGCTTTTGCACAATGGAAACATTCTTCCATCTATTCCAGTAGCGTATGCTGTCCACATGAAAGAGACATACGATAACTTAAGGCAGCTACTGAATTCCATTGAGTATAACAAGTACAGCTGGCACCTCTGTGGTGATTTGAAGGTAGTTGCCCTTTTAATGGGACTGCAGCAAGGATATACAAAATACATGTGTTTCTTATGCGAGTGGGATAGCCGAGCAAGGGAAATGCACTACATGAGGAAGGAATGGACTCACAGGCAGAATGTAGCCATTGGAGAGAAGAATATCCAACACCCAGCTCTGGTTGAGGCTCAGAAAATCTTGCTACCACCCCTTCACATCAAACTAGGTTTGATGAAGAACTTCGTGAAAGCCATTGACCGGACTTTGCCAGCATTCCGATACCTGCATGAAAAATTCCCTCGACTCAGCGAAGCAAAGATTAAAGAGGGAGTTTTTGTGGGTCCTCAGATTCGAGAGCTTTTCAAAGATGACCGGTTCAACAACTTGCTGGAAGGTGACGCGAAACAAGCATGGAATGCTTTTCGCCTAGTTTCTACAAACTTCCTCGGAAATGTTAGGGCAGAACACTGTAAGGAACTAGTAGAAGACATGTTGATGAAGTATAAGAAACTTGGCTGCAATATGTCTCTAAAGATTCACTTCCTTCATTCCCATTTGGATTTCTTTCCTAGCAACTGTGGTATTGTTAGTGATGAACACGGCGAACGTTTTCATCAAGATATCGCAACAATGGAACAAAGATACCAGGGAAAATGGTCCACTACAATGCTGGCTGACTACTGCTGGACACTCCTCAGAGATGCTCCCGAACAGCTGTACAAGAGACAGGCGAAGAAATCTAAGATGTAGTCAATGACTTGATTTTTTATAGGTAGGCTATTACAGTTGACCTTTTACTATTGGAATGCATTTCGTTATGTAAACATTAATTTCTTGCAGATTACAAAAAAACTAGAGCCAATTTTGCAATTTGACTGTCATATTCGTGTTCAGCACATAAAAATTGATAAGAATTGACTAATTTTATTTCAGTAACATGACTTTTGTAAAAATTTGTTGTCCAGTGTTATCAGCCTAGCAAGGTTGAAACACACCATCTCAAGTATTCGAATATTCGAAGATGTACTCGCGTTGACCTTTCCGATTATTTTGATAATGTGGTAACGCGTGTGGAAAGATTGTTCATCTACGTCCATAGCACACACCTCACATTCACAAGTCACACGTTCTTGGATTTTTAAACTTGATGGACAAAACAAAGAGGCGCCAGTATCAACTATAACGCTACGTGTTTTCTGTGAGATTTTAATCTTACGCATGTCAGAAAAGGTTCCGGTCATGGGTTGTTTTATCATAACATTTACGGTGCATGCGATATTCTTGGCCATGAAAACTGCGTCTCTTCCCAAAGATAACGTGTTAAAATAATGACTGTGAACGAAATGGACAAATGAAATGATGCCATCTCTTATTTTCACCCTTTGTAATCCTGTACAAACAGTTGCACTTTCTCAAAAGAAATGTATTTTATTGAAAGATGGTAATTTACTAGTTACAGCAATGATTTGTAATAGCCATAGTGTGGGATAAAAATACAACTATTATAAGAAACTTGAGGTATGTGATAGGTATCTGATATTTTTATTAACGTTCCTGTTTATAGCTTTGTTAGTTTTTAGATTACTTTTTGATTACGCAGAAGATATTAGTATTATTATTAAGTAATTATTATACGCAAACGTCATGCATTCAACCTTGTTCCATGGATCTTATGGTAACATGGATCAGTTTCGGAAAAGATCCCCTCCCAAAATTCTTAACATGTTGAATTCTATGGATATTTTTACGTATAAGCATTTATCAATTCATATACACAAATAATTATGTATTGAATAACAGCACCTTCAGAGGGTGAGAGAGACCAGGGCCACTTCGAGAGTGTGAGGCCTTTAGCCCTGCTTATACTGAAATTTGGAATGCCAAAACAAGCCCATATAATTTACAATATTAACATTCATAAGACAACTAAGTACACAACGAAGTATATTTATTATCTAAATAACGCTTTTTTCGAGGTCCCTTACATGTCGAGTCCCGCGACAAACCCACACCTGACTCCTTCCCCCTCTGACTGGCCCTGAGTAAGCGTTTGGGTTAGATTTTGCAGTACGCGGCATCAAATATTGATCTATGGTTTAGACATGAGCATTGATAAATCATACGAATGTGAAACATAAAAAAATAATGAAGTGTGAAATTAGAGCTTCGTGAGTGTGTGTTTCGATTATTTTAAGAACCTTTCAGTTGACAATATGTATTGTCTTTAGGTACATGGAAGATGGGGAACCATCTGTTGAGGTACATGGGGACACATCGACCTCAAGCAGTGCATTTGATATTGTCATTTTTGTTCATTCTTGAGGTGCTTTGTTAAAATATGTTTGTCATACATTTTTAATTTGAAGAAGGTAAAAAGTGTCTATTGCAATGTTTAATCGGAAATGTACAAATAATATTTTTTGCTATAGTCTAAAATTTCATTTTAAAAAATTACTAAAGATAGTACGCACACCTTCAATAGAATAGAACATGATTGGTTGTATCACTACTGCATAAATAAAGGAGGCAAATTTGCTCAAACTGCAAGTTTCACGAAATTATCGTGCAAGAATACTGTAGTGAACGCATTTAAAGGAATGAACATGTCACCTCTGTTTACTGATGGAGTTCTGTACATGTACTGCAAAAACATAGGTGAAAATGGGAATATTGTTTACAAGGGGATATCATACCCCGAAACATTTTTCTCAAATTGTCAAATTCACCATGTAAAATGTTATATGTGAATATTGAACTTAACGATAGACGGCGGGGGGTGGGGGGCATCTAAATGGCGAGAGTTACATACTCCGTTTTTTAAGTCTTCGTGTACATTAAGTTTCAAAAAATGTGAATATGGTTAAAAATGTTTAGAAAAACAAGATTTTTAATTTTAAAAAAATAAAAACGTTACGCTATAATTTTCTAAAGTGAGACGAACTCTGTTTCACAGTATTTGTTTTTGATGTCTTTTGTATTCAGAGTAAATACAGGGTAAACATATTGACAATGGAAATCCTACGATAAACATCTCATATTGAATAGATGGAACAACAGTGTGAATTCTGTATTGTATTGTTGATGACATTCAATTCAATATTGATTTTAACCAAACTTTTAATGTACCTCGTGTACTCGTTCTTCTTATCAAGCATACCTGGTAAGAATACCACTTATTGATTCGGTTGTATTGAATAATGTACAAAGAACAAGAATAAAAGATATTTGCAATTATTGAAACAAATATATCAATCGAAATATTTTTAAATATGCAGTTTAGTTTCATTTTTTTAAAGAATTTTTGTTTATAATGTTGATGTAGTGTTTGTAGTGTTTTATTAAAGACATTCACTTTTCTAATAAAACAAAAAAAATAAATGACTGAGGTTTATAATTTAACCTTATTCCCACTAGCACTAAGAGAGTGTGTGTGTGTGTGTGAGTGTGTGTGTGTGTGGTTATTAAAAATTAAATAGTACGTATGTTGACGCGAACTATGTAATGTGTCGTGTGTATGTGTGTGTGCGCGTGTGATTTGGATTGTAATGTAGCTTTAACAATTTTCAGTCATATGGCTAAGGTATCTGCAGTATGACAGTTTCTAGTGATGTTTAGCACTTGGACATCATGCTGCAGACATGTAGTATTATGTCCCATCCAGTCACATTATCCTGACACCAGACCGAACAGTCCTAACACTAACTGCTGAGCACCAAGCGAGGCAGCTGCTAGTACCATTTTTACAAATGTTTTGTATGAATCGGCCGGGGTTCGAACCCGCGACCTCCCGCATCCGACGCAGACGCTCTTACCAAATAGGCAACTGGAGCGGTCGTAATCAGTCGTAGTTATCATAATATGCCGTTACAGCATTTCACGGCAGTTACACAATGGGTGGTTCAAAGATTTTTCTTGCTGTGAACACGTGACATCAAATTGATTTAGTAGTTCAGAAACGGTAATAAACTCAAAGTGTCAGTTTAATATGACATGCCAATATATTGATGTTGAGCTACGTCATCTTCAGTATTATACGTCACTAAAGCACCGCATGTAACGATGAATCTGCCAAATGCAAAGTTGTAACTACCACATAAAAAGACTTAACCATCAAATATAAAGGAAAGGAGTAATGAACCGAAATTAAGTGAATATAAAGGTAATATAAAGGAAAATACACAGCATATATTAGGGTAAGAACCGCATTTGAGAATTAAAAAAAACAACACATTTCATAATAAATCAAACGTATATAATATCAATACAACCACATATAAAGTCAAACCTGCTGCATATCATGGATAAATACCCCCTTCCCCGATAAAAATAATTTAAAGAACACACCTAAACTGCAATATAGTAGTATATAATGATTAACACCCAAGTATACAGACAAACACGTCCAATGTATAATATTCAATATAATTACGAAACATCACACAAGATATCCTGTCATTCCATACTTTTTACTATTTTAAAGTGTCCGTTTATACGGTTATTGACACTCTGTATAAACTGCTATTGGCGCACTGTATAAACTTCTATTGGCTCTCTCTCTCTCTCTCTCTCTCTCTCTCTCTCTCTCTCATATTGACATTTTTAAACACTTTTCTTCTTGCTTAGTTGGCAATAATGAATTTTTAACGCAACATTCAACAGGTCATCCTGGATTTAAATAAAATCATATTAGCCTAATTCTCCGAAAAGTAGCTTTATTTTACTTCTGAGGAAGACTCGGATAATTGCCCGGCTCTTCTGTGAAAAGGTTTCTAAGTGTAAAATGAGAAACTATATCTTTTTGATGCTTTTTCTCTCAGTCTTTGTTTACTATCCATACTTATGAGGAGAATCCCAGCTTTGTTCAAATTTGCACAAGTAAGATAACATTAAAATATTTGGAAGAAATTAAGTGAAACCAGGACCAGGCAATTTCTTTTTTTTTTTTTTTTTGGCATTATATTCGGTACCGGGCAAAATTTACCTAAAATAGTTATCCCCAAGAAACATTTTGTTCTGTTTTGTTAAACAGTGATCCAATAATTATCTCGCTAGAGTTTCTATACATTCGAACTTTTTCATGGGTAAATGCTCGTCACATGCAGGTACAGTAAATTAAGACTAAGTATATTCAATATTTCATGAAAGCTATATTTTGGTGATGTTTAATGGTGAAACACTTTGTACACGATTCCCCCGGTTTACTATTACAAACATACCAAATAGCTTAACTGTCAATGACAGGATAAACTACTGCCAGAAAGAGCCCAAATTATCGCGCATAAAAAAAGAGAAAACTAACAACGACATGTTACCTCACATAGTATAACTTTTGCCGGGGATTTGAACCTCCCTGACAAGCTGTACATTTCTTTGTCCTCTGTCGTTGTCAATTTTATAGCTCTGGCTCTGGATTTACATTTCACTGTTGTCAATCTGAGTGATTTGGAGTACAGTGTGATAATATAATGAATCGGTCAGAAGTCCCTCGCTTTTGCTGCAGATGAGAATACTTCGTGTGTTGCTGCTTGTTATAAACATAACAATTTAAAATCAGTGTCCGTCGGATACCATGCATGATGCTAAAGCCAAGGACACTTCAACTTCGCTAGCCAATGTCCCAATATGTTAACCCTATCTACAGATATATATCCTGTCTGTAGATAGGGTTAACATATCGGAACCTTGACTTGCGAAGATGAGGACACGTAGTAATCACAAATAAACCAGAGTACAAGTCTGCGCCTTGTGATGCTGCGAGGGGTATTTGTAAAGTTCTGAATATTGTGTGATAATTATATTGTTTCTTTGATCATGTCAATAACTTTAATGTCGGAAGATAGACAAAACAACGAATCATATAAAAAAAAATTAAATTCAGCTTTACGTACAACAAGCACTACAGAATATTTCGACATCGAAGACATTCCCAGTATGGAGGTTTGATTAAATGTAAAATGATTCCACCAACAAACCTGCACCATCACGTGTTGCCTCTTTATTGTTACTGAAAACTGATATTTCTGTTATGTCGTAAGTGTACTGAAATGTGTAATCAATACAAACCTTGTCGTCACAAAATCTGGCACTTTCATATCACAGAACAAAACTATTCGAAATAAGTAGTCGTTCTTTTGATGTGCGGACACAACGTATCAAATGTATTTACCCTTCACTTAACATATTTAATAGTTAACTTACAAGCCTTTATTTATGAATTACAAAATTAATATATTATCCTGTACTTTATCGCAGCCTTTATATATATATATATATATATATATATATATATATATATATATATATATATATATATATATATATATATATATATATATATATATATATAAGTCTATACCAAAAATCGAATAAAATGTACCGTTGGGTTTGAAAATATACTTTTGAGATAAGTCACCAATACAGTAGAATAAATATTGTCGCATGTGCAGTATTCTTTTCTAAGCCCGGCCTGTCATGCTGACTTTCGCCCATGCGTAGATGCGTATGTTAAATGCATCAGTACAGACCATGCACAAAGTATCAACCTAATTTTTGGGCCGCTTTTGTCTCCGTCCTTTATGTAGGATACATGATACTCTGTCTCCACTGTTTCTAACAATAGCCCGATTCAAAGATTTTATTAAAAAGAGTGTTATGAAATAGTACTGTAAGACTGTTTCAGACGTGCACTGATAAAAAATGGGTATCATAGCAGAGCCCGATAATCGTGTGGGGGTGAGGATGGAGGTGGAGGTGTTAGTAAACTTGTCATAACTTCGTCATTTTCAATAGGAATATTTAAGTCAATTACCATAGTGACCGAACTCTTAACAGTGTGTGCTTTAATAAAGATTTTAACTGTTTATACCAGTTTTGAGGAGTTACACGTATTAATTCATGCTGAAAATGTAGCTTTTTTTAAACAGATACCGGATTTTATCGCTTGAATTAACGTATTTATTTGGGACTCTCTGAAGTATCCTTTAACTGAGTGCAGTGACAAATTCATCTGGTTATACTGGTTTGAAATGAAGTTAAATATTCTAAGATCTATCACGTTGTAAACTGGGGGGAGGAGCTTCCTTATCTTGTCTCGTAGCATCTTTATCTCGCAAAGGAGGATCTGTGGTTGTGACGTATGGCGCCTTGAATCCAGTTTTTAAAAATCGAATATGAGTACCGATACTGCGTTTCTAAGAGACGTTAAAATGTCGGTTTCAAGATGATGATTCTTTATGTCATCATAAGCTATGTTAAACATCACAACAAACGACGGTGCATTGTTCTTTGTACGCTGAAGATATTCCCATTTACTACGTTGCAATTATCAGCATCAGTTTTCTCTTTAAGCATTCGAGGATCATCACTATGATCATCACTATGAACATTCATCGAGGCTGTGAAACGTGAAATTCTATGTCCCACATCTTAGCATAGTCTGAGTGAATATATATATATATATATATATATATATATATATATATATATATATATATATATATATATATATATATATATATATATATATACAACTATATGGCATCAAATTTAGTAACAGAAAAGAATGAAAACAATACATTTTGTAAAATTCAACAAACAATTTATTTTTCTAGAACACAACGTGAAAAATTAAAACAACTTACACTATGGTGAATGAAATCCTAAATAGTCCAAAAGGTTCTATCACAGTCATGAAAGTAACGAGTATTCCAGGTGAGTTCCAATGTATTCCGAATGAAGTCCAACCCGTTGTGCTAATGTGCCAATAGTCTTGAATGGTTTTATGTGCTAACAGTCTTGATATACAGCTGTGATATAATTCAAAATGTCTTTAAATGAATTCACAGTCATTTCATAATAGTTGCTCCTTCTTAAAGTTTATGAGCACCTTGTAATTCCAATGAATAATGTAAACAAATCATCTCAAATAGTAACTGAACTCATCTAAATGATTCCACTAAAACTGTCGGTTAAGATAGAAATAATGAATAGCCAGGAAAACATCCTTTATATCCAAAACCAAGACACAATTTCCGAACCTGGATGAGGGTCAAATATTCATTTCCAGGTCATTCTATTTTGTCGACAAGGTCAGATCCTTTAGCAGCCAGCCAGTCGTAAATCGAGTGACCTGATTTTGCGGGGGGGGGGGGGGGGCCTGAACTCAAATCCCATCAAATTCGGCAACAAGATTTCTTCTGCATCTTCCAAAATCAAAAGGCCACAATGACATGTTTACCAAATAAAATGTCCCTATCTTATAGTACAAATCCACAATAGATAAAATTAACTATTTAATATTTGTTTTTACTAATGACCATTATAATATATAATCATAAAACATAACACATATAATATAGATATACATAACATCATCAAAAACTTCGGATCACGACGAGAAGAGAACGTTTGAAGAATGAATCGGATTTTTATACTGACAATGGGACGTTATTTGTGCTAATTATGTATTTGTTATATACCTATCAATGTTTTGATAATTTAAATACTAAGAATTTCAAATTCTTGAAACTCGCCAACATGATCAATTACGCACTTCCGTAAATGCGTACACGGTACATTATTGTTTTGTCACGCGATTTCCGGATTTGGTTTTCATTACTGATTGGCTGCGATCATGCGAAAAAAAAAATCCTTACGTCACCCTCTGGAACTTTATGTTTTGTTATTATTATCAACATTTTTTTTTCTGCCATTTTTCGAATCGATTGTATCAACAAAATTGGAAAAAGGTAACATCTATCTAAATATGGCCTGTTTATCTCACAGGGGCTCGTTACGCCATGTATAGCATAGTATATATATATATCATGCGCTGAAAAATGGTCTTTAACCTCAAATAAGAACAAGAACAAGATGTAAAAGGGAATGGTTATTAGCGCGCATGGAAAGAGGTGTGTGCAGTATTTACCTGGAATTCATCATATATGCAAGAGTAGAATAAACGTTATCCGACAACAGCATGTTTACGCTATAAAATAGCTCAAACAACTGGGCCACACTGAATAATGTAAACATCCAGTTACAAATACCTTACAGTAAATCTGGAATATCAACATTCATAAATATCCCTTCACATGCATATCCAACAACTGGATTGCTAAGTATTAAAACTGACACACTTTAGCTGTTAAACGCTGATTGTTTAACTCTTACTCTAACCGAATCCGAGTCAAATTATCTGACACATTCGGAACTTGCATATACGGTCTGTTTTTTTTTTTAAAGTATATTTTTATGAGTCAAATATTCCATTGATTTCATAAGAACAGTTACTCTTTGAATTATAATCGATAAAAAAAAAATCTACTTAACAAATGTTACTAATTATTAAACTGCGCAAAAAGTCCCACTTGAGCCAAGAACTATTTTTTTTTCACGCGCGGCAAATTAAAGGTGAATTGACTGAGGCAGAGTGAACTAAATTATTTATTCTTCTTCCTCTCCAAACTATTTCTATTAAATTAAAAACTAAGTGATAAGCATAATTTCAAATGGGTAATAATTTAATATGGAATATTTTCAACTCGTTCATAAATAATATAGTATTAGATCATTACCCATTTGAGATCCTCTATTTATTATATAACAAATTTAAAATATTTTATATTACTAATTCAATTAGGGGCCATCCATAAATGACATCATGCGATTTTGGCCGATTTTTTAGCCCTACCCGCCCCGTCACACATTTTTCAAACAAATTCCTTCCCCTCGTCACACATCATCACAAATGTGTGACCCCCCTCTCCCCCCCCCCTCCCCCCAGGTGCGTCACGTCATTTATGGACGATCCCTTATATGATATTATAATTATGATTATGTGATATCGTAGTTTCATTACAGAGAACGGATAGTACTTGAGGGCTCTGTATCACGAGAGCAGGACGTAGTTCAAAAGTTTGAATCGAAACAGAAGTAAGTTATGTTATCATAAATTTTGCATTATTTTATGACAATATAAATTCTAGTGAATTTTATAAATATGACATTATATTTAATAATATGATATCGTACATTTAAGGAAAGAATGATATCGTAAATCAGATGCATAATATCATAAATCTAAATATTTTACATCCAAAAATTTGAATTTATGATATGATAAACTGAATTCATGATATTATAAAATTTACATGTAGTTATACATCTCCTTGCCCGAGAGGCTTCAACGGTGCACCGCTAACTAGAGGCTCATTTGTAACAAAACCTTTCGGAATTCTCTGTTTTCTTCAGTTTATTCGTTCATGGCCATGTGCTTCCGGTATAAACAGACAAATAGCCTTACGCAACCGGCAACGTTATTCAAGATTTCAAGTTTCCAGTCTTAGCACGCCTTGAAATGTCATTTTCCAGAGAAGGTGACCCTTTTTAGCTATATATCAGGTTAATTCTCAGTAGGACTGCTGGTCAAAATATTCCGCGTTGAAAAATCATATACACCCTGTGACCTTTACTGTACTGTAGTCCTTCAAATATAATACGTTGACCATATGTCTACCCCTCCCCTCTAGTTGTGCCGCCGTTGACGCCTTACATTGTAGGACTTATTGAACCTTACGTATTCCATCTGCATCATCGAAAATAATCCATGAATAATCATAAACACCTATTTCATGTGACCTTACTGTAGCCCTTCAAATATAATACGTCGACCATGATATGCTTAATGGGGTGTCTACTACCCACATTGCCAAATCATGCCAATGTGGACGTCTTACATTGTATGACTAATGAAACATTAAGCATTCTATCTACAGCTACTACTTGAAATTTCTAGTGGATTAAGATGGTGTCTCTCTGGGATTATAAGTAACATGTGTGGGCCTGCTTGCAAAAGTGTTTAAAGAGGGCGTCATTAGTTTTAAGTGAATTTTTATATTAGAAATGTTAGTCTGTTAAAAGAATGTAAAGTTATGACAAAATAAGTTCAGATAAGATGTCAGGACAACTGTATATGACCACGGTTTAATTAAACTGTTGCATCTATTCACACAGTAAGATACCTTAACTGGAAAGACTATCCATACCTGCCGTGCATGTAATCGGGAAAGTCTGTTTGTACAGTAATGGTACAGTATTATACTTTTACTAGCTCATCTCCAACATCAATGCAAATGTAAAATCAGTTATATCTATAAACACCTTTCAGAAAATTACCAACAATCATTTGCAAAATATTGGCTAATCTGTACAGGAAATTTAGTGTTTGATATTATTAGTTTTAGAATATATTTCGAACTGATTCAGTTCTCCTAATCTTTAATGGGAATTTTTTCCTATGCTTACAAACTTGCTTTCTGTGTGGGTTTGAGTCTTGGGCTCATTCTACATGGGTATGTGAGAAAGCTTTCCAGTAGCTTCCATTGGGTAAATGGTTCTTGGGTTTCCCATGGTTCTTCCTCCACCAGTTATACTAGGCTCCATTTATAGACTGTTATGTACTGAAAATTAGCATTAAACCCACGACAACAACAAGTGTTGTAACATTGACAAATTCACGTAGTTGTAAAACATCTCACATTTTATTCAGTAGCATAAAAATTGTTAAGTCTGGCTCATCCTTAATGCATTCATTACAATAGACACTTTCTACTAAAATACTTTATCCCTCTTTATACTTGATGTGCTATGAAAGGGACATCCATTAAGAAATGGCCAAAAATATCTTCTGTGAGATTCCTTTTTGTATGCACACCATAAGGCACAGCATAGAAATAAATTCATTTTATAGTTTTATAATATCAAGTCATTTTCTTTCAGCCATATATTGCTCTGGTTAATCTACAAGAGAAATGTTATTTCAGGAAATGACTTTTTAAAATAAACTGGGACTTCAGAAATAGATTTTTTGACAATGAATTTCACTTTTGAAGATCAAAGTTACACAAGATGCTATAAGATAAACAGTATTTACCTTAAGGTGAAAATTATGCATTTGATCCATGCTGAAAAAACAAATTTAAAAAAAATATTATTTACAAGTGGTGAATATTCTAATTTAAAAAGCTGTTTTGATGTATATAACTTGGGCTAGGGTTGTTTGCAAGTTTTGCATTTGGTCATTTTAATATGTTGATATGTCTGCATTTTTTTTCACAAGTGCTTATAGTTTCACTCACTGACTTGTAAGTCAGTAATCCCTTTTCCAGTTCCCTTCATATCTAGAACATAATATCACATACTCCCCTTCCGTTAGTACCAGAGCTCTTCCAGCTCAATAACCCATTCTTGATACTTTTTTCAGTGACTGTCAGAATCACCTTTTTTTCCAGCATGTGTAGCTCCATGACCCCTGACATGATTCACTTAAATGACCATCAGTACATGTGTGACCATTTCACCAGCACTTGTAGCTCCAGACTCCTAACCTGATTCACAATGATGATTTTTATAATTATAATACCATCTCACTATCATGTCTGTTTTGTAAGAGAAAATATAAAAGAGGTGTTCCATCCTCCATTGTAAATAAATGGAGAATATAATGTGACTAATTGGCTGACTTTGTTACCATCAAGATCTTTGATGCTGTTGTTGTGGTGTTTAATGCCATTTTTCAGCACTCAAAAGGCTATACATGGTGACCAGTAAAACTGGTGGCTTAAGAATCCAGGAAATCCCTGGAAAGAACCAGTGACCCACAGGAATCTACTGGCAACATTTTTCACATGCCCACATTGCCCAAGCCTGTGTCACAAACCCATGCAGACAGAGGGGAAACAGCAGTGATCTGTATTCATGCATATTAAGATGATATTGTTTCAGATTGCCTGAGCTTGTTTCCACTTTATTTCTGATCTGTTTTTAATCAAACTTGTATTGTGTGTTTATGTCATGAAGATTTTATGCAAGTTATTTAATGAGTTGATAGATTGACTGAACTAGTTATTATTCAGAAAACCATATTTCTGGTCTGATTTTCAACAAACTTGAAATGTTGGCTTATGTCATCAAGATCTTGGATGATGCTGACCAATATACATGTATGTTAATGATGTAATCTTGCATCTGATTGACTGAGCTTGTTGCCAATTTGGAAACTTTGAGATAATATTTTGAACATACATGGAAACTATACTTCTAAAATGGGTGAGACTGATGCATACTAATGAGGTGATCTTGTATTTGATTGATTATGGCATCATCTTTTGAAAGAATTAGGATATACCTGTAGTAAAATAGGTAAATTGAACAATAACATGATTTAAATTGTGGGAGATAGCTTTCATAGCATGTGTTCTTACACTACTACTTAAACGTCTTTAGTGAATTAGTCAGCTGTTAAGTTATATAACCAGGTTAGAAATGTCAGCTGACAAAAGTTTCACCCACCACAATAATTTCAAAGCCCAAGAAAGAGATATTGTAAACATCTTGACTAGCCTGTCATGTTTCTAAATCACATTGTCCCTAGCTATATATGACACGAATGCAGCTAGTGGATTTGTATTATTTTTGTTTTACATTTATATTTTAATTGGTATTTAAGACATTGAAATTGTAGTAAGATAGAATTGATACAGCAAAATAGTTAAGTGTACAATAAGCCACTCTTGATAGATATTGGCCATCAAAAGAAGACCATAAAAAGACAGCTGTCCCCTTTAAAAAATGTTCAGCTTCAGAATAAATGTACTTACTTATTTTTTTTTAGTTGTTATATCCAGTTATGTTTTAGTCCAAAAAGTATCATCAGTCAAGCCATATATAGGCTTGAAAAATTATGATTCCCATAAAACATGGAGCTTGTTCCTAGCAGTGATGCCACCACCACCACCATCTCTCTCTTTCTCTCTCTCTCTCTCTCTCTCTCAGTATTTTAATTTTACACAGTTATCAGAGGTAATCATAACTCTTCTTTAAAAGAAAATCAGTTTTGTAAATACAAGTACGTGTTGCTCGTACCTAGCATGAAAACAGTACAATGACTTATTCACTGTAACAATTAAGAAGAGCATGGTCAATCAAGTGACATCATTCTATACGTATACCTCTGCTAATATATAACTCATTTTCAATGGTTACAATTTTTCTATATCTTCCTGTGGCAGAACTTGACTGGGAAATGAGGAAAAAACTACCAAGTTGAGTGAATTGCCACCCCATAGTTTACCACGAGTTAAAAGTGTTCCCCATAACTTCAAAATCAGATGGTTGCCTAATATACCAGAAAAAGAACCAGGTAGCCCAGAGAAGAGACTTTAGTATGAAACTATTTGCTATAACATAGATTTCTCTTTAGCTTCAATACTGATTCAGTAATATTAATTCATTTTGTTTGAAATACTTAAATGGTTTTGCTTTTGAAGAATGAAAACCAACACTTGTAATAGCATATCGCCACTGTTGGCCACTTCATTTCAATACAGTCTGGTCTCATGTTTGTGAGAGTGTCTTGTCTCCAGACATTAGATTTGTTATTTTTTTAGATCAAGACTGATTAATGAATAGATGAAAGGTTACAAGCATTTTATTCCAAAATATGACAGACTGTGCCCAAGCTTGCTATTTACACATTGAAGAGCATCAATAGGTCAAAGGACATTGAGGGTAAAATGCTCTCTGATTATAAGAAGCAGTTTTACTGTTTAAGTGATTGCATGTTGAAGTGAACCATATTTTTGGTATTTTGTGTAAAAGTTTGTTGCCTTTAAAATGAGATGGAATTACTTCATATTTTGTGTATTTCTAATTGTGCGATACTTTTCAAGTGAATGATGTATTGAACAAAAGTTTCCATTATTAATTCTGACCAATTGCAAGGAGATTTTAAATGTAGATTGATAACATTTTTAATAGCAGGATTTGTTTTATATTACAGTTTGTGCCAATAGATTTAGGACTTCATATCACAAATATTGCAGACCATGCTGTCACCTAGACCTAAAACAAACTCTGTTGTGACTCATTTATACCCAGATGTACGTATTCTTGCTAGAGATAAGAATTTTGAAAGACTATACTCTTAACATTAGTAATAAAGTCTGTTGAAAGTTTGTATGATATTTCAGGAAAAGACCAGATTATATTTGTCACCAAGGAAGATCATGAGAAGCCCAGTACAGCAGTTATTAAAGCCCCAAAAGAGGAAGAGCCAGGTAAGACTGAATTAAGTGATAGGATGGCAGCAAACTTTTCTAACCTTCCATAATCAGATTTTATGTATTAAATTAATAGAGATGATTGCTAAGGCATCCACTACGTTTAGTCTTTACATAAGAGATTTTTAATAAAATTTGACATGCTAATTTTTTTAAGCCAAAAGAAATGTGTGGCTTTGGTAACTGGCCTTGGCCTTGTAATAATAGATCCAACATAATAACTTTGTAATGTAAATCAAAAACAAAAAAAATCTGCACTGGCCATGACCCATGTTTCACTTCCAAACTGGTAACTTAAAAATTTTGACATGAACTACCATATTTACCATTTATGTTGGGACATTGTATTTGTTGGGATACCATAAATGAGGTTTTAAAGTAATTTTTTTGTGCACTGTATGTTCTGGGACACATCTTTTCGAGTTGTTAATTGTGGGACACCATTTTAAAAATTCAAAAATTACATGTTGGAAAATACACTCTGATTATTTTTTTAAAATATAAAACTATGTACTTGAGATACAACTCTTTAATCCACTTCAGTAGCATCTCTTCAACACAACCATTCTCCTGCACACATACAGTCCATTCTTTCAGTGCATGACTTTTTTCGTTAGTTTTCTCATGCCGTGAAAAATTAGTTTTAGAGGCAACACATCACATAAAGCAGAAACTGCAGGGACTAAAGTCAGATTTTTAAAAATCTACCAGTCATGCTAATTTTTACACTTATCGTCAGTCCATCCAGGAATGAGATCAAAGTACACATGAATTTCATCCACGTTAATGATCATATTGTCGGCAAAATAATCTTTTCTTCTGGCCTTCACGAATTCATCAAATGATTTTATTTTCTCCAAATCTTCTGGGTAACGCTGGGTCATCGATATCCATGTATGAAGCACTATATTGTGACACTTTAAAAATTGTTTCAATTTATTTTCAAAATTCCAGCAAATACCATTGAAAAGAAACCAAAGTTAGCTTCCTTATCTCAGCCATCTTTGTTTATAAAAAAAAAGAAAAGAGATATCGGCACACTTAAAAGAATCCAAACTTGGCTTCTGAGGTCAACACTTGCTTTCTAATAGAATAACCTTTGTATTAATTTAAATTAAAAAAATAATTAAAAAAACGGCTTCAAAGTATTCAAAGTCGGTTTCCTTTGTAACAAAAATAACTTTTGTCTTTGATGTCCTGTCGGTAAGTTGAAACAATGAGTTTACTGCTTGCTGCCAGTTGTGTTTATTCACCACCCGGGCTTCTATTGGCTTGCCTTGGCATCTATAGTTATAGTTAATACAAACTGGCATTGATATCTGTTGGTAAATAGTATTCACAGCAGTAACTTGCTTTAATGATGCTTATTGTAACCCATGCTAGTGAAAAGATTGTCACTTGCACTCATGTAAATGTATTTTCAAATAATGATTTTTATTTGTGAGATACTGTCATATAGTTGATCTGGATATAATTCAGTCCTGGTTATTTTGCACCTAACACCATGTCATGCATGAATGGTAGTTGTCTTCAAGCAATCGGTTGATTATTTCCCTCTCAGTTTGCATTTTGTTGGATCCCATTTTCAGTCAGATAACATTCAAACATTTGTGTACAACCAGACACGATTTGTTTCTCGATGTTCATGTCATTGAACACAATGAACAATGTGTTGTGCATTATCGAACATAAGCGATACACGCTACGGTATGGAAGACTGCTACATCACAGGTGCTCAATGCGAGCTTGATGTTGTGAAAAAAAACACCAATAATCTAAAGGAAAAAATCATACAGAATGACACAAATACCTTAGATTACCCCCATGATCCGTTTTGACATAGGACCCTCTCTATCATAATATATATATATTATGATAGAGAGAGTCCTATGTCAGAACAGGTTATGGGGGTAATCTAAGGTATTTTTGTTACTCTGTATGATTTTTTTTCCTTTAGATTATTGTTTTTTTTTTCTTCTCAGCATCAAGCTCGCGTTGAGCACCTATGTGCTACATATGCACAGTTCATGGATATATTTTATTCTTTATTGCTCATGATGGAAAAAAAGGAATAAATGATAATAATACAAGGTTAGTTTCTTTCATTTTATTATCAAATAAGCGTTTTGTTTATCTATTCTATAACAATGTGCGGTTGAGGGGGAAGGTGCTCAAATTCAATACAAATTTATTTCATTTCTTTAGTCATTTTAAAAGGTCATTATATACACACCTCAAGAAACAGGTACAACAAAATCAATGCTAAAGTAAATGAACACTTTTAGATAAGGGCAACCTAATGGTGTGATCCAGTACAAACTGAATTGAATGTCATGCACTGATGTCGCAATGAAAGTTGTGCATGTTGAACAATTTTATATTACCCAGCTACTTTATAATTAGACCCAATTTCCTCTTTTCTTAAGGACCTCAGATGGCCAAATGGTTTAAGGCACTCACCCATACAGATCACTCACAGATCATACCTCTGTCCACATGTGATCATGTCTCGGCTCATTCATCATGGGTATATGCAAAAAGGCAATGCCATTAAATTCTTATTGTGTCACTGGTTCTTCCCAGGATCTCTCCAGATTCTTCCTCCACCAAATATGTTGTCTGCCTTGTATATCCTATTAAGTGCTGAAAAATGGCATTAAACTCCACAAAACCAAACTTCTTTTCTTATCCCAGTTTAGTACCCAGCCACCATTGTAATTGCTTAGTTGCATCTAAAGCCATATATAAACTTGATATAAAGTAAAACATGAAACCGATGAATAGGGTAACATTACTATTCTGTTCTCTGTATATCATTGGTTACTTATATTTTAGCACTCACTTTTACAGTAAAATAAAGTGTCACTTGCTCATGTTGATTTGGTGGTTAAATATATCAAGCAGTAACTATGTGATTGTTCAGCAGTTATGCTAAGTTAGAGCATTAGTGATTTAAAAACCTCCCAATAGAATGTTTTTTCACCATAATGGAGCTTAGGTCATTATATTATATTTAAATTTGTTTAAGATTTGGTAGACACTGATTCTGTTGATCCTGAGTGTGTGTTTTACGTAGTTGTGTTACATCCACAGTACTATCACACAAGCTAATTACAGACTTGAGAGTACTGTTTTACTGATTGATGCAAGAAAGACTTCAGTGATGATATTATCTTTGATATAAAACACAATGGAGATTTTTGCAGTATTCAAAACTAGAGATTACTCTTAGGCCCCTAAATACTTATTGCTGCACAAGACCATGATGAAATACAGACTACACATTGGCCTGAAGGCAAAGCTCAAATAATACACTCAGAAATTGCAAAAGTTATTCAGAATATACCATGTTAGCATGTAGAAATTGTGCAATTGTTGGAAACCTCTTTGGTTCTGAGCACCTCTTTAGCAGATGAGAGTTCAATGTTTAATATCACAAGTATAACTGACAAAACATTTATTTTTTCTGGACATTAAAATAGTAGTAAAAAATATGGATTTGTGTGTCAAGTTGATTCCATGTCAGGACAAGTATTTTTTTAATTCTTTCTTTCAGGTCTGCTTTTGCCAAATGGCGAGGTTAACTGGCTTTGTCCTTGCATTGGAAATAAGCTGATAGGCCCATGTGGAGTGGAATTCCATGAAGCATTTAACTGTTTCATGACAACATCCAAAGACCCTGGCAAATCTATGGCTGACTGTGCTGAATTAATGTATGATTTGAAAAAATGTGTGGCAGAAAATCCAGATGTATTTCCTGGATTAGATGACGATGATGAAGAGGAGGAAAGTGATGATAATGATGGTGATGATGATGGTGATGTTTTTAAGCTTGAGAATAAGAGTTCTTCAGTTCCAAGAGACAGTAAAAGCTCAACGGAAATTTTAGATCTTAAAAATGATAGCATGAAAGCTACCTCTTCTTGATTCTAAATATTTTAGCTGATTTATATTAATTTGTAACATTTTCATTTAAATTGTATGTTTTTAGATCCATATTTTGCAAATTTATTGAATTAAATGTTTAAAAGCAGATGATCAAAGAGTATTTTGCACTTCATACACATTGTCCTCATTTTGTTTACAAATTGTGTAACTTTCCAAGAAGCATACAGTGTTTCAACATTTTTCTGTGTATCCTTCCCTCCATATGTCTATTAATCCATCTGTTACTTTTTTCATTTCTGCACAATTTAGTTATCTGCCATTACCAAACATTGTGGGTGGCATGCACTTGAAGCAGGAAAGACATTTACTGATTTTGAGCTCAATAAATTGAAGGTCAGAGTCACAGTAACTGAAAATAGCAAAACAGTTAGCAACTTGAACTCTTTACTGTATGCACTTGATGGAAGCCAAACATTAGTACATATTTGTTATCGCTACTTTTCTAAACTACATGGAGGATTGACATCAAACTTATAGACACTCATTAATCCCTTGGTCTTGATGTTCCTAAATGAAAATGGACACTTGGACATCCAGAATGGCCACACCAACAGCCATCTTGAACATTTTGTTATCTTTACACCTTCTGAACAGAATGCCATATGAAAGATGATTATATCAAAATGGTATTTTCAGTTAAAGACTTTTTATCTAGTCCTCCCAGTTGGATGCTATATCAGCATGGGATTTTCACTAAAAGACTGTTGTGATATGTAGTTGTCCCCAAATAAAAATGGTACCTAACATGCATTCAGATTAATCACTACAACAGCTGATTTGAACACTCAGCAGTTCAAAGGAAGGAATTGTCCTGAAAGTCTATTCACATAGTAGTGCATCGATCCCTTCATGGGACTCTTGTTTTCATCCATATTTGATGAAACGTAAGCATCATTTGTTCATTATTGACAGACCTCAGTTTCAAGACACATTGTGTTGAAGTGGGTCAAATTCTGTTGTGTTTTTATTTAAATAGTGTTATAAATATTTTTCTATTTTTAATAATGGTGGCCATGTTCAATAGCAGATTGACATCCTTTTTATAAATTTATAAGGCCTTCAAGATGTGTACTTTCTATCAAATGTAATCAAATTATGTTAAGCAGTTTTGTTTTAGATGTTATCCAAGTTATGTCTGCTTTTAATAACACCATCCATATGTGATGGCAAATTGTCTTCATTTGCACAAATGTAGAAGCCCTTCACACCAGGATGATATCTTTAAGACTTGGTCAATTCTGTTTTGTGGGTTTTTTGGGGCAAAAAATCATTTATAGGGTCTTTAAATAGGGCAACATGATCAACAAGACATAGGTAGTGAGCACACTCTACTTTTTTTCCCCATTCCTGACATTTTTTCCTACAATCATTCTTATGTTTGGGAAGGAGTACACGTGCAGTTGAAACTAGAATAGTCAGAAAGTACTGAAAAAATGTAATGGTGAGATAGAACTTCTAAAATCAGTTTGAGGGGTGGAGTGGGCTGTACATGAAGTGCATGGACTGACATTACCATTCAAACGTTTACAACCTGCCATGGATTTGTGATGATGAGTGAATGTATTGACACTTTGGTTGTACCACAAGCCTTTGAACATGTGAAGCTGCCTTAGGCGTGAAATTTTGCAAATATTGGAAAGTGTTTCTCACAGCAATACATTTCTCTTTAAGGTGATAGCAGCAGCATCACAAGTCAACTTCCTGGAAACTCAAATAGATCAGGTTCTTTTTGGTCTTCATGAAAAACAGAAATAAAGGGAAAAACGTGTCCAAATTTAGTATTCTGTTACTTCATTACTACTGACTTCTACAGTATACTTTATGTTTCATAATATTGATGTATTTCCTATTTAGCTATAAAAAAGCACCTCATTTCCATTCCACTACCAGCTGCATAGTCTCTCTCTTTCTCTCTCTCTCTGTGAATAGCTTGTCTCATCAATGGGCAGCAAGTTTTGTTGATTTTTGTCACTTGACATTTTCTAATCCTTGACATTAAGAACATTAAATAGTAATTTAACTTTTTAAAAGCATCTGTCCTATGATTTTGTGTATATTTTTATTTTTGCTCATAAATGAAGGGATCTTACAGATGCATTGTTGTACAACAATAAAGTTACACTTGACATTTCATATGTATATTTGTCAATATTTCTACCAGATGACAAAAGTGTCAAAAAATTACTCTATATTTTTTTTTTCTCTTCTGTAAACATGTTTTAGATACACATGTGTGTAATTCAGTGTGAAATATGGAAGTTTTTTCTTTTTCTATATATTAACTTTGGACCCCTATGTCTCCCAGTTCGTTCTTCTTTTTTTTTCTTCAATAAAACACCAAATGTCACAAGGACCTGGCCCTATTTCTTTTTTGTCACGGTAAGCCTTCCATGTGTGGCTTGAGATGGGGGGGGAGGTACAGATTTTAGAGAAAAGAAAAATTGATCTCGGGGCAGCATCAATAAAGCGTTTTTATCAAAATTATATGTATGACTTGAGCATTTTGTTCCCATTCCAGTAGCAGCATGGGAGTAGCAGTTCTGTTTAGAAACACATTTAAATATGAAGTAGTCAGAGAAATTGTAGATCACAATGGAATTTTCGTATTAAATGATACCAATATAATTTTTGCTGCAGTCAGTGGCCCAAATGAAGACATTCTAATGATTTTGAAAACATTCTTTACACATATATAAGTTGGAAAATTCCTTTACAATGATAGGTAAAGATGGGAATCTTATGCTTAATTACAACACTGACACAGCTCTTCACAAGAGAACATAAACACTTACATGATCAAATAAATTCTTTAGTGGAGAATATGACCTCATTTAGAGCACAAAATCTGTCACAAAGAAGATATACATGTATCTAGAGAGGTTCTTCTCTCAAATAAGCTAGACTGGATTAATTTTTCCAATCATCAAACATATCTTCAAAGCTAATATTGAATAACGGTACCAGTCATTCCAGTGTCACTGTTCTTTAAATTTAGTAGACAGACATTGGGGCAGGGGGGCATGTAAATTCAATGGTAGTCTGAAATGATCCTGGTTATTTAAATTCTGTAAAATATTGTATAGCTAAAATTATAGAACTATATAGATGAGTTGAGGAAGATAATTGGGATAAAATTTACATCAGTGATATTTTCAGTAACGTAAAATAATGATGAAGTGAAAAATAATATCCTGTTCATCATTAGAAAAAGCAGAGATTATACAAGAGAGACAGAAAAATAGCTTCAAAACCTGCGATTATTTGTAAATAAATATGAAATAAACCAAGACTGAAGAGCACCAAGGAGTAAAAAATCAAAGGAATTATATGTAGGGCAAGATTAATATGGAAAGTTTAGAGTTCAAACAGTACTAGATTCTCTTGAGATTTGTAAAAGAGAGAGTTTTCAAAGAAATTCATTCCAAAAATGATTGTGGAAAATTAATCAGATATTACTGATTTAAGAACAATACTTCAAGCACAGAAACCTTTCTATGAAAATCTTATGAAAATAATCTGACATTCAAAACCAATCATAGAAGTATACTTTTTACCCACCCAACCCATTTTTTTTGAATAAGTCATCCACAGAAGATGCCAGTTGACTGGTAGGTCTATTATTATTATATGAATATCTCCTTGCATTGAAATTATGAAAAATGGAAAATCAACGGGCTTCAATACCTTTACATTGTTGGGACCTAAGAGCTCTCAATTATGCATATGGAAAAAGTTGTCTGTTATAAAAGCAAGAAGTTATCCCCAGAGAGGGAAAATCAAAGTTCTTTTTAAAAATATTGGAGAACTATATCTCTTCTTAATGTTGCTTCTTCAGAATAATAACTAATTTTAGAAAGTTTTGCCAAATATAGTTAGTGAAACTCAAGCAGGTTTTATCAAAGGCTGATATATTGGAGACTACATGTATAATTTATGGTTTGATTGAGAACAAAATAGATGAAGAGGATATCCCAGCAATGTTCTATAGGATTTTGAAAAAGCTTTTGATTCTGCAGAATGTTTTCTAATTAAAGAATGTTTGAAATTTGCTGGTTCCTGTAATTGGTTCAAAACTTCTATGATGACATTTCATGCTTTCTCTTAAATAATGGACATGGCTCTTTTTTTCCTCCATTAAACGAGGAGTCCAGCAAGGTGATCCCCTTTCACTCTACTTATTCTTTTTTGCAGTAGAATTATTAAGTACTGCCATAAAAAATTAACATATAATTGCATAAAATGACAATTCTGAATACTTAATTAGTGTATAGACAATTCTACCATTATTCCAGCTGATGATGATACTTATATACTGCACTTGACATCATAGGTTGCTTCTCCCAATGTTCTGCGTTGAATGTGAACTTACAAAAACAACACATACACGTAGTTTGTATTGGCTATAAATAAGGTTGTGATGAATTGATAAATACACAAGTTATGATTATTTTGGAATCATGAAGGCAAATTTAAACTTTTTGGAATTACTTTCAGTTTCAGAATGGATGATTTTACTTTAAAACCAATATAGAGAAACTTACAGTAGTTAGAAATCCTTCATCAAATTGGTCATTTAGAAGTCTATCTCTTGTAGACAAAATTACTACTAGTAAGTCGTTATCACTACTAGTACTAGTTCAGTGTTACCCCAAAACCCAGAAAGGAACTATTTCAAGAGCTTCAAGGTGCCTTTTATAGTTTGTTTCAGATTGGAAAGGGTGATAAGGAAAAGTGACTTATTTTGTCAATGATTATCAGGCTGGTGGATTAAAATGCCACACATTCTGTCTTTTTGTAGTCAGCTTAAAGTGTCATAGTTAAAAATAAGCATTGATCCTCTTGGAAATTAGAAATCTCATTATTGATGTAGTATACAAATGTAAAAATTCCTCTTTCTAAAGATTATGGCAAAACATTTTTCTTATATGGTCAAAACTAGATGAGTGCTTTACCAAAACCCTTGATTTTTGTTGTTGTTGTTGTTGTAGGGTTTAATGCCATTTTTCAGCACACGGTAGGCTATACATGGCGGACAGTATTAATGGTGGAGGAAGAACTCGGAGAAAACCCCAGAAAGAACCACCAATCCACGAGAAGCTACTGGCAAGCTCTCTCACATACCCACATTAGCCGAAATCGAGACTCGAACTTATGCAGACAGAGGTGAGATGGCAGTGATCCGTAACGAAGAGCGCTTTAGACCACTCGGCCACTCAGGGCCCCACCAAAACCCTTGAAGATATTTTATAAATGTTACTGTGGCATAACAAGTTTATAAAACGAAATGGTAAAACACTATTTATTTTTTTAAAAATGGTGTTCTTAATCTATTTTCTACATCAAGGGCTTTGTCAATGCCATTATCAGTTTTCTTATGAAAATTTCAGAAAGATGTATAGAACTGATGTGTTTTTTATTGGATGATTTGGAATTACATAAAAAAGGCTTGAGGAAAGGCTGGTGAGGTGATGTTGGACTTTCTTAGTTAAAATCAGAGAGGTTTAGTCATGCATACAGAAACATTCCATTTACCTTGAGGTAGATCATATAGGTAATTTTATAAACCAGTCATTAATTATATTAAAAATATCCCATTTCCTGTGAGAGTTATGCTGGACTCTAATTTAAGGTCAGGGAATTTAGACAGTGGATATCATAATATTCCATTTCCAATGAGGGAAAGCAATTGGTCATGTTGGACTGTTTCATTAAACATTAAGTGTGCTGGACAGTGGATATAATAGGAGCATTTCATTTGCTGTGTGAGAAAATGGTTGTACTGGACCATCTGATTTCACATTGGTGATATTTGACAATGTCTTTCAGAACATTCAGCTGAGGATTAGAGAAGACAGAGACCTGCTGGCTTATCTCATTTAACATTAAGGTGTTTAACATTGTATATCAGAATATTTCTCATGAGGATTAGAGAAGACAGAGAGACCTGCTGGCTTATCTCATTTAACATTAAGGTGTTTAACATTGTATATCAGAATATTTCTCATGAGGATTAGAGAAGACAGAGAGACCTGCTGGCTTATCTCATTTAACATTAAGGTGTTTAACATTGTATATCAGAATATTTCTCATGAGGATTAGAGAAGACAGAGAGACCTGCTGGCTTATCTCATTTAACATTAAGGTGTTTAACATTGTATATCAGAATATTTCTCATGAAGATTAGAGAAGACAGAGAGACCTGCTGGCTTATCTCATTTAACATTAAGGTGTTTAACATTGTATATCAGAATATTTCTCATAAGGATTAGAGAAGACAGAGAGACCTGCTGGCTTATCTCATTTAACATTAAGGTGTTTAACACTGTATATCAGAATAGTTATCATGAGGATTAGAGAAGACAGAGAGACCTGCTGGCTTATCTCATTTAACATTAAGGTGTTTAACATTGTATATCAGAATATTTCTCATAAGGATTAGAGAAGACAGAGAGACCTGCTGGCTTATCTCATTTAACATTAAGGTGTTTAACATTGTATATCAGAATATTTCTCATAAGGATTAGAGAAGACAGAGAGATCTGCTGGCTTATCTCATTTAACATTAAGGTGTTTAACATTCTATATCAGAATATTTATCATGAGGATTAGAGAAGACAGAGAGACCTGCTGGCTTAACTCATTTAACATAAAGGTTGTTTGATAGTACATATTAGAACCACTACATTTACTATGAGGAAAGGGAGATGGTTATCTGGAATCTCGTTTAACACCAGCAAAGTTCTGCAATGCATATCAGAACATTACATTTACAATTAGGAAATATAGATTCAAGGATGTTGAACAATCCTATGACCTTGGGGAAATTTCAGGATAGATGTACATATCAATCAGAACATTTCTTATCTCCAATCTTTTTTATTATTGCAGTGCTTGGTGATTAGCAAATCTTGCTCAGAATGTAGATTCATTTTCATCAGGGGGGTGTTTTGTTAATATCACAAAAAAATTGTTATCCTTCAATTTATTTATTTTTGGGTGTGTCCATCACTGTGATATGCTGACAAGATGCAGATTCATGTTTCAGATTCATCTGAAATAATGTCACTGAAAACATCTAAGTAATGATACAAGTTACAAGAGGAAAACACTATTGGTATAATGGTGTTTTTTCTTGAAACCCCAGTAGTTACATAGTGTCAGTGAGTACCAAAACCGTAAGCGCTGCAGTTGAATGAGTGTGAAGACAAACAATCCATGCAGTGTGGTGAATTGTTTCAGTGGGTGGATACAAACAATGTCAGATGAATTGACTGAAGAGGTCACATACTTCACTTTTTCATAGAGACAAAAATTAATTTGATAACTTTAAGTAAATTTAATAGATGATGCATTTCAGTGCATTCTATGTTGCTGTCAAACACTTGATTTGTGCTGACTGCTACATTGCTGTAGTACTGTCTGTGGACGAAATTCAACTCTAAGATATTCATGACCTCTACAGACAATATTCATGACCTCTATAGAAGATATTCATGACCTCTATAGAAAATATTCATGACCTCAACAGAAGATATTCATGACCTCTATAGAAGATATTCATGACCTCTATAGAAAATATTCATGACCTCTACAGAAGATATTCATGACCTCTACAGAAGAGTCTGGCAAATGAAAAAGTTAGGTTATCAAAGAAAGGAGCTCTTTGGCTGACAGTTTTCAAAATTATGGAAGTCTCTGTAATGTTTGTCTACGCAAGCAAACTTAGAGAACATAGTTCTGTCCCATGCAAGTTAACATGTCAGCATTATTAATATGCAAGCTAACTAAGAAAACACTAATACTATCCCATAAAGTTAACATGTCACTGTTATTGGAAAGCAAGCTAATTTAGAAAACATTATTTACTGTCCCATGAAATTAATGTCAACATTATTGATATGCAAGCAAACTTAAAAAACATTGGTACTGTCCCATGCAAGTTAACATGTCAGCATTAAGCAAGCTAAGTGTGGTTGATGATGTCAAAAGAGCAACAATAGCACAAAAAAAACATTAAGAAACCAGTTTTTGTACGACGTGATAATTTGTATACATATGTACTGGTGTTAAGCTAAATATGTTGAATGTTCAGTGGAATTTAGAAATGGTCTCTTTTATTACCCCCATGGCCAGGAGCCAAGATTTCTGAAGGATATTGTCAAGAAAATATGGAGGGGGCTTGTGTTGGAAAGAACGTTTCTAAGACTGGTTTGTTATCTGTGATTACTGTCAATAATATCAATAATGCCAAGTGAGCTTATAATATGGACCTTCATGCAATGTTCATCCTCTGACATCTGTCCAAAGTCCATTAACAATTGCTATTTTCAACAATTCAAAAAGCGCCTGACCAGTTTCAACCAAATTTGGCAGAAAGTATTTCAATGTTGCACTTCAGTTTTGTACAAATGGTGCTGATCAACTACAAAATATGTCCTCCACCACCGTCACCAAAAATATAAACACCTATGTCAAAATGTACAATTTCAACCAAAATATTTCACTGACTTTGTTAAATTTTGTGTTTCAAATTTATTTCTCAACTTCTGTTCATGAAAGAATTTTCAAACTAGATGAATGTATGCATCATTATTAGTATTTCTGTGTTTAGCTCTTAAACAGATTGAATTTTAGAACCCTTTTTCAGTACATAGGGATTGGACCACTAATTCATTTCCTATTTTCTCATGAAATGTAATAAAACAATTTAAAACAATTTGTCGTAAATTAGATTGGCATGCAATACACACATGCTTTCACTGACTGAGTTAGAGAAATTTTTCAGCCCTGAAAAGCAGATTATCCTCAGCCTTCTGCTGTTAAACCAGGGTATCCAATGGTCGTCACATAACCTTCACAACAAGAGTTTAGTTGCTGTTTTGTCAGTAAGAAATTGAATATGGGATATCAAAATGAAAGGAAACATTTTGCTTTCAACTATAGAACATAGACTGAAAGTTTGTGAAATTAGTAACAAAAATATAAATCCCTTTACAAACCTATGGGTGTATCTCAAAACATTCAGTACTCTATTTTATATTTCTGCATCACTAGAGTGGTTCCCTGGCTGTAACATAATTAGTGGTCCCATATCTATTCCAAGATTAATGAAATTTGGTGAAAATATGCATCTTGAAAAGAAAACCACACCAGTGCCCTAAATGGTTAGAGCATAATAATAATAATGAGGACTTTGTATAGCACCTAATCTTTAGAAGCTCTAAGCGCTTTACAACATTAGACAACACCTATTAGATAAAAAACATATAATAATATTATTACAAAAACAAACACCATGACATTAGAAAAACATTAAAAAATAAAAAACATGCTGAGAATATTTCAGGTAGGAAACATTATTAGGTCTTTAAGTTTGTTTTTGCAGTTGAAGTAAGTGAGTTTTGAGAGCCCTCTTGAATGTGATCACTGTGTCTTTGTGTCTAAGGTCAGTGGGCAATTCATTCCACATTGCCGGGCTCTGGTATGCAAAAGAACACTGTCCATATGACTTTGTTTTCATAGTGGGAATAATGAGTATACAATTGTCAGGTGAGGAGCTTAAGTATCTTGCTGGTGTGTACACATGGGTGAGGTCGGATAGGTATGTTGGACTAGAGTCCGACAGTGAAACGTAGCACAGAAAACAAATTTTGTGTTTGATTCTGGATCGAATGGATAGCCAGTGTAGGGTACAGAGCAGCGGGGAGGTGTGCTCTGATCATGGTACTCTAAGTATTAACCGAGCAGCTGTGTTTTGAAGTTTCTGGAGTAGATATTGAGATGAACCAGGCAGAATTGAGTTACAATAGTCCAGTCTTGAAAGTACTAATGAACACACAAGTGTTTTAGTGGCATCAACTGAAAGATATTTGCGAATTGAGCTGATGCATCTCAGCTCAAGATATGCAGCCTTGCATATGTTCATGACATGTTGGTGCAATGTGAGAGTACTGTCCAGAGGTTTCGTACTGATTGTGTAAATTTAATGTTGGCATTGCTGATATTTATTGTTTGAGGTAAAGGATGTGAATGAGAAAGTCTTTTTGTTGTGATCAGAATGGCCTCAGTTTTATCATCATTCATCTGCAGCTTGTTACATGTCATCCATGATTTCACATCAGAAATGCACCTCTCTACACCTTGGATGGTAGCATCAACTTCAGTTGGGTGGCTAGATTTGTATATTTGGGTGTCATCAGCATACAGTTGGTGAGACACTGGATGATGATCTATAACACTTGAGAGCGACTGAGTGTACAGAATGAAGAGAACAGGTCCAAGAACAGACCCCTCTGGAACACCACAACATAGATCAACTGGGCTGGAGTGTATTCCATTTGCAGATACAATTTGTGTCCTGTTGACCAAGTAGGACTTGAACCATAGTAAGGCTTATCATGAATGCCAAATCCATGCTGGAGATGGTGAAGTAATATATCATGGTCTATTGTGTCAGATGCTGCAGACAAATCAAGAAGGGTGAGGACTGTAATCTTTCCGCTATCCAATGCAGAGAGAATGTCAGCATCAGCATTGAATACATGATGTATGTTCTAACCCCAGCTGAGTCATACCACATATTTATAAAAATGGTACTAACAACTGCCTATATGTCTGCAGCATGATGCCCCAGTGCTAGACATCACTATAAACTGCCACACAGTGATATGGCTGAAAATTTGTTAAAGCTACATTTAAAATCCAAATCACATATATCTTGAAGAATACAACACCCTCATCACAAGAGAAGATCGCTGTGCCCCTCATCATTATAGAAAATCACTGTGCCATATTTCATGCTTCACTAACTGGAGTTCTTTTCCAAACACTGTTTATGCAAGAATCATCATTCACTAACACTTATACACTTATACTTATAAGGTCACTATGACCTGTATTTTACATGTTACTGGCTGAGTTCAAGCTTGAGCTTTTAGCTCATGACTACATAAGTTTATGGCATGCTATGTACATACTGTCATATATAGAATCATGAAATGTCGGGATGCATCTTGACAAATTGTACTCCCTTATTTTAGTAGTGGGTCATTATATCCCATATTTAAAATTCACTGACTTGGTTAGATTTTGTTTGATGTTCATTTCACATGCTTCATGACATCATAAAAATACAATCTGCTCCTTTTTCACCAGTGGTTGACCGTGATAGATTTCCTTATTTCTAATGCAAATGCATAACTTGCTTAACCAGTCCATGATAACCTAAGTAAACATTTCTCATAAAGTTGACCCACCATGACCTTTTATTGCTGTGGCTGTACTTTGCATTTAGATCATGACCACATGAGTTTTTGGCATATCATATGCATACTATCTTATCTACAATCATGAAACTTGGGGAATATACATGCAACTTGAGAAGTTTTATATCCCTTTACAACAAGAGGTCTCTGTGACCTATATTTCATGCTTCAGTGACATTGTTGAAATGTTGTTTTAAATGTTTATTAATTGGGTGATGTTTATGTTCTCATCATGATACTTGATAATTTGCTGCATCCATTACTACTACACTGTTAAAACCAAAGGTCACTGTGACATACATTGTATGCCTTACTAACATTGGTTATTGTTGTTGTTGTTATGGGGTTTAACGCCATTTTTCAGCACACGATAGGCTATACATGGCGGCCAGTATTAATGGTGGAGGAAGAACCCGGGAAAACCCCAGAAAGAACCACCGACCCTCGAGAAGCTACTGGCAAGCTTTCTCACATACCCACATTGGCTGAATCTTAGACTCGAACCGCCGCAGACAGAGGTGAGATGGCAGTGATCTGTAACGAAGAGCGCTTTAGACCACTTGGCCACTCGGGGCCCCCTAACATTGGATAAGTTTTGTTTATCACTTGTGTTGCTAAGACTATCCATCACGCCTATGTTTAGCCTGCGTCATGGATAGTCCAAATATATTTCTGATAGGTCTGAAGCACAAACTTACAATCTTATCATGAATTTTAGTAATTAAAATATCTTAATAATAATATTTATTTTAAAACTTGTTTGTGTTTATGACCACATTGATTCATCCATACTAGAAATATATACATCCTAGCCTACTCAGAAAACCATTTCTGGACAGTGCATTTGGAAGTAGTAAAATGTTTCTTTCCATAATGATTGGACATTGTAAATCATGATAGGTTTCCATCAGCAGGTTAACTGTATGTTGTACATGTGAATGATTATAGAAAACAGAATAGACTGAACACTTTTCATGGAGACCTCAGCTGTAGTTGCTAATCAAGGTAATTATGGATGCAATGATATGAACTTTGTACTGCTGGATGACACCAGGGTCACTCATCTGGCATGTCAGTGTTGACCAGGATAATAGCCTGTCAAGCAGACTTTAAGAACAATGATGTTTTAACAAAAATAATTATGCAAAATACATCATTAAACTTTTATCTATTAACTCATTATATTATGCCTACTTTGATATTATAGAAAAAATATAAGGAAATGAAACCCATGTTAAAAGAAATGTCAAGAAAAGGACAATGAGGTATATTGTATTAGTCTCATTAAACACATCACAAGTTGGGCAATATGCATCAGTAAATTCTAGTTAGCACTAAGGAAGGCAGGTGAGTGATGTTGGGCATCTGTCATTATTATCAGAGACGTTTGCCTGTGCATGTCAGAACATTACATGTATCATGAGGTAGATCATCTAGGTCTTTCTAAAATGTCTTATTTAGCATGTAAATTAGACTGTGCATATTAAAACAGGGTTATGTTGGACTGTCTCATTAAAGACAGGAAAGTTTGTCACTGAAACAACTGGTCTTACTGGACATGTATTTAAAGTCAAGGTGAACAGTCACTGCATCTCAGAGCATTCTATGCAACATAAGGGAAAATATGTAGTGTAGCTGGACTATCTCAGTTAACATAAGGGGTGTCTGCAGTGCACATTAAAACACTCCATTTACCTTGAGGGAAGTAGGTTATCAAGCTGGATTATTCTCTTTTAACATGAAGAGTCTTTAAAAATATATTAAGAACATACAGTTTTGTAATGAAGACATGCAGTTAGTCGGGCTGGACTGTTAAATCTAACATCAAAGAATGTATTCAGGACAATCCATTTTGTGATGAGGGATGCAGGTAGTCTTGCTGGAATGGCCTATCTAGCATAATGGGTGTTAAACAGTATATATCAGAACATTTAATTTACCATGAGAATGGGGAGGTGGTCATGCTGGACTGTCTCATGTTAGGTAAGGAAAGTTTGGCCATGCATATCAGAAGATTGACAGTCTTTGAAAGTCATGGGTGATGATATCAAAATTACAAACAATATCATAAAACATTTTAGAAACCAGTCATCTTTCCACATAGATTGGTGGACTGGTATTAAAGTTTATATTAATCAAGTTTAGAAACAGTCAATTCTTCATCCTTATGTGTGGAAGCCAAGATTTCCAAATGTTGAGAAAAAAGAGAGGAGACTTATGTTCAAATAAACATTTTTCTTTCAGAATTTGTCAAAACCTGCCAGTCTAGTTTCAACCACCTGTTCAACATGAGGAGATAAAACAAGATTCTGAATATGAATTCATTCTCAGACCTGTCAACCCTAAGAAGACCTCAGAAGGCAGTCATTTTTTTCCACAAGTTAGACAAGTTTTCAGTAAGGTGTAATTAACTATCATTTACTGCTATTCTCCAGCTCAAGTAGGCCTAAAAATAAATTTAAGTTTACTTGAACCTTAATTACCTACAGTATAGTTTCACAAACCAGTTCCAAACTCCACTGAGCCCAATTGTTTATTGCCATCTCTCAAACATATTCCTTTAACAAAAAATTAAATTTCACATGGGCTGTGGCAAAGACATCTTTCCTACCATGTGCCATAATCAAATGCGTGATGCCCATTAAACAATTGTTGCCTTTCCCCATAGAATCTGAATATTCCATTTTATTCTTTTGTACTGCTAAAACTTTTTAAGAGGTTTAATGTCCCTTTCATCCTGAAAATATATCACTTAATGGACACCATTTTAAAAATAAGTCGGCAACAGCTTGATCATGCAGTTTTGTCTCACAAAATACATGCAGTTTAAAGTGTCTGAAGTACTACCATCACTGAATTTAATGTGAAACATGGATCTGAATCTAACATGGACAAACAAGTATCCAGATTTATATTACCATAACTTGTGCTTTTATTGCCAGTTTTTTTTTCTACAGTAAGTCTGTATTTCATGGGTCATTTCCTCAAGACTTGCAGCAAAACTGAAAGGGTTGGTAAGACTGCATTGTTACATGTCAGACTGGCACTGTTATCATTTTGGACCAACTGTACATCTTATAATCACATAGATGTGTTCAGGAGGACTTGCAACTTTTTGGAACAGCTATATTGGATGTTTGATCAGTCAAATCTTTTAGTGAAAATCCTATGCCGATATGATACATCTGTTCAGGATGAGCAGCTGTAACAAGATTTTAAAGATTACAACCATGGCTGCCAGACTGGATGTGTGATTAGGATCAACTACACTTCATTTAAAGTCTTTAAAATCATCTTTATGCAACCATTCTCATTCAGAAGTAGTGATAGCTTGATTTTCATGAACACCACTGTGGCAGTCATATTAAATTCTAAGGGGCACCATTTCCATTTAGGACCAACTCTTGCGAAAAACTGATATGACAGTCCATTCTCGAGCAGTAAAGACAATATTTTCGAAAACACTGTAATACATGTTTTCAGAGGGTGGGACAATATGTTCACTTTTTAAAATTTTCTATTATTGCTTCCGGCGGTTAAGGAGTAATGATAACAAACTTGATCTAACAGAACCTGGACAACAAGTGCAACTGGTGTACGACCATTCATAGTAAAATGATACCTTGGTCTTGCCTTTTATTTACAAGCAAAGAAATAAGCTGAATACAAAGTTATCATGATGTCATTTTATTGCATAAAAAGCTAAGTTTTCTATTGCTTGTTTATAAGTTAGACATGATAAGAAACTTTGTAAAAAGTTGACATGATGAATGGAAATTTTAAAAATATTAGTATTTCATCTTTTATTCAATTACTCGCTCATACACACCAGAAAAACGAATAAAACTCACAGTATCTTGTGCTAACAAAACTTTCTTTTATGCCGACAGTTTTTGTACTTGTGTTGTTCTAAATATAGGCTACTTACACATTACTTAATAATCAACATTATATTTGACATACCAAAGTAACAGACGTTTTACAAAGCAAATCTGAACAATCTCAGCAGCAGAACCCATTAGATTTTGATCTGAATACAGGATGTGTTTATAGTGCTTTCATAAATTGGTTCATACGTACATTCAAAGTATTTACTAAACATGAATCTTCATGATGAATCTATGTTCGAATGTTCATAGAACTTAAAACTGCAAAATATGTATTTGTGGGATTACATTTGTAAATCCAACAAGCTCCAAGGACAAGTGGTATCAAACAAAATAAAGACCAAGGTGTAAACAACATGAATGCTAAGTATATGAAGATGGGAAAATTGCAATAGCCATTCAAATTCAATTTGAAGTCCATTTCAGTAATTTGAAGAAGAAAAAAATACCAAGCTTGTTTTGAACACTGGTTTCATGAAGATTTCAAATAATCAGCATGCAATTGTTTTGTTTTGTTGTTTTATTTTTCTTATTCAGTGTTGAGACCTTTTAAACAAGCAGGTCCATAATATACATTCAATGAGCAATGGTTGTTCTGTCAGGAGTATTGGTTAAAACTCAATAAACTGACTTTTAAGTTTGCGATTTGGATTTTTAACATAACATTAACAATTGTTCAGTCATTTCGCTACAATGTCTGCAGTGTGGCAGATAATAGTGATGTCTAGCACTGGGGCATCATGCCGTAGACATGTAACATGATGTCTCACCCAGTCACATTATAATAACACCAGGCCGACCAGTCCTAACATTAACCTCTTAATGCTGAGCACCAAGTGAGGCTGTTAGTACCATTTTTGTAAGTCTTTGGTATGACTCGGCTGGGGATTGAACCCACAACTTCCCGCATCTGAGGCGGATGCCCTAACCACTACGCCACCAGCAGTTAACTTTTAAATGAAGGTCACCATACTCAACAATGAATTTATGCACGTGTAGTGTCCTCCTAATATACAGAGACTTCATATTATCTCACTATAAATATGTACGGTGACCTAATGGTGACATGAAAGATACCTGAGCAGTCCATGGGCATGGTTTAGAAGACAAATATAAACCTTGTATAAATACTTATTAGTCTGATTTCTTTTTCTTCAACATGTGGTGTCCTCATTTAAAGTTTAACCAGTGATTGGGTATTAAAAGCTGCCTTCCAATACTATCATTTCATTAACAGCCTCAAGGATAATGCTCCAGTTTTATTACACAAAAAGCATCATGCAAAAAGTCTGATGTACTAGAGAGATAATTAAATCATACACAAAAACTTTAAAACATCTTAAATGTACATGAAATGGTTCTTGAACTGGGGATGTGTTGCATATACAGAAATGAAAAAAATCCATGATGACAAAAATATTTATAGTCCAAGACTCTAAAACATGTCAATTCAAAACTCTCGCATGGCTGACAATCTTCACGAGACTTATGACAGTAATTTGGCACAAAGCAAGTCATAATATTAAAATATTTCTTTTAAAACTGTTGATTAAAAATGTCCATATATGCTTCTTTCACATTCACAATATACATAATGGATAAATCCTTTTCAAAAAGATGCATTTTTGCGTCAATTACATGAAAATGACTACAGTAAATTTTCGGCACTACTTCTTATGAGGGCTATTCCAGCCCGACATTATGTACCCAGGAAAGTCTTTTAATGTTGAGTAGTCACCCACTCTATAATTTTCATATGAACTCCCTTATTTCCCTGGTATATTTTTTTAAAAAAATGCCTTTCCAGGGTCCCATGTACGTGTAAACCTTGCCTAGCAAATTATGTGAACTGAAATTTCCCAAGAATGATAGTAAAAATAACTTTACATGCCTAAATTGTTTCACCAACATAAAGGCATCTATAAAAATGGTGAATAAGTATACAATACTTATCTTGTAAACCAATTACACAATTTTTAGCTATACCAACAGAGTGATTTCCAGTAAACCAAAAGAAATATTCAATTTTCTCAGACAAAATAAAAATTGGAAAAAAACTTTTTATAAGTTAGTTACAAGGAAATAGGAAGCATCATCAGCATACATGTATATTATTAGTACAAAAATCTTTGTTCAACTACAAGAAAATTATGAGACAGAAAATTACTTTTTGGCAGTCATTAACTTCTCATGTCCTTTTTATTCCTACAAGAAATACATCAGAAATCACCCTAACTACTATATACTGTCATGTACGTAGATTTTCTGTTCTGAATCAAGCTTACTTCAAATAATACCAGTTGGAAAGTTTTTGTCGATTTTATACCCTTAAGTACTTAATATCTTAATGAAGTGAAATAGATTTTCTAATTGTTTTTAACAAATTTCTTAAAGATGCTGTTCACACAAGTACTATTGAAAGCTGAACATTCTCTTGCTGGTTTAAACTCCTTCTCATACCATCCCCACTTTTGAATTTCCAAATAACTGATGGGCTGATGGATATACACCTCAAAATACATCTTTGTAAATTTTTTCAGCTGCTTTATTTCTATAAACGTTCTTCCATGTTCATAAATACTTCTTATGATTTTGACTTTGCTGTGTAAAGCCATAGTTTCCGAATGTCCACAGTACAAAACTTGTCACTAAGTGTCACCATGTTCGGACTGTTAGACACAAGATGCATTGTCTGCTTATTTATGGCTTAATGCCATTGTCCTGGGCAAGTAAAACCGTGTGCTGGCCTCCAGATGACACCATTACAACTTTCCTGTGAATAGGAAAAGAAATTGTCTTGTATTATGGCAGATATGCATGTGTATCTTTATTAGAACTGGTTGGATAATATCATAATAGGTACATTGATTTATTAATAAATATATGTGTATCAATAAACTAATTAAGCAGGCATCCTCGTCTGTAAAATCAATGTGTACATATTGTCATCCACTAGTTTGCAGACTTGAATGTCTCAAAATCATACAATGATCACAACAAAAGAACAAGTAAAGTTTCCACTTAAAATCACTATGATTTAAAAATTCAAGTAGATATATTTGGTAGGCAGAACATCAGTACCTCCAAATTCTGTATCAATGTATCACAAGCAAAAAAAATTTCAAAAACTAAGAGTTTTTAATTTCCAATGTATAATTTAGCTTTGATAAATAATATGTACTGTATACACTAACTTACAAGTCCAACTGCAAAATGCACAGACCCCAATCTGTCGCATAATGCACCAGCAGATCTGCATCAATGCAGTTTGTATGGTATAATCAGTAGATCACAGGCCCTGAACTGCTGATCATGGTCTATGTTGTTTGCAATTAGAATTAAAAGCAAGCATAAGGTACATATAATCCTCAAAACACTGCCTTTACAATTATATTTTTCATGCCAGTTAGAATATATCGCAACTTTTCCTCAGAAGATGTCTCATCCATGTATACATTACATGCAGACAAATGCTAATAACATCAGTTTATTTTCTTTAGAGGAAAACACTATGTATTAGATGGTTATGTATAGCAGGTTAACTTTTGTAACTTGCCTAATTTTTAAATTTTTTAGTTACTGAAGATACAGACTAGGTTGGTGCTAGAATTTTCCAACCTTGCCCAGTAAAACCATATACTTATCTGATATACCACAAAAGAACTGTGCTACGGAATTCTCCATTCTTGATCTTTCTCTTTAGATTTTAACCTTTATCCACCAGTGTAATATTGAATCATTTTGATAGGTCCATTTAGGCCACTTGTTTTTTTTCAAAAAAATGACTGTATCAATATATTTTTCCCTGCAAATTTCTACCTTAGGACTGTTCCAGTAAAACATACATGGTAAACAGGGAAGGCAGTTTTTTAAAAATATTTGTCAGGGTACTCTGATTGCAAAGTTATATTAAAATGAACAGAAAATTATAAATTGCTTCTATGCATGAGTACCCCACATTAAAAGTGCCTTCCCTGTATGTTTTACTGAAACAGCCCTTAAGAAACTGATGCCCTTTTACATGAATTCCATCGTGAAAATGTGTTAAACTAACAATGATCAGTGATATTTCACTGTAGCTAAGCAAAGTAAACCTTAAAATTATAACTTGCTTTCTTTCTTGTTCTAATTTAAATGACCTTTGATCTAAAATATTTGCATCACCTTTCCTAATCACTAGCTCCACCTGAGTAACTACAATATAAAATCCCTACATGTGAGTAGTCACTCGGTTTGAACAGCTACAACTTTCTATCATTACCATATATACTCACTTACAAGTCAGATATAACTTCAAACTACTACCCTGATCTGATCTAAATATGTGCTTTGTAGGTTATAGATGGATGAGACTTGTATGAGTACAAACGGTATCATGTTGCCCTTTGACAGGATTTCGTTATCTTGGTACCAAATTTAACACAGATTCTAATATTCTGTTAGTACAACACTTGCATATTCAGGATCAGTACTAATAGTCTTGGTTTGGTATTTCTGTCATGTAATGACCTAATGACATCAAAGTATAGTACAGTACATTACAAAGATGTTACAATGTTAAAGTAATATCCAGATTTGCAAATTAGCCGAGTCGTTAATGTGTTGGAATAAAGATTGAATAATTTCTTCAATATTCATCGAATGAAAATGGACCAAACAAACACACAAAAATATCAATGTTGGAGTTAGCGCAGACTCTGATTTGCATTATCTTCAAAATGAAAAAGTCAAAATATAATGTAAACCCACGATTAAGGTTCCTTGTTCTATGCCATATGAACTTAGATCATCTCAAAACTGCATCCTAATATACCTGTGTTCCAGTTGCTTTCCAGCCATTTTAACCGGTTCCCATGCATCTTCTTCATCTCCAGTACCAAGCTGTTTACTTGTTCCCATACCCCAGCCAAAAACGTGACCTGCAAATAATGTTATAAACTGTAATATCATAATACATACAATTTAAATTTGATCTGAAGATGCCAGATAATTCTTGATAGAGGACATTGCTGCCTATTTCTGCCGATATCAATATCACTTTTAGGAAATCAAACCACCACCCCATCTCTCCGACAGTGGCAGTAGGGTCACAATGTAAAATCATATGTGATGTGTCTTTCTACTATGATCGCATATATAATGTTTAGTTACTATGTTTTAGAAATTGCTAATGCAATTTTGTATATCAAACCCAGAGGCAGGTGCCAAGGATAAAAGCCCTATCAAAAGTGGTTAACATAAAGACAACATAACAACAAAGTTTCTTTAAAGTTAAGAGTGGTTTAGGAGATGTGGTAATGGATAGACAGGCAGACAGGCCATATTATCAGCAATGCTTTTTAAAGGTATTTTTGATACTTTATTTTAGATCAATCAAAAGGCTATGACATTTATTTTATGTTACAAATAGACATAAGAAGGAATAATTAATGTAATTAAAGGACATTTCATTTGTTGGGAGGTTATGGGTCAGGTTTTTAAAATCCAAAGGTTACTTACCATGATTAATAGAAATATCAATGAAGGTGAGAAAATGGAATCTATTTCCTAAAGTAATGCCCAGCAATAACCTTAAAAATATTTTAAATATTTTCTTAAACACAGTATGGAATTATCTGCAACTAATCTGACTCCCACTAAGTATTTGGAACAAAGCTGTGTAACTTTCAAGTTTTCATCTTGTTCAATAATTATATATATATATATATATATATATATATATATATATATATATATATATATATATATATATATTAAAACAAACTATACTTTCATGGTTAGAGAATATACAAGTTTTATGTTTTGTATCATTTTTGTTTGGTTGTTTTGTAAAAAAGGTGGAAACAGTTTGCAGCTTTCTGTTTGTAATGCAAATGTTTTCTCAAATTCAACATGTCAACTAAGGGACTGATAAAAAGGGAGATAACTGAACAAAGTCTGGGTCTATCTTCTTTTCTGTAATATTATTTACACTGTACATGAAAGGTTATTACATTTCAAATTTTACAACAGAAACTGTATCAGTTTATTTATCTGTTACCAAAATAATTAGAGAGCTCCTTACCATTGCTAGTCAGAGCAAATGACACAGACTGACCAGCAGCAATGTCAACACATAAGCCATTCTCTATTGGCACTTTAGTTGGCTCCATTTTTTCACCACATTTCTCACCCAAGCCAAGACGTCCATATTCAGCCCGTCCCAGACAATATACCTGACCTGCAACAAGAGTATTTTTGGGTATTGTTACACCTGAAAGTGTTACATTTTCATCATTGTAATTTAATAAAGTTAAGTGTCATTCATTTAAATTAGAACTATTTATAACTTTCCCAAAATTGTGTAATATCTTGCATTAAAGAGATTCAAATTTGTAAAAAAATTATTTAAAAAAAATTAAAATAATAAATTTTAAAAAATTGGTAAATGTTATGTTAAGGTATAAAAGAATCATATAGCAATATAGGTTTTAAACATTTTAATATAATCATTTCCCTTCCACGCGCCTTTAAAAGCTGGAATGCTAATTTCATTATATGCTAATATTCTTATCATACAGATTTGTATTCATGTAGAAAAAGAGCCGAAATGTAAAATATTTGAATCTCTTTTTAAACTATCAGCAGACACATTACAGAACCGCATACTTGTAGCCAAATGCTATGCCGACTTTTTGGAGGAATTAAAAGAAAATATTAAAATACAAAATAATGATCAGTGCAAGTTTGAGCTTTATGCTGTAAAGGTAGCTGGGGCAACTCTGTTAAAACTCATATAATGACCAGCAAAGTAAAAAAAATTAAAACTTTAAAATAATGAAATTTATTCCATTCTGTCTTGTCTTCCTCAAGTCATAAAGAAGTTTGCTTTTATGTAAAAAATGTAGTGATTGAAAGGTCTTTTCAGATGGTACACTTTATTTATATCTGCACAACTAAGATTATACTTGCATTTTTTATACCAATAGTGTGAACAACTTCTATAAAGAAATTTTCAAGAACTCAGACTTGGTGATCAAAGAGGGGGAAGAAACTAGAAAATTCAAAGACCACCTACATTATCCTTGCACAACTCAAACCCTCTAACCAGTTTCATTTAAAGGATGTTCCATTATCTGAAGCTAAAATAACGTCTATGGATTATTGTTCTTATGCTGAAAGTTCTCATGTAAGTGACAATTTTCAAATTAAAATCATGTCTATAATAGCGGCTCTAAATAAATCTTGCACTCAGAATTTGGTATAACTGATTTTAAATGGAATAGCCATTAAAAGAACGTGCAAGCATATTTCCACTCAACAAGGTCAATTATAACTTACCATCAGTATCTAATGCAATTGTGTGATGCTGACCACTCAATATTTTCTGCCATTTTTTTAAATTGAAGCTTTTGACTTGGTCTGGGACAAATCTATTCTTCATGTCATCAAAACCTGCAATCAGTAAATCAATTAATTGTCAAGTGATCATTTATATTCAATATATAACTACATGTGCTTTGACCATTTAGCATTCAATATGTAGCTACCTGTGCCAGAAAACTGTTGTGAAAACAGAAGAAAGCATAGAAAAATCAGACTTACTACCGATATATCTAAGTACATCACAGAACAGGGAATTTGTAGCCACTCTTTTGCATTTTTTTACAGTTTATTCATCAATTTCATTATTCCATAACCTTACTTTGCACTAGTTCAACCTCTCTGATAAAAGCATTCCAAGATTTGTAGGCCACAGAACAAAACAGCCACTAATGGTTATGTACAGCATGCCGTACATATATGTGGTAAGTTATTGGTTAGTAATTAATGGTCATGGATCAATAACTGGCAATGCAGGATAAATCTAATAACAGGCCCTGTAATTTTATGGAAGCAATGACCGTTTGCTATGCTTGCTGAGCCATGCGGTTTAAAACATGCAATGTCAAAATCCAATACTGACTGTTAAAATTAAACACTATTACTTACACAAAATGGAAGCAAACTTAACAACAATTACGACCAAAATCTTCAAAAGTGAAACATGGAGAAAAGTGCACATTGTGATATGCAAGAATGATACTAATACAAAACACTAATAGCCACCACCATAAATTATTCTCATAATTGAAAGAGAACAAATTTTTTTAAAACAACTTACCAAGTTGATAATAATTATTCAGACCCCAAGCATAGATCTGCTGGGTCTTCTGCTCCTGAGCAAATGTGACATATTGGCCTGCCCACACATCTGAAAACTTCAATTTCCTCTTGAATTTTACAACAGATGGAGTTAGAAGGACAACTGCAAAAGAACATTGATAAATTAAGTGCTGCTTGTATTCAACAGAGGCAAGATGCATACAATTTCACATGCCCAACAATGATTTTCAAATGAATGGGTTAGCTGGATATACTCATAGTTTTAATAAATGTTAATGCAATTGTAGAACTTTATTCTTGGATGAATATATGACAATTTAACCCCTTTTATACTTGATACCCATTAATGCATACAGGACAATTCAAAATACCCCTTTTTGTTGAGCCCACCTTTTATATAGGAAATTAACAACATTTATCACTAACAATCAATGCTGTGGACTAGTGTAAAGTCATTCACACAGATGCCAAAGTGATCAATATAATTACCATCTGCCAAGGTGTGCTAAAAAAAAAAAGTGTCATTTAACTGGCTCCAAGACAAAGTCATGGTTCATTTAATTGGTTCTAAGACAAAATCAAGGTTCATTTAACTGATTGCAAGGCAAAAATAAAGGTTCATTTAACTGTTTCCAAGACAAAGGTGCACAAATAGAATGAAATTTTCAGCAGTCTAGTATCAAATGTAATTCTGAAACTCAACTTGATCTGATATCCTACCTAAGCCCTTCCTTCCACCACGTACTGAAAAACATTCTGCTACTCTTCCAAGCTGTCCCTGATCAGCACACCCTGAAAAATCAAAAACAATTTGTTGGAAAATTTAGACTTGTTTATAAATGGCGACATAAAAAAACTGAGCAACTTCATAGTTTTTACTGCTAAATCTCACAGCAAAAGTAATGCTGGGCCATCTTTGTACACATTTCAAACAGTTAACATTGTTAATAATATTTTTTAACAATTACTTTATAAATTATTTCAATATGGCTTTTGGCATAAATACATTTTCATTACAGCAACTATGAACTTGGTTGGATCATTCATGTCCCCATTCATGAATTCAAATGAACATCTAAAAGAATAAATGTTTTGATTCTGCCCTCAAACTGCGCTGAATACTTGTGCAATGTATCTTTTGTTCAGACTATCATACTAAGTATTATCACTGAGACTGATTTTCTTATTCTTAAAATCAAATAAGAATTTGAAAATCAACAATGTTTCACCTTCAGTGTCACAAAACATTCTTCATGTCTACTATTTTATATTTCTTTGCCACTAGAGAAGGCAATCTTGTATATAATATAAAGGAAAGCAAAAATATTGTATGTTGTTGTAATTTATTTGTGAAATAATTTGTTATTTCAATCCTGGTACTGCTTTAATTTGCAATCATACCATAAAGCAAAAGTGTTATTGCAGATTGCCAGATAAAGCTGGAAACATAAAAATCAGTACAAGTTCATGGTCTGGTTTAGTTTCATTGGTGTTTTACAACACAGCAACACTAGTAGGTCATTTAGTTCCAGTGCAATTAGAGTGAAGTGTCTTCTACCCCACAAAAAAACAATTTAGGATATCTGACCTGGGCTGATCTGACAAAATTTCACCTGCAAGTCTGGCATGATAACTAATGTAACAGTTTAAGTTCATATAACCAACCATAAATTGACAAGTTTCAAGTCTGTGTCTAATAATATACTAATGGCAAAGTGAACTAATATTTATCTTTTACCTTATAGAGTCCTAGCTCTCAAAACCATGTGAAAACCTTGGGAGACCCCAATCATCGAAAACTCCTATATAAATATCAGTACACTTGAGACGACTATTTGTGTAAAATTCCAAGGAAAATGACAGACCCTCAAAGGGACTGATACTCTACTTGCTAAATATAATTTCCTGCTTTATTAACTCCTAAGTACTGAATCTGTCTTTGATATTCTCATGCAATAAAATTATTTTCAAGATGATCACCATAGAGATCAGATTGGTACCATTTGCATTTAAAACCAACTAGACTTTGTAAGAACTGTGCTGGTAATAACCCATGTCAATATGCCTTTCCATTTAGGAGGAATAGCAATAACAAGATTTTCAAGATGGCATCAGGTCTCGCATTGGCATTTCATTGAGAACAAGACATCATACGAAGTCTTTTGGTGAAAAACACCATGATGATTTGACCATCACTCAAAAGAATAGTGATAACAAGATTTTTAGATGGCCATAGGGCAGCAGACCATTTTCATTCAGGACCAAACAGATATCATAAGTGTTTCAGTGAAAACCCCACGTCTATATGACATTTCATTCTGGATGAGTAGCACTAACAAGATTTTTAAAATAAATGCCAATTAAGACCAATTAGACTTCAATAAAAATATTTTGAAGATGACATGTGGCCCTATTTGATGTCTATGCAACACCATTTTGGCTTAGGACCAACTAGATCCTGAAATGAATGAGTGTAAGGCTTAAAGACAATCATATGAGTTTGTTAGGAGGATTAAAAATAACAAACTTGTACTAATGGATAGATTGGTCTTAGGCTCTTCTGATCTATGGCCAGTAAAGCTAAACACCAGTGACTATCCAGTTGTGTTGATGTTGCTTGTTCTTGCCATTTTATATCTGATGTTGTTGTTATTGTTATAGGGTTTAACGCCATTTTCACCACAAGACAGGCTATACATGGCAGTCAGTATAAATGGTGGAGGAAGAACCCGGGAAAACCTCAGAAAGAACCATTAACCCATGAGAAATTACTGGCAAGGTTTCTCAATGTAACATTGGCAGAGCCCGAGACTTGAATCCACATAGACAGAGATGAGAAGGCGGCAATCCATAATGTTGAGCAATTTAGACCACTCTGTGCCCCTTTTATAACTTTGTGCGAAAAATATATTGCACCAAATAAAAGTGTTGACTAATCAAACCCATATTAGGTCTGAAATTCCCAACAAATATCAGCTATTGTCATGAAAATGTGAACAGCAATTAAAAAAAATGTCAATTATATACCTAAAGTGTAAATATCTCCTTTGTCTGTAAGACAAGCTAGATGATCTCCCCCTGAGGATACCTTCACTACAACTTCATCAGGAAGAAGCTCAACCGGCTTGTGCTGAGGTCCTTTCATCGTCAAGCCAATTGACCCATTTGCATCCTGCAAGAAAATTCAAAGATGAATGAAAATAAATCAGTATACTAATTTTGTTTATACAATGTATCGCAATGACCTCTGACCCTCATTATCCATCCTCATCTCTTTATAAATTAAATTATCTCACACAGCACATTGAAAATTAGCTAAGAAAAATATTCAGAAGACCATAAAATATACATGTTTTTGCAATATTTTAAAGTATTTTTAATTGAGACTTCAGACATATGTACTATTCACCAATCAGACATGGCTAGGTGGTATTATGCAACTTGTTATCAAGTTGAAGATTATGTTCAACAGCGCATGTGTTTTTCCAAAGTTTTGAATGAGAAAAAGCATCATACACTGTTGAACATAAAGTAGGTGAATTTAATTTTCAATTTACATTTTTCTGACAAACTAAAGATAGTGTTAAATATGTCATATTGTCCCAAGAATGAAATCCTGTTCAAAAATTGAAAAGGAATTTATATTGATCCAGATGAAGACTATCAGGCAGCATTGTATTCTGAAGACTGGATAAACACATTTATGCATCTATGCATGCACATGTGCTCATATGCGAAAAGTTCATAAAAGGCAATAAATGATTATGTAATTCATAAAGTTAGACTTTATGTTCACCAGCACAGTTGTTGCTGTTGTGGGTTTATTGCCATTTTTCAGTACATGACAGACTTTACAGTCAGAAAGGAACCATGGAGTACCCCTAGACCACCAACCTACTGGAATCTAGTGGCAAGCTTTCTCACATACCCATTTTGGCTGACACAGAAATTCAAACCCAAACTGAGATGAAATTTGCAACTGATCTGTAAAGGTGACTGCCTTAGATGACTTCACCACCCAGGGTCCCTCAGCATTGCTGATAAATGGGACCAGCATCAAGTGGCTAAGAGAATGTCTGTGTGCCGCGTGTTCCAAAACTTCATACTAAGACCATAGTCAAACCTATTTATCCTCCCATATGTATAAAGGTAGAATAACAAAGTACCATCCATATTATATCTTGCCAAAATTGACACTAACATCTCACAGAAACCTCAAAGCATATATACATGAGGCTGTATTAATCCTCTAAACACTGCTTTAGTTTGTCAATTTTATAGTTTGACAATATCAAACTTGCAGGCTTTCATAATCCTATAGATGTCTGAATGTAGTAAACTAAAGTATACACTTCAGTAACTGAGTCAGAGCCGAATAAATACATGGAGCTTGGGTACACTGCCTCTTTGCAGAAAAAACAAAAACCACTGCCACATTTTTATAACATGTCCATAAACACTACAGTGAAGAAAAGAGCAGTAAAAAGGGGTCTGCCTATTAATTTGCCATAATGCTAGAACCTTGACAAGATGTTACAGTAATCTTAGACATCAACAACAACAAAAAACTAGACAAGACTGTATGACATAATGGGGCAAAACTGAAAGTTCTTAACTGCATTAAAAAGACAACTTTAAGGCAAATAAAAGTCTTGCTTTTTCATGCACAAGTTTGTGCCCTTATAAAAAGGTTTACAATAATGACTATTCTAATGACTGTAGTTTATGTACAAAGTGAAAACACAAACTTACTCTGAAGTTTCCCCAAATAAAGACTCTGCCATCATCTGATAATGCTGCAGTGTGACTGTCACCAGCACTAACCTGGACAATTTTTGGCAGATTGCCCACTTTCCCTGGACGCGTCTCTGAGCCCTCCTCAGATGTATCACGTCCAAGTGCTCCCTCGTCATTGCACCCAAATGTATACACCTGAAAAGGTAACATTAATGTATGTCATGGGCTGAGTCTCTACAAAATTTTGGGCCACCCAAACTAAATAATTTTGGCTTCTTCATTGACATGCAAATTTTCCAGTAGTAGTAACATACTGACTAATTACCTAACGACTAATTAATTCCCCAAAGTACAAACTACAATTAAAGTTCAAATGATGAAAAGCAATAACTCTGTTAAATTTAATATGGTCTACAGGTAAAGTCAAACTTTATGCTGAACAGAATCATACAGCAGAATCGTACAGTCATTCTGTACCCATTGAGCAGCAACTGAAATCAAGTCTCCCTGTATAAATGTCAAAACTAAACCAAAACAATAATCATGTCAAAATTTGGAAATCCAGAAATGCTAAGTTGAAAAATAAGAAACTGTTGATTCTATCCTGCTCCTTTCCTAAACCATCAGTGTCTCTTTTTTTTAGTTTTACCAAAGCGGCATGGCTGAATGTCCCTAAATGATACGAGTCTATAAAATGTTATTTAAGCAGCACAGGAAATGGCAATCATCTTTAATTTCCTAATAAAACATGAGGTTAATTGAGCCTACAACAGTACTAAATTCATGGGTAACACTTAATGGCCCGTCTAGAATTTCTCAAGAGCACAAGTAAACAACACATAAAATTTGTATGACTGCCTTTTTGAGCAAAATGTGCCAGATCAAGGTCTATGCTTCTGTCTAAAGTTTTCCAGCAGCATAAACAGTCTGGACTTCATTCAACTGGCACATCATGCAAGAGCATATCAACGTCCTAGTCTGATCTGTTATACACAGATCCTGAAACTCTAATGACTCTTGTCCAAAATAAACATTCTGGTGATTTCCAAACTTTAATATAAAAGCTTTCAAAGTTGTAACAAGATGTGACAAAAAAGAAACCAATAAACCTAATTTTTATGAACAGTAAAATGTGGCATTTGCAGTTCAAGATTCCAAAAAGCCACTATGGTGCTGAGAAAGAGAATGAAAGTGTATAGAGATTGAGAATTAGTATATCGATTGTGAATGTGAATTTGTATACAGAATGAGAACTTTATTTTTACACATATTTACCTCTCCTTTAACTGTGACACAGACAGTGTGCATTCCTCCACCACACACCTGAATGATTTTTTCAGGGATTTCGACCAAGGTTGGTCTGGACTTCTCCATCACATCCACTCCCAATCCCAACTGACCCACATCACCTTCTCCACAAGTCAGAACCAAACCTGGTCTAGTGGCATGAGATGAGTGGCTGACTGGAAATGAAAAGAACATGGACAGTACATTAAACACATGTAACATTATGCACTATTCGGTTCTATGCTTTTTCCTTCTTCCACTACAAATGTGGTGAATTATTTCAGTTCTACATTTTTTAATTTACAAGAATTTTTTTCTCAAAATCAATAAAATTATTTTCGCTTTAAATCCTCATCCATGTACAAATTAGAAAACTTTAGCAGTAAACCCCAAAATCAAAAGGTTTCTGTTTTACCTTAAGTGCAAGCTATCCACAAAATTTGGGTCATGAAAAAATCCAGTTTTTACAATGACTCTGACCTTTTACCTTTTGAACGAAAGAGGCCATTCCCACCTAAATTTAGTCATGATACATGGTTTAGAAATGAATTATCCTGCAACACATTTTCTTCCCTCAGTCAGTGATTTTCCCCTTAGATTCTTTAAGTAAAAAATTGATAGGCTTCTTTCTTACTCAATGAATGCCTAGTGGTTAGAGTGTCTGCCTCGGATGCGGTAGGTTGCAGGTTCAAACCCTGGTCGCTTGGTACTCAGAATTAAGTGGTTAGTACCAGGACTGGTTGGCCTGGTGTCAGGATAATGTGACTGAGTGGGACCTCATGCTACATGTCTGTGGCATGATGCCACCTTCCCCCAGTGCTAGACATCACAATAAACTGCCACTGCCAACATCATAGTGATATCACTGACATTTTTTTTACAGCTATGTTAAAAATAAAAATCACACACACACACTCACACTCAAAGCATATCTACAAACTGTCAAGGTATATTGTCCTGAACATAAATTTGTAGAGCCCCTTTCAAGCGAAATTTATCAAAAAAATCAATCACTGCTTGAAGTACAAGCCATCCACAAAATTTAGTTAAGTACATGATGTAGAACTAACGTTGTGTCAAAACTCAATGACCGTGATCTTATAACTTGTGACCAAATTCAACATGTTGTTAAGCTCAAACTATTTACAAAGTTTTTTAATTGCAGATGGCGAAGTTAAGTTATTGCAAGGAAACATAAAAGGGAATAGATAGTAATCCATTGCAACACAAGTGCCACCCAGTGACAGGCACACAAAACAGGAAGATGTAAATAATGATGGATGCTGTAGGTTGGGAATAATAAACACAAGTGATGCCAAATAGATAAATACAGGTAAAACCCGTTATAACGTGATTCGTTACAATGTGATTCTGCTTATAATGAGATGGCAGCATGGCTCCCATTTTCTAATTTAAGGTGACCTCTCTTTTTAACATCCTAAAAACATGCTCTTGGAAAAGCCAATAATTCGTATCCCTAGCAGATTATATGAACAAAGGTTAGTTAAAAGTGATGACACTGAAATTTCAACGCAAATTTTCTATAGGGAAGTTTTTGGAAAATTTTTTTAAGCGATCCTGCTTATATCGCGATGTTATTATTTGCACCCTGAGTATCACATTATAACAGGTTTACCTGTACAGAGCTCTAAATTTATAATTTCTTACTTTTGTGCCTTTTGTTAACATTTTCATCAACACTAGCTTCTCTGACCCTCTTTCTGCCTCTCCCAGGCATCTGAAAATGAAGCATAAATTCAAATACATCTATGATGCTATTAGAATGTTCATGGTTGGAACGGATGATATCATAATCCTGACTGGAAGAATAAAACTGTCAAAAGACTTGAAGATGTCAGCAGAGAATAAAACTGAAACAATTTAACGGCACTTAAATGATATTTCTTTGCATTTTATAGCCAATAATATAAGTGCCATTAAAGCCAGCGTGTCTATATATATATATATATTGTGTTGATTCTAAGCATACTGACATCATTGGAAAGTTTAAAGAATGAATTAGTTTCAGAAAATTTAAATTAACATTTTCCCAACTATATTAAGACTACGATATTTTGCAATCCAGGTAGTGTTTACAACACCCTGTCAATTCACTGTATTTACACACAGCATTGAAGAGCAAATTTATCTCATAATTTTGAATGCAGTATAAGCAAGTTGGCATACAGATCTCAGAATAAGGAAGTTGCCAAGTTTGAGTCCTGGCACTGCATGAATTTTTCTGGGGTGAATGAGTATTGAATATGGACCCTGTAGTGTAGAAATTGCAAAACTCGAAATACAAAAACTTTAAAAAATATTTTTACAGTTTTTAAAAAGATTACTAGGATTTATTTCAAAGTAGTAATGAATCCAATTTTGTTTTTTTTTATTACATGGATATTGCCCTATAAAAATTCCTCAATGGTCAAACTTACATTTAAATGCCAGGACTGAAGGTACGAGGTAAACCTGTGAAGAACTTTATTCTCAACCAAGAAACATCTTTTAAAACCATTTTAAGCCCTTATTAAAAATGAGACAGAGTATAAGAGAGTTTCAAACACCAATGTACAGACTATTAAATGTAATAAAAATTCTGTATTTTTATCAATGTGCATAACAAATTCAGTACCTTCAATGATAATTTTTTTATGCTTTCTATTGTATATTGCAGCCTGAAATATCACCAAGAGTCCTAGTCATTTCCCTATCAAGCAGCATACACCACAGGGGTTCGTTACAAAGAAAACTTGGAATCTAATCTGTAACAATATTGTTACAGGTTAAACTCCTAATTTTCTTTGTACGGAACCCCTGTGTCATACACTTGCCTAAATAACAGTTTGTGTCCAAGACATTTATATAATTCAGAGCATACCTTTTTTCAAAGTAATCAATTAATCATACAATGTTTTACTTACATATCCTTTACTATCACCTGCATCAACTTTTAAATACATATTGACTATAACTGGCAAAATTTCCAACAATTTTCCTTCCTGATTCAGCTAGTGATCTTTCTCAAAGCTAAGAATATATTCCAGTAGTTTGATGCATAACTTATACTAGTTGTATACAAAGCATCTGTGATTATAAAAGTGACCAATCATATACTAATTAGTTGTATTACAGACCCTGGCATGGGTGACAGCTTGGGCCTGAATTTATTCACTCAAGCTGAACTTTCTCTCCACTCCTCAAAAACTCAACAATCACTGACAGAAGATGCCAATTATCCCCCTGATCATATATCAAAATGTTACCAGTCTTTGTCATGCCATCCTGTCCTAATTACCTACTCTTCCTGACTTGAGATTACCAGAACAATAGCAATACTACTTAGTAAGCAAATCTGCCTACAATCCTTACAATTCTAGATCAGTATCATAAACAAGAAAATAACAATTACACATTGTTGCAGTTCAAATAATTGATTTCAGATGTAAGCTTTCTTTGTTACAATTGATACTGGCTAAAATTACTAATTGTTAACAAGAGATTCCTCAAACATTATCACCTAGTAAAATGAGACCAACAACACAAAACTTAAGTAAAGAAACTATAGCACTGAGGAAAATTTCTCACAAATCATTGAAGCAAATAAGAGATTATTATACAAACAGAAATCAAATGTGCACCACGTTGTTATCATCCAACTTTTTCAACAAAATTTAAAAGTTTAAAAAGAAACTTTCTCAATACCTGAAATGGCGTATACCAACATTTATCTAAATAAATACAAATAATTATATGAGAGAAGAGATTATGACAGCTACATATAAAGGGGGAAAAAAAAGAGTGAACAACTTATCTTTACAAATATAGATTAAAATTACTAAACAAATATTAACCAACAAAATAAAAAAAAATTTCCTGGATAAATTATAAAAGAAAACCAAGTGGAGAAAAGAAAGAAGTAAATATCAAAGATGAATGAATACAATGTATTTCAAAAGTAACAGTAAAATATCAGGTGATGTGTCTTACGTAGTCCTACATGTAAGACCTTTACGCTGATATTTATGTTGTGGGCATCAAGGTCTTACAGCCTAACTAAGGGTGCTGTGTAGAGTGTTTTTATGTCGACTAACATTGTTACGAAAGTCAAATGTTCAGGAATATTTCACACAACTGGCAACTAAAATAATGACATTTTCTACAAAGTCATAATGTTTTAGTCAAGACTTTACTTACTTTGATGTCTTTTCTCTAATAAATTAAAATTCTCACAAAAGAAATGGACCCGTTTTCAAGTTTCAGTGGCCTACATTTCAGCTGGCTGGAAAGCGATGAAAGACGAGAATGCCGAAATCGGGTCGAGTTGAAATATTCTTTAACGAAATAAATAAAAAATATATTAAGCCTATTGGAACTGTAAGCAACCTTTCTTTTCGTTCAAGGAACATATTCTCAACATGTATCTACTTGAACTTACTTCGGCATACCGCGACTACCGTCGCATTGCAACAAATTCAAATGTATGTCAATGGAACATGAAATTGAGTCCATTTGCTAGTATATTATCATTCTACCAGGATAAAGACAACACAGTAAGTATATTAATTACACATAAATAAGTGGAAGAGTGTCAATACTGGCCGCCAAGTGTGTGAGATGTTCATGAAACTTTGATTACTCATTACGATGTCAACGACAGCGGAACACGCCGTTATTTGGATAGTAAGACATAGCACTAAAACAAAAACAAGTGCTACGTCTTACATTGTAAGACTAGGTCCTAGGTCAGAACGGGTCATGGGGGTAATCTGATGTAATTTTATCACTCGGTATGATTTTATTTTTCTTCAGAATATTGCTTTGTTTGTTTTTTCAAGATCAAGCTAGCGTCGAGCACCTTAAGACCACCCTAAAACAAAAATGTTGACGAGGTTTTACATTGTAGGACTACCCCACTGTTACTAAAAGAAACTGCAACTTCCTACTCCTGATGTTGATTGATATACAAAGCTCAATCACTTTCTTAATTTATTTAGTTATTGTTATAGTGAGATTGTGAGGTACTGCAATTTTCAAATTTTAACCCTTGCTAAGCGATCACGCTCAAACGCATTGCCTTACTTTGTAAATTCAATCTCGTTTTAGACTGATTGATTCCGTCTCCGAATATATCTTTTATATATCATGAAATCAGCAGTCTTCCGCCCTTAAGCGTCGGTTTGAGACACGATGTGACCGTAAACGACGATTTTTGTTATCAAACCAAGAACACATTGCCCGACAATTCAAGTGATGGCGCCAGGCATGCGCATTGTCATTTCCTGTTCCTTTCTTTATATATCTATATAGAGTATGCCGTTCATGTTACCGTGCCAAGATTCTTCCACATAACAGATGGGAATATGGATACATAGTCAGGACGAAAATCAAAGTCACTAGCGCAAAGAAATGAGATGTCATTGGTCTCAGACACGAGTAAATTATGAAATATGATTGCTATGCAAGACTCCATAATTTAATTCTCTCTCTCTCTCTCTCTCTCTCTCTCTCTCGTAAAATACAAATAATGAGTCGAAATTGTAAAAAGTAGATTAAAATATGTGCATGAATAATGATGTTATAAATCAGGAAATGTCCCCCTACGTTACAGCGTATTACAATAAAGTTTTTCCACCAAGGCAGACGTGCATACGGTACATAAATAATAATAATAATAATAATAAGAAGAAGAAGAAGAAGAAGAAGAAGAAGAAGGACTTAGTACATCACCTGATCGTTAGAAGCTCAAGAGTTTTACAATATTTGATAACACACAAAAACATATACAACGTCAAGGTTGTAAAAAGAAACACCATGAAATTACAAAACAAAAACATGCTGACAATAATTAAGGAAGTAAACAGTAGGTTTTTAAGCCTTTTCTTGTAACGGAAAGAAATTTTAAAAGAAATTTACTTAGTGTATATAAAGATTACGTTTTTCATTCATGGAGAATGCCCCTATCAAATTTGATCAAAATTACATTTTTAAAATAAAATCGAAGCTTTTAACGAAAGGCACATTCGAGTTTCAGCAATTTCGACGTACGATTGAAATATTTCATCTGTATGCATACCTTGTAAAATTATGTACAAAAACAGAAATGATTAATAAAACGACATAACTAAGAAAAATTACCAAAAGAGGAAATGGGTGAAAAGACAATAGATGATATAGAAAGAAAGAAAGGGCTGACAGAAATTGTGGCAGACGAAAACTAAACGCTCATTGAAAGAAACTAAAATGCCGGTTTTTAGGACGTATAATTGATTGTTTTAGCTCTCGAGATGAAGGTCTCTTTTATTCCTGGATTATTGTACACGAGACAGTAGATTTGCATTTACAAAACTATTTTTTATTGTGATATCCTTAACAGTAACGAATCAATGTAAGTCAATGTTGAGTTGTATGTATCTTGCAAATCTTTGGAAATAAATATTGCTTAAGTAAACAAAACATAATACTTAATAACTTTGCCAAAACTATCTGCAAAAATTAATGTAAATGTAGACGTCACAGAGTTCATAATCATAGTAATACAAATTTTTAAACAGTAAACTCTTGCAATTATGCGGTTCAAATTTTGTACCGGTATCGAGATCACCGACGTTATGCTTTTGTTTCGTTACTGTTGGTGTGAGACAGTGCCAGTACGCTTATGCTTTCTACTGAATCCCCCCAAATCATGTTTGTAATTGCAGTTGACAAAGTTTCTTAAATAAATTTGGTTTAAACGAAAAGTGTATAACTTAACTATGGTGAGTAGATTTTCTAAAAAATATGAATTTGAAAGCTAAAATGTATAATCAACAGTGCTCGTGAAATTATTTGACTCAATATTTATGTACTAAAGAACGATTTCAGAGAGCCAAAACACAAGTGCTGGGAGCGGATCCTCCGCGACGGTTTTAACGTAGCGTACGAGATTTATTTGTGCGTTAATATACATTTCCGGCAAGCTCAAAAGCGTAGATATTGTTCAGGTTCGTCTTCAGCATAACGAATGAAACATTTTGTGGCAGTTAACATACAGAGTTAATATGGGCGATAGATATAACATTCACAGTCAGCTTGAACATTTACAGTCTAAATATATCGGTAAGAAAGTAATTTTAGAATTACATGATGTAGCTTCTTCATTGTCTTGTAAATGAAATCTCATTGTGGAGTGCGTTATCGAGCGTTGGGATCACCTGGGCTCGTATCGTTGCTTACAGTGTACCTACAATATAATATACGTATGATTTGTATGTAAATTGTAAGCAACTAATCGAGCACCTGTGGATTTGATGAACTGTATATTCAAAACATGAATGCAGATTTATTCATATTTTTATAATAAGTGGTCGGCACTGTTGAAGCTGTTTAGTACCTTTACTGTAATATTTGGATTTAAGAAATATTTATGCAAATTCAGAATTTACCTTACCTTGCCAGAGATAACTTGAGGGTCACACAGACTAAACATGGCCAAGAGGATTTAAATGAGAAAGTTATACAAGTGGCATACTCCTGCAGTATTAATACTAATATTAGTACTCCTACTTATAGACCAACAAGTAGTACACTGCCTTTTTTCTTCTGACATTACTGGTGGCGGAGACCAATGATGCTTGACAATGTTTGTGATTATGTTTTGCGCCCAGATAGTGTCACACTTGTTGCAGCTCACCAGCAATTAATAAATTTATTTCAGGTGACCTTTGTATGTGGATCGTAAGTAAAATCTCTCTTCTTTTGATAGGTGGCATTAAACCCTTTAGAAACTCACATTTTTAGTATTAATCCTTGTCAGAACGGAACACCCGTTTATCCATTGGTTATTGACCTGAAATTTTAAATTGGTGATGCATGTGTGGGAAACAGCATCGGCTTAAGGGAAGAGTAACATCTAGAAACCATAGAGACAGCAAGGACTATATCACTAATAAGAGGCAGAGCTGATGACCCTGGTATATATTTTAGCTAATGTTAATGCTGGTATGAAAATCAGCATGAGAACAAAAATTGTTGATAAATGACACATTTTTCTCAGAGTCTTTAGTTTTGTAAGTTGTGATTATTTTCATAGAAACTATGTCCAAAACTGAAACGGAGCCCCATGCAAAAAATCACCGTGAGCCACACACAAAAAATGGGCAAAACTGGCCATGTAGCCATATAAGCTTGCCATAACTGGATATTGAATTTTGTATGTTTGAAAGTTTCTGCAGATTATAATCATTATGTAGGAAGCAAGTTTCAACATTTTGATTTGTGATTTTTATATTGCATTGAAACTTAAATAAAATTCAGTATGAAGTACAGTTCTCAAAGAATATTTGTTTGACAGATTTAAGTGCAATTGGTCATAAAAATAATAATTTGCCCAGATTCAAATTCTGCATGCCCCAAAGGGTCACACAGATTTGATATTGCTTATGAGAGTGAACCTCTGGTCACATTCTGCTGTAGAGTGGCTCAAAACATGATTTTCAACAGTTTCTCAAGTTTTGCACACTCACATATGGAATTCCTAGTAATTGTGGCATAAGCAACATGTATTAGGATATCTGACACTGTGCATATGTCTTCAGCTGTGTCATCAGGTTGATGTACTGTATCTGTATTTCATAGTGATCTGTTGGGAAGACTTGGAATAATTTTCCTTTCTGAACATGGCATAAAATGTCTAAATGCTGTTTGCAGTTTTCATTCCAGAAATGGAATAAATAGGTCCCATTGGCCTCTTCCAGGTTCAGTAGTGGGGTCATTTAGAGACAAGAGTCCTTAGAATGGATTGGATGCTCTTCTGACCAAAATGGACTTAGACAAATTGAAGATTTTTTACAGAAAAATCTAGATGTTCAAATTAGCTACAATGGCATCCAGATTGGATGCAGGATCAGCACTACTGGTATTTTCACTTCAAACTAACTAGACATCATTAGATGTTTTTTGGTGAAAACACAATGTGAATCTGACCATACATTTAGATATACATTTAGAAGTAGTATTTACAACATTCTGAGATGGCTGCTATGGTGGCCACACTAGATATCAGATCTGCATGATTTTCTACTGAAACGAACTATACAGCATGCCAAGACATCTGGTGAAAACCCCATGTTAAATGTTATTTTCCATTTAGGAGGAGTAGCAGTGACAAGGTTTCCAAGATGGTGACCATAATGGATATCGTACTGGCACCATTTTGATTTAGGCCCAAATAGACATCATAAAGGTGAAAACTTGTTGTTATGGATATCTGTTCAAGTGGAACAGCATTAATGAGATTTTTAAGATGGCCACTGTATGTATGCATGTATGAGTGAGATTTGGATTTTTAACATAGCTTTAACTTAAGCCATTGTTAGCTATCATTTTTATTTAGGACCAACTAGACTATGAGATGAATGTGAAGATTCTTGGCAAACTTTGAAGAGTAGCACAGATAAAAAAAAATCAGATGTACACATGCCCGGCTCCTTCTGAATCCAGCTCAGGCTCCTCTAGTACTACAATTGAGTTAACAGGCCATTCCAAAAACAAGTGTTATCTAATTTATCTGAAAGAGACCTTGAGCCCACAGACAAAAATGCTGCATTTTGATTTTGAAGTTCTTGAAAGACTGGTAAATTATTTATACTCTGTTCCTATCTTACGAAGGTTGTCAGCTTAATTGTATAAGAAGCTGTAAACTTTGTGTGTACAAAGTGAAGTATGTGACTTATGAACAAGGAACAGTGCTATTTCGATTCCTTTTCACTGGTTAGCTATAAAAACCACTCACTTGTACATCATGAATAATAATTTGTCGTTTACTCGCACTGACTTGGTAATGCATTGCTGGTTATATATATCTAGCAATACCTGTGTGATTGTTTGACAGTTACGATATGGTGTTAGCAAGTTATAACCTCCAGCATCTGAACTATGACCAATTGAGCTATTAAAAAAATGCAGATATCTTGACTGGTTTCTCATTTATTAAGTAAATTTGATCATATATCATTATCACAGATACTTGTTTTTCTTTGATTTATTACTTTTTACAATACATATTCACTGTTGCAAGCATTATATCCTTTGAATCAATTATAGTTATTGAGTCTGGAAGTCTACAGTTTTCATTTATTTATTTATGTGCTAAGATTAACCATGTCTTCTGTTCAGGACATGACTGTGTTAGTGAACAAGTAAATTGTAGCAAATTGTGTTTTAGTCTGGCTAAACAATGATTTTAAAAGCCCCAATGCCACTGTTTATCATAAATTCACCATTCTTCCAATCTAAAGTTTTGGTAGGAAAGATATGATTCTTTAAAAAAGTTATTTGACATAAACTGTTCTTTGAAATAATCAAGATGTTAGGTTTAAATGATGTTCGGATACACAGTTTATAATCAGGAGGTGCCACCCCTTAATTCAGTAAATGAGGTCACTCGTAATTCCGATCTCTTTCCAGAGTGCTCCAAAAGTAGTGATGTGATACAGTCAACAAATTCTGTTAGTGACTAATCTAATAACAACAACATTGCACACACATTTAATCGAGAGCAAATAAAGGGAGGCATGCCCACTTTCTTAAGAGGATCCAAGAAGAAAAATTATGCATTAGATGAAAATAACACTCGGGTGAGTATTGGTTGATCAGCTGGGTCTCAGGAATATCCATTGAAGTGCAAGCCTGGACTGAATGCAGTCTAACATAGTATGATGTTAGCTTCTTATGTTTACATTAGTGTCATCATCAAAACTCAGGGATCGTCCTGGGCTTCGCCAATGTCGCAAATTGCGATTTTTTTTCCTTATTGGCGACAAAAATATCCCATCTGGCGATTTTTTTGGCGACATACTTTTTGGTTATTTAATTTGTACATACAATCGTGGATTTGGACTGGATAAATTAAAAGGCAGAACGAAAGGAAGTCACAAACTTGACTAAGCAATGCATTGGTATCAATCTGTTACACAAACGATCCTTTGTTCTTATTGACAACCCCATCTTTACAGTGCATTGTTACATCATAATCTGCTTATGCTGACATCTGGGCTGAGTACTGTATGCTGCGATACAGTCAATCATGCTACCGCACTATACCTACAACTGACCGACTTCTGAAGACGCGAATAGAACAGACACAATTAATTGTATGGCTAATCCTTCTGTTTTTTTTTATACATATACCAATACAATAGTTTTGCTGAACCTTCATAGAAAACTGATAAGCTTTGAAGTACCGACAACTGTGTATAAATACAAAGCAAATGGAAACAATCTAAATCACAATTACATCTGTCGCCAGTGCAGCATTTTACTCATTGATCTTTTCCTTTTGCCATCAGTCCTGTGTTACGGCTGCAGAGACTTAAACTCGGCAACAAGAAATAGCAAAAAAAAAAACAGTTTTGCATAATTAATAATAATTATTTATTTCTCAAAATACAGGAGTGAAAGAATCCCTAAGTTGGGTGTGAATTTATGCTTATATATACGGTCCAATATTGCCAGGTGTTGACTCGTGTAAGTTTCATTCGTGGGAATGGAGATCCTATTTTTCTTGTCGAGAAAATTTATACAGCATTCAGTGATCATTCTTGGGATTTAGGAAGCAATTCGCTACAAGCTTTGTGAAGCTAGCCCGGGGGGGGGGGGGGGGGGCTGCTGAGAGACTACTGGTGTCACCTGTCAGCACTGTAGACTGTGAATGTGGATTCAGTAAGATGAACTTCATAAAGCTGACATCAGAAATAAGCTCTGCATCTCATCTCTCGAGAATTTAATGAGAATCAGCATGTACAGATGTGAAAAATTAGACTTTGAAACTGCATTCAACAAGTGGGCAGCCCTAAAATCGCGACGGATCTTCATGTAACACTTTGTAACATTTTGTTAATGCTTCTTGTAATTAAAGTATTAACTAATCCATCTTTTGTAATTTTCATTGCCTGTTACATTAATAGACTAAATTAACACTTGGAAAAATGTACACTACTGTTTTTGGCGACACTTTTTGAAAATTGGCGACAAAATATTCAGGTTGGCGATTTTTTTGGCGACAGCTTTTTAAAAGCCAGGACCATCCCTGAAAACATTAACTTGTGCTGCAGCTATCGACTGAAACTGGTTCACCCATGGATGTTGCTGATCAACATTGGATTAACTCATTCACGTGAGAAATGGCGGGGTTTCTCAGTTTGAGGGAGAAATTACATTGCTCATAATGTGATGAAACATCAGTATTATCTGTTTTTAATGAAATCCAATGGTGTTTAGGACCAGTATCTTCTAAGATTCGTCATTATTCAGATAATTTGGGATATACAACTTTTTGCACCTAATGGCAGTTGCATCTAATGGCAGCATTGGGGATTTATACTATACAGCTGCAGTGAAAGTGAACATTTATTGCAAATAATTAATAAATCCTATGACCCAAGTGCCTCTGTGAGCCTTTTGTAGATATACTGATACTTTAATCCCTTGTGCTCACATAGCTATTTTCCTCTTAAATTGATTTTGGACATTTGAGTTGGAAGTATTTTTTCAATCAGTGGTCATCAGTTGTTCTCTGGATTGGTGCCTAAGCTAATCCAAAAAAGTATAACATTTCTGTCTGATTATAATGTGCATCTTTGGAAATTGATGCACTCATTTGACTTATATTGAGATATGCTCAATTCGGTGGGCCTAAAACCAAATGTAAAGATATTTTATTTCTTAGATCGTTTTATATGCCCAGGGGTTTTTATAGAAGGAACTTTATTGTGCCAAATAATTAAAAAAAAGGCCATTGGCATTGAAAAATAAAGGTCATTGGTACAAGGACACACCCTGTGTTCCCTTAGATAAACCATGTACTTGATTAAAGTTGAAAACAAGTAAAGTCGAAAAGCTGTATGTCTTTTTTTTTTCAATCAGTAAAAAGAACAGCATCAGCTTTTGTAATTGACTCGTGTCACAAAACCCCAGGTCAGTGAGGGCTTCACAGTTACAAAAATTACTCCATGTGTCACTAGAATATTATATAGCTTTGAATCTTTGAACTGAGTGAATTACAAATACAGTTTATCACTGTTTCTGTATGGTCGAAAACATTGCCTTGGACACTTATGTAATTTGTAAAAACTTATGTGTACTACTTTTCCATTTTAATAACCAGGTGATCCAGTTCAATTGTTACTACAATGCTAGGTAGTGAGAAGAAAGTTTAACAACTTTATTTGTTTTTGCAGGTACAGGGCATGCAGACACAAACAAATGGGAATGGATGACAAATCAACATCGGGATAGCTTTGCATCATACATTGGACATTTTGACATGTTGAATTACTTTGCTGTAGCAGAAAATGAGGCCAAGGCTCGAGTTCGATTTAACTTGTTGGAGAGGATGCTACAGCCATGTGGACCCCCTCCTGAAAGACCTGAGGACTAATTTAATGTGCTTCCTTCTGAGAAACCTGAAGATCAGTTTGAATTAATATGAGGACTTTCATACGTAACATCGATTTGTGTCATTAATTCTAAACATCCACAATAAAATGTTTAAACCTGCAGATTCTTCATGTAAGGAGAAAGATTTTAGATTGAAACATTTAATAGCCATTATTTAATCACAACATCCAGTAATTAGTCATAAAATTCATTCATTGTAAAAATTGAAGATAGGAAATACATTAAAAACATCAGTGTTGATGTATGTCTTAGTGAGCAGTCTCATGCATTAAAAAAGGTTATGGCAAGGGGAATAATGATCCTGAATCTAATTAGGTCCAACACCGACATCATGTGTAACCCATTTCTATTATATTTCTCCCAATATGACTATATGTTATAACAAAGAAGACATAATGCAAGGCTTTACTTGCTTGAATATTACATGCTGTGTTGTGTTTATTTTAAATTCTTTTGAGAAGGGCCCTTTTAGAGGAATAGAATTTGAGAAATATTGTTTATAAATTGTGAATTATGCATTTAATTGATACTGTCAAAAATAATGAATATGTTGAAGACTAAAAACCAGTTACATTGTGTAAAATTGGGGCAGTGAAAAATCGAAATGTTCATAATTAGCATAAATGGAGGAATAATGACCAAATAATATAGCCATGCAGATGTGTATCAACAATAATCAGGTGATTTCCCCCTGAATTTCTTTATAGCATCAGTCTAAGCACCTGGTAGCATCACAAAATGTTTTCTAATTCATGTTACCATAATGGAGGGATGGAAAAATACTGTAAATAAAATATGATAGAAAGTGTAGATAGTATTTTTTATTTCCATGATTTAAATGTTCCCATGATGCAGCACTTGATTGTCTTTCAGTTTAAATATCTTTCTTTTCTTCACTACCCAATATCTCTTTACTGTCACATGAAAGCCCTTAAAGGGACAGTCCAAGAGATTCTTCCAGAACTGAAATTTAGCAGCATTCCCAAATCAGAGCATTAAAAACAAATGGCCTTTACTATTCTGGCTTTGGGAGAGAAAATAATGACTGCAGATGTTTAAAATGTTAAAACTTTTTTATTTGCTTCATCATCACTTTTGCAAAATGATAGGTACTGAAGTCAAAACTTAGCAAGTGTCCATGGTGGAAGCCCGTTTCATACATTTATATAATGATTAATTTTATAAGTAGTGGACTTGGGTATGTCCACCATGCCAGTGATTGAACTATACAAACTTAATATTTCAATCATCTTTTTAAGGATCATTTCATAGATGTGAGAGGTATTACTGGTTTACATTGCTATATATTTCCAGTGGCATGTACCATGGTACTTTGGTAGTTTCTGTTAGCAAGGAATGTACAGAAATTCCAAGTAATCTTGTTACAAATTGAAGGATATTTAAATTTATAATCTTTCAAATCTTTGCTAATGTGGGTATGTGAGAAAGCTTGCCTGTAGCTTACTTTGGGTCAATTGTTTTTCCCAGGTTTTGGGGGGCTCCTCCACTAGTTATACTGACTGCCATGTATAGCCTATCTAGTGCTGAAAAATGAAGTTAAACCCCATAACAACAAACATTTTAATCACCTGTTTTGGTATATTTCACATATGCCAACATGTTAGCCAAAATAAATATTTGTGAATAATATTTAGGCCAAATTACACTTTATGAACAAATTTCAGGTTTTAAAAAACTGCCTTTTTGGCTATTTACTAGCATATACTAACATGCTGAGTACACATATTCCTTGATTTTCAGGAGAGCAGTTTGTTTACTGCTTTCATTTTACATAATTTCTAAAATCCACTAAATATCTCGTTTGCTGAGTACATATGTTTTATATTTACTGGCCCTCTAAAAAATATCTGTCCCCAGTGTTCCCTGTCTATTATGTCAATAGTGTAGCTAGTAGGCTTCAGTGTCAACACGCATTTTTATCAACATGTTGTCTAATGTCAGCAGTGTCTTTCACGGGTCGTCAGTTATAGTATAAGCCTAATCATCCCACTCTAGCTAGTTTTTAGATTACACCTTCTTAAAAATTAACATACACGTAACAAGTTCATCTACTGTTAAGGTACTGACCATTTAATTTTTGGAGGGTGTCTGAGATTCTTTTTGGAGCCAAGACATTTTCTTGTCTTTTATCTCAAGATAACAAATATTCCCAGTTAATATAATTGATATAGTGTTATTTTCTGTAGATAGGTGCAAGACATTATTCCATTTATTGACAGATATCAGCCATAATTTTTCTTATTGCTGCTCCTCCAGGAAAAAAAGCATAATTACAGTTTCACCAGAATACTTATGTCTAATTGGTAGTAAAATGTTGAAAATGAAAAGGTGCCACTCATGCATCCAATATGGTTGCCCTCTCGAAGATCTTATATCTACCCCTGAATGAATGGTTGTACATGTTTCAACATTGGGTTTTTTTCTAAAAGACTTTTCATGATGCCTAGTTGGTCCTAAATGGAACTGGTTCAAACATTCAATATGGCCACCACAGATGGATGGTTTTATCAACATGGGAACAATTTTCACCAATGGACTTCGTATGATACTAAGTTAGTCCTAAATGAAAATGGTGCCAATCATAAATCCAATATGTCCAAAACAGTAATTTGAAAATCTTGTTGCTGAAGAATATCAAAGATTGTTTCAACTCTCAGCAGTTAAAAGAAAGAAATGGTCTTGTCTTGAATTCCTGGAAATTCATTGCACAGTCAAGCATTAGTCCATTGAAGTGTGTTGTATTAATGGGAATGCATATCATCAAATTCCACAATTCTAACATGACTAGTGCCAGAGAAATGAACTTCAAACAAAATTGAATGAAAGTCAATAAAACTTTTGCAGTAAGAATGTACAACTTGTCAAGATGCATTCCTTCATGAAGTTTCATAATTCTAGTACAGATAGTATGTACATAGCTTGCAAAAAACATAGTGAACTAAACCCCACAACTTTACCCAAGTCATTAAATTGAGAAATGTAGGTAACAGTGTCCTTTTTATTAAATGAGTAAGAGAGGTACTTAATCGTCAAGTTTCACAATATTTAATCACAGCTGTTCCATTTAAACATACAAAAACATACATGGTGTCTAGGGAAGGCATGTATGCCAGGGTACTTTGATAGCACAGAGTTCATATTAAAATGATAAGAAAATTCTGAATTGCACGTATGGGTAAGTACCCCACATTAAAAGTGCATTCCCTGGTTCCCAGGTAGGTTTTGCTGGAACAGCTCTCATTAAGTTTCACAAAATGAGCCAAGAACATAAAATAAAATTTAACCAAAGGTAGTAAAGTGTATAACAAAGTGGGCCATAGTGATCTGTATTAATATAAAGGTGCAGTACTCCTCAAGCTGCATCCCCTCGACAAGTTCCACAACTGTAGGTATAATTGTATGTACATGCAAAAACCATACGATTATGAACTAATTACAGATACACAGGTTAAGCCAATAAAAAGTCACTGAACATTCCTTTGAAGAATGTGTTACTAAAAGAGATGCAAACAGTCATCACATCTGATTACTCTAGCAGCAGTTCCTGTAAAATGAGCTAAACCCCCATATTGGAGTCATTTATTTTTTGTGATGATGGTGTAGTACTTCTAGCTACATTCCCTATCCCAGTTTTGTGGCTCTGGGTGCAATAGTATGCATACAGGATACAATAGACCTGTGGTATTAATCTAAAATGAAATCTAACCAATAATGTACAGTTAATTTTTACTAAAGCATGCTTTGCTATGCCACAAATTCGGATATGCCATGATCATGGTGCGTCTCCTATAATTTACAATAACTTTATCTATTTCTTAAGTACCACAAAACATTAGTGGCAAAGTAAACAGACGTTTGATTTAATAATTAGGTAAGATGTGTTATATTCTTTAAGAAGTAATATCTTATTTTTTTAAAGAAGCTTTCTCCTTAAGAAGCTTATAATTTTAATTCTTAATTATTGTCTATCAACAATGACACAACTCTTCTTTGTGTTTGTCTTCAATGTTTCTTGTGAATGAATGTTCAATCCATGGTTAACCATAGCCCACAAAATTTTTGCTCAGTCATCTGGCATACTCAGTCAAGCACTAAACAATGCGGAGGTCTTCAGTGTTTTGCATCAGAAATTATAAATCAATTAAAGCAGCAGAGAGGGCGAACAGACCTTTTGCTGAAATGTTATTTTGAAAACTAAGACCTCATAAGAAAAAAATAATAAAATGTCAACCGAAGCCTCTAACTTTACAGAGAGTTTCTCTAATTGGGTTAGTTTATTTTGTTACTTTATTGTTGTTGTTAGTGTTTTTTTAAAAGTATGCGCTGTTTCATTTACACACCGGATGTTTCATTGAGGTCGCGTCCTCTCTGCTGCTATAATTAGATCAACCAAATATTTTATCAAGACCTACACGATATCTTGTTCTAGGATCGTGTAAATTTATTGTTATAAATCTGTGTGGATCAGATTGTGCTTTTGAAAAGAAGTTTTTGAACTTAATCATGTCCATATCCCCACTACACCAAGTCTGCTGAATATTTCGCAGAATATGTGTATCAACTCCATTAAACACAACTAAAATAGTAGTTATTTCTGATCACCTTAGGTATTTGTGTATATCTCTGAATAACAAAAATCACATCAGTATTTTTATGTCCACCTCTAGAAAATATCCGAGCTGGATTTGTTTGTTTATCCAGCATTACGTCGTCTTATACTACAAGATTATTAATAAATTCATCTACGGACGATGCTTCATCAATATCAGTTTTAAAATTAATACTGTCATCACTATCTTTATTTAACAATCTTGTGTTTTTATTAAAATCTATAAGTACGGTACGTCTTAGCATCTCTGATGGTGCAACTAAATATAACTTGTCCCACTTGAGCCATCTCATTATAAGATTAAGCAGTAATTGTGTTTTACCTGATCCTAATGGATCTATTATAATCATTCTGATAGAATTCGGTAATGCTGAAATGTGTTTTACTGGCTCTTGTTTTCGTGTCGCTGAGAAATCAATGACATCCATGTTGTAGAAATATTATACATATAGATGAATCTATATTGCTTATGTTGTAGAGTTAAAACTCCAACCACTGATTTAGCCACGGTTACAGAAAAAAAAAGAGGAAAAATAGCATATGGTGGAAAACGTGCAATAGGTAACAATTTTTTTCTTAGTTTTTACCTAAAATTCAACATAAGGATGTGGTGATATTGCTACATTAATGTCAGAATTTACAGGAACTCCTTGGGCCAAATACCCAGGAGAAAAACCTCTTCCAGGATATAATTATTGCGGTTCTGGAACTCTATATTCGACTTGATAACCAAAATCAACCAAGACCATGCGAATAACCAATAAATAAAATTGATAAAGCATGTCATATTCATGATGTTGCATATAAAAGCAATGATTTACAAAAAAGACATATTGCAGCTGTGGATTTAATTCATGCATTAAAATCCATAAAAGATTTATCTTTTCAAGAAAAATTAGCTAGATTGGTAATAAAATCTGCAATGAAATGTAAAGTATTGTTCGGAGCCGGTAATTAATCAGCCGATTATTGGAATAATGGAATCTATTTATTATAGCCCAAGAGGTTATTGGAAAGGTAGAGCAGCAAGTAGTAAACTTGCTGATGCAGCAAATGTGACACGTTTGGCTGCTGAAAAATGGTTAGCACAACAGGCAATATGGCAAATTTTGCTACCACCACCTAAAAAAATTCAACACACATTTTGATGTCAGCACTCCTAATGAAGTTCATCAAGCAGTTTTTTATTATTTGTACCACACAATACTATACAAATTGGTAGGTGTCAATTAACATACAAATACGCAGTGACTGATGTTGCAAGTAGGTATAAGGAAGCAAAGCCACTATCAACTAAAACAGCTGCTGAAGTTGTATCAGCTTTTGAACGAATTTATCAATGAGGACCCTTGCGATGGCCACAACAATTACAGGTTGTTGATCCTGGCAAAGAATTTCTTGGTGTAGTATCATCTCTGATGAAAAAATATGTTAAAATCAGACAAAAACATACCACAATTCATCGTGATCGGGCAATTTTGAACAGTTTAATCGAACATTTGCTGAGCAGTTATTTGGACGTCAATGTGCAAAGGAAATAATTCAGAAAGATACGAGATCTCATGAATGGGTTGCAAGATTATCAAGTGTGATAGCTGCATTAAATAATGAAATTACTCGTTCAACTTTTATGAAACCCATTAATGTGATTAAAAACAACACATACCAATACAACAACATGACTTTTCAAAACAACCAGTATTAGATAATGTTAATGTAAGATATTTATATGAACCCGGTGAACTTGAAGGTGGCAAAAAAAAAAGAGACTGATCCTATTTGGAGTGTAACGACACATAAAATATCTTGCATGGGTAGACCAGCAATCTACAGACTAGATTCAACTGCTCCTCAACGTGGATTTGTATGTGAACAATTACAAGTAATTCCTGAGGACACACAATTACCACTGCATTCTCTTTTGTAAACTAGTACCTCAATGTTGATTACATTCAAGACATGTCAGTATCACATTTTCACGTGTATGACCAAAACTACTATTAATTCTGTCTATGGTAAATTGTCTTGGATTATTATTTGAATACTGCCACAACATTACTGTGTTACAGCTTGCACAATGATTATTTTGCTGTTGTTTTAATGTCATGATAAATTCAGAGTCAAGATCAGTTGTGCTTATTTTTTTGTCACATTGTTTATAGCTAACTAATTTGTTTCTTACTATATCATGGTTTTACCAGCAGTTTGATTCTTTTTTTCTATGAAGTCTATAATAACCCTCCACAGCTGAGATATTTTTCTAACTCTAGACACTGCGAGATAAACTAAATTCGACCATTCGATGTGATCATCGACGATCCAAACATTTGTATCAGAGATGGTTAATCCTTGTGATGAATGAATCGTCCTTACGTATCCTAGTGTCTACTGAGTTTTGTCACTAGTTAACGTGCTCTCAACAACACTGACAGGAACTAAAACAATATAATTTAATACAAGATTGTGTTTCCGTGACGATCCTGGCATATCAACGTCGATATTCTATCGTTGCATATCTGCTGGTCGATAACATAATGGTACGGGTAGATTTGGATTTTTTTCTTTATGTAACATAAATAATTGTCGATGAAGTGTATCACGAACTATCTTTCTACTTGCAACTATCAAATCATTTGGTCTTCCAAAAATTCCAAAATTTATTAATAGGAGTTTCTGAAATTATTTCACGCATTATTTCACATTAATCTTTATTCTGTTATATTCTGATTAATTTCTTAAACTCTCTTAATTTTGAATAAAGCGCTCTATGATCATCAGTTATTTCTTCATTATAATCTACAAAATTCCTCAGCCATTTGTGTGGAGACAATCCAGCAAAAGGTTGCGGTTGACCATGATCACCGCACATTATTACAGAAGTATTTTTTTTGTCAATAACCAATCAAGAAATGTTTTTAATGTTTCTAACGACACTGTACGTATTCCATCCCAAACGATAATCTTTGGAATGAATTTTTGGATCATGAGTCCATTTATCTCCTTTCCATCAAAAGAATTTAGGATAAGTACTTGATTTAATATTTCTTTCTCTCATTTCTCTTGCGAGTCTGTGTGTAGGGGTTAAAATGACCAAATCAAAATTCCGAAATAGTTCAATCACACGAGTTGTTTTATCGGAACCTTCAGGCCCACTGAGATTAAATGTTTTATGACTAGCTACATGATCATACACTGACGGTGCAGATGACATTTTTGATATTTAATTATTTTTGTAAAAAATATATTTGATTTCAACGTTGGCGGATTCAGAATAATCAAGTATATTTTCTTGTTTTATTCTCCATTCACCCCATGATGCATAAGTGCCGATATTCAATTTTTCCAACAATCCTGAATATGTTTTATTAATATAGAACGAATCCATAGCGACTCTGACAGCAAACTTAGAAACTATTTATCATCGATAATAAATTTATCGAAACGTATGCGAGCATTGAAGATCTTAAATTAGTAAACTGCGGTGACTCACTATCAATATAACCCACAATTGTACCTAATTTAGTTCCGTCCGATAAGTTAGCATTACTTCGACTGATAAATGTATTATTTTCGTTGAATCAGCCATTATAAAATCTAACTCAGCATTGTCTATAATCAATCTTGTACAATGTCGTTTATGATCATATGATCCTCCCTGGGTAAATTTACCGATTATTTTTCTGCCGAGATCTTTTGCGATTTTATTCTCAAAATAGGATTTTCATGATCTGAATATTTCTTTTGTTGTGGTAACCAAACTTCTTTCTGCGGACGATATGATATAATTGCTCCACTTACTGTCAGAAATATCAATATTTTTTGCATCAAGCATATCCTGTAATAATACTGTTGGTACCCAGATTTTTTTATAAAAAATGTTTGCCAAACCAGACATAACAAATCGGATGAAGATTTTCGGCAAACTTTTAAGACTCGATACAAGCGAATCCAGTCATGTCAAAATCTGGTAATGGTCCGTTTATCGATGCTCTGGTAATCTCGTGTATGGGATGACCAAATCGCTCAAAATACTTAGAACACTCTCTCATGACAAGAAAACTTCCAGGATAACATGCAGCCATATCAACCGAGATAACATCTTTATGATCGTATTTACTATTCCATAATCCACCGTGTCCGTATTTGAAACAACTCGATATTATATCATTGAAAAAATCAAACCGAGTTGGTTTCCATGAATTTTTATCTCGGAACTGTAAAACAATTACTCAGTAATTGTTCAGTATCATCGGGTTTTTTTAACGCAAAATTTATCATATCTTCATGGAGAGATTCTGTCTGATATATATAATGCCATTAGGTCGTACAAACTGATCATAGTTTCCATCATCAGAATTTTGAAATAACCATACTAATATAGGATCGTTTTTACTTATTTCGTTAATAAAATCGAATATATCATCGTTATAGAATTTAACAGTTCGATTTCGTGGAAATATTGTTACTGCATTAGTCCACGCGTGCGCATTATGATCAATAATTTCGATCGAAGCTCCCTTTGATTTATATTTTGATTCGTACAAAATCTCTCTAGTTATCGTTTTTATTATTATTGGGAATTTTATTCTATTTCTCCCCACTCGTTTCTTATTTTATGTCATTTATCCGTTAGACCGTTTCCATGAGTCGAAACGGTAAAATGTTCCGTTACTCGTTCGGGTACATAATTTGGCCTTGAAAATTTCATTGGTTTTAAATTATTAATACTGGATTCATCATTTATCGGATATAACGCGTAGATAACTGTTGTTACTGGATACACTCTTTCATAATACGGTTTGTCAATACCAGTCAACATTCCTGGATTGGAATTTTTACTTAATACGGCAACTTTTTCATTATGAAGGACAAGATCATATTGTCCCGGATGATCCAAGTATTGTTTACTTTCTTAATACACTTTACTTTAAAAAAACTATCTTCGATCGTTGTCGTTCATCGTAGCATCGACACCATCGGTGTTGTGTATGATTTTGAATGTTGACCAGACATGAGATGCGCCATCTTTGCGAAATTCTTTCTTGGCGTCATGAATTTTATTAATCAAGGTTTTTTCGTCGTATCAACCAGAGCTTTTATCGGTAAGTCAGTGGATATTCTGATATAATGATTCAAACAAAGAACAAATGCAAGTGGGTGGCCAAGTGGTCTAAAGCGCTCTCTGTTACGGATCACTGCCATCTCACCTCTGTCTGCCGCGGTTCGAGTCTCGGATTCAGCCAATGTGGGTATGTGAGAAAGCTTGCCAGTAGCTTCTCGTTGGTCAGTGGTTCTTTCCGGAGTTTTCCCGGGTTCTTCCTCCACCATTAATACTGGCCGCCATGTATAGCCTATCGTGTGCTGAAAAATGGCGTTAAACCCCACAACAACAAATGCAAGTGGCTAATGATAGGTTCTACGACTCCTTGTAATAAAGCCTGCGTAAACGAATTCTGCGGATATCACGTACAAAGCGTGCGTAATGGAAGTCTAGGACCAAAACCGTGTTTAAAATATGGCGTTGGAGTAATGATTTAGACAAATAATCAATTAAACAAATGATATTATATATAAATGGACCAAAAAAAATTTGTCAAACATCCAATCATCAAAAGCTACGAAGCAAATCGTGTTGGTGTCATTAGACACTGTCGACTTAAAAAGACAGTTGGTTTTGTTAATAATCATGGTTATCTCATATTCACATCCGAAGGGAAGAAAAGTATCTCTCTCATAAGAGAGGGGGTAATCGAAGACGCTCTGGTGATCAATCATATTGATTCAGATAAGAAAAATAACTCTTTGCATAAACTGCGAGCTATCACTCAGAGGCAAAATTGCAGATTGGGAAATACTGGCTGTAATAATAAGAGTGCAGGATCAGTTGTATCCGTAAATGTAGAGACAGGTGAAGAAATAATATTTCAATCAATGAATGATGCTGGGAAATATTTTGACATTTGTATACCTTCGGTACGATATGTCACAAATAAAATAGACAAATCGGCGTTTTCAAAAAGAATGAACGAAAACGGTCAATGATGACCTAATATATTTTATTTAAAATATATATTTTATAAAATGAATTTTGAAAATAACAACGCTATTATTTCTGCAATTAAATAATTAAAACATGATGGTATAAAAATTCAACTTGATCCAGAGAAAATTAGTCCTGATTTTGAATCACTACAAAATCGTAAATTTGAAGGTGGATATACACTATAAGTCGAATGACTGATTCAAACCATCCATCAAATTACGTTACAATCTTTATCAACAGTGAAAGATACAGAAGTGGAAAAATTCGTCCACTTTCGATCGCAATTGAGAATATGAGATCAAAATTATCTAACGAATATGAAATAACAAAAAAAAATTATAAATGCACGCGTAAGACAACTGAAAAAGATTATATCAGATCATGAAACCGAAAACTCTGTCACTTATGAAAGTGATTGTAGTAGCAACGTCACTAATGAGAGTGATTAGCGAGAGTCAGTAAAAAAAATATTCTGTTATGATGTATTTTGTAATTGTTTTTATCTTTTAGAATATACCAATCAATTTAATGAAATCACATTTTTTTTTATTCAGAATTAGGCAATATTTGTATAAGCTGATCAAATTTAATACAGGAATGTGCATACTTCAGAATCTGATCTCTATCACGCGTGATCATATAATATGTTCTCGCCGCAGTTGATTTAATTGTTTCTGCGTCAACAAAAAGTCATCAACAACTCAATAACTATATTAACACTAAATTGTTCTGTGTTGGCTGGAGACTGTGTCATTATTGTTCTGATGGCATTTTCAAGTACATCCTCCTTGTTGTGTATGAAAACTCTCACACGTTTGTACATTATATAATATACCTCCTGATTTTAATTAATTGTAAATCACTCTGCAAAATATCTTCATGATCAAAAAATTTACGGACAATATTTTTATTATAATAATTTTTTATTTTTTCTGAAATATTTTATTTTTTCAGAATTTTGTTAATTTTCTTTTTTTTTCTTGAAAATTAGTCAGCATTGATCATTTTTTCACCCATTTTAGTCATTTTTGTCAAGGAAAATCTATCAGATTTCGTAATTCTTGAGGGTGAAAACCTCAGCAATTCCTAATAGGTTTTGACCATTTTTCGATAAATTCTTTTTTTTACTCGAAAATCAGTCAAAAATCTGATTAAAAAAACCCACGTGAAAAACCACATATTTAGGTGCCTTACACGAGAATTTATCGAAAAACTATCGATTTATCGATAAATCAGTTAGATAATTGCTGGTGTTTTCACACTCAAGAATTACTAAATCTGATAGATTTTCCTCAACAGTTGTATACCAAATAAATACTTTTGTCATCAGAATAAAATAAATCTGATTTCACGCTGAGGTTGAAAATCGTTAAGATCTTACGTATAAATTTATATTAAGAAATTTTCTACGCAGGTCAATTAAGTGCCCGGACTGGTCAGTAAGTTTGAACTGTATTCTTGACAATAAATTATTATGACAACTTTGATAAACAGGATTAATAGGTTCTTGTACAATCAAATATTCAGGAGGTACTTGAGGAGAAAATGTATATAAAATATATCCTTGCTGAGCCTGATTTGATTTTTCAAGATCTATTTGATAGCTGCCATCGATTACATCGCATATAAGACTGACTGCAATAGTTGAAGTTCTATTAACGATTCCTGGTAAATTATGACGACCTTCAACATACGGATTATTGTTTTGTCTTAGAAGAGATGCTGGTGGGGCTAATTTTCTTCCATGACTCCAGTATTTTGGGAAAGTTTTCATTGATAATATCGTTAAGTCTTCTTTTTAGATCATCGGTATCAAATCGTGGTAGAACAAATTTAAGAAATTCGCTTCATCTATTTTATAGTGATTAATATATAACTGCCTGATGCTTGTTATTTATTTTTAATCTCCTATATCATAAGTACTAGCATTTATTATCTCAATACTAACTCGATTAGCAAATTCAAGATCTGATACAATTTGATTTAAATGTTGTATCGCTTTAGTAATTTTCTTTCTTAGATCGTTATTAGGATACTCCAGGATATAATTTTTTAATAATTGCACTAATGTCATGAATGTAATTATATGTTCAGTTTTAATTTTATCAGCCAATGATCTGAAATCTTTTTCATAAACGATATGATCGGAAGTTTTTTCATCAAACTCTATTCTTGAAAACGGTGTTTTGAGAACTATTCTACCATCAGAAAGTTTAATACGATTATCTGTATGATGACGCCACGGATATCCATCTCGGTATTCTGGATTTGTTATAAATTTTTTCTCATTTGTTAAAAATTCATTTAACTTTGGTTCTAGTGGTCCGTGATACTCTGGTGGAATTTCAGGCTAACCTAAAACAGATCTAACTGATGACTGATAAATATCTACAACGTAATCTGGAGAATGTATTTCAATTGCAGCCGATAATGTTGGTTCGTGAACTGTTATAGCTATATTTGCTTCTCTTCTGCTTACAGATTTTATTCTGCGCTGAAATTCATAATTGATTTGTTCGAACTCATAATTTTCTGTTGGAATAGAAACAACTAACCAATCGGGGGTTCCATCTGGTTTATTTTTATTTGCAAATACAAGCGAATTATTCGCCTGTAATCCACCAAATGAATTTGATCTGATATTTGGCCAACTGTAATACACTCGTAATTGTGCAAGCGCTATTTCTTTCACTGCAATTGGAAAGTTAGCACTAAACTCTGGATTAGTTGAGCTCACTGATATCATCGTAGCTTTTGACGGAGTTGTGTTCGTTAAGATTTGTTGAAGTAGCTCGCCTGACGATGTCAGTGGAGTTGACATTCTTATTTAAATCTTGATTCTCTAAATCAGTCACAGTCATTGCTTCTTTGCAGACTTTGATCATACCCTTGAACTCAGAATCTGATATTTTTCAATCACTAAGACTTGTTGATAATAACGAGGATAATTTGGAGTATGCTAACGTCGCTGTGTGTAATTTTATTAAATAATCATGCAATTTTGTATTTGAGTTCGTACATATTTTTTGTTTGCAACGATATTAAGAATACCGGCTATTGTTGTTGCAGCTGAAACAAAAATTGTTACAACTGCTGTTGATGTCATTGTTATTGTTGATAAAAATACGCCGGTTCCAGCAATAACAGCAGACGCTGAATAAACAATTATATCAACAATAACTACACGTCTGCGATATTTCTTTACTTCTACTATATACTCATCAACGATAGTTTTTAATTTTGTTTGCCATTCACGTGCTTGATTGTATCTATAATGTTGCGCTGCGACATCATGTTGAACGTTGATCGGAATACTCATTGTATTTTAATTAGGTGGGAATTTAACTACTAATTCAAGGCATCAATAAAAAAATCGAGCCGAGTATTTTTTCCTCAGGTTCAACGGTAATTGTTACCTCGTCGTTTTGATCTAACATCACTAACATAGATCTAATCAGTGGATAACGCCGTGAAATCGTGGTAGATATTATAAATGTTACAACTCCAAGTACTGAGAACCTGTATATACCGGTAACCTTAGCGCGATGTTTAATGGATTTATTGACTGGTGACCATAATGTTTGGTTAGACGCTACTGTATATACCAGGTTCATAACCTGCTTGTGGGGAATTTTAATCAGTTTAATTATTTTTTAACGATATCAGGAATTCCACTTGTAAAATCTTATAGTTTTTTTTTTCTTCTAATTGTATCAATGTCTGACATGGCTGTCTTAATATCGTTTTGTGTTAATATCACGTCAACAGTCGACGGGGTGCCAAAGAAATCGTCTGCGATTTCATTACGTTTATGAAAATTTCTACGAGTGTTCATAAACATATTTACATGAACGTCATACTCGGCCCGCAGCGTGGATAATTTAGTATCTCCTGTATTATAGTTATTGTCTACATATTTGTTTTGTTGCGGCATCTTCATCAGATGTTGGATCTTTTAAAACCACTATTTTATTTCTGTTCATGCTGAGTTCACCTGTCATTGTATCGCCGGTGGTCCGCAAACGATTAACAACACTTTTTGTAATTTTATCTATAATAGCTTGCAACTGATATATTTTAATATCTGATTTTACCGTCAATAGTAAATACCGGAATGTTATCCGCAGTAGCACCAAAAACTCTATGAACTATATCATTCCATTTGAGGTTGCTCGTCTTTAAAATACCGTATTTATCCTGAAAAATAACGACCTTATCTCGATCAACTCCAGAGAGGCTCATAACATCGGCAGTTCATCTATAGTTGCGTAATTCGACAAGTCAGTGTCATCTTTTTTTCTTTTTCTTGCCCTTAGTGGTACAACTAAGAGAAGACCTTCCGTAAATATCAACCATTATACTTTAAGATCTGTATAAAACGACGCGGTTACTTGTATAATCGTGCACGACTTTATGAGGTGGTAATGATGACGATATAGCATTGAGTACATTAATTACTTCACGGTCACGTGTCGGTGGATCTGTCATTGTTTGTGTTGGTAAGGTGGCGCTATACAGTTTCGCATTTTGCATAGGGTTAGGAATTTAAAGAAAAAGAATGTCCCCGGCTTTCCTCACTGGTTATACTGGCTATTTAAAAAAGACCTTGTATATCTTAGGTATAATGCAAAGAACCTTTAATTCCCTTTATTTTGGTGTATGATTGATGGGTGTACTATGGGTTATAGAGTATACAGCTTGGCCTTACTTCAAATGTGCACCTTTCAAAAAAGTGCTAGCTCTACTTGGTCATTTTCACTTCCTGAACTTCAGAGGTCAATTGTATAAAAAAGAGCCGATAACTTTTTTTACATTTTATATATTTGGTAATTCATTCATTGCACTTTCAGAAGCTGGTATTGTCTAGTCTGGCAAAATTCATTTTCCCTATTTTAATAGCTGCTATGTATAGTGTACTTTAGACTAATTCAGACTGATTTTTTAACACAAGGGAGCAGTCATTTTAGTTAGCAGTGTGCTTAAATCATGTAAAATTTCCAAAAGTACAATATCCAAAAGAAATATCATCCACATTACATTAATGTAGCATAGAGGTATGCAAACATTCTCTCCACTGTGCATGTTTTAAATGCGAACTACTTCACCTTACATACGTCACTCTCTCAAAAGTACATATTATCTGGTGAGCGCCACCTAATGTTGAATACAAGACTGGAATAAAAAATTTTTATTGTGTTTGTATATTTTAAAAATTCAGTTGGTGGTGCCAACCCATACGAATCAAAATAAACAATTCCTCGTGGATCAATTGCGTATGCAAATCAGTGAGTTTCTGCACCAGAATTGTTATCAAGATTAATCATTCCTGTTTCAAAATTGTTTGGTTGTTTTGGTAATTGGTCACGTATAAAAACACCTCTGAATTTGTTTATATTTAATTTTATAGCAGCATTGAGTAAATCGACATTTGATGTAGGCAAAATTACCGAAGTGTTCCTGGATGTCTCAGACCTTTTCCGTATCAATTAGGGCTCCCGGTAATTTTAGACCCCTTCCCTTTTTTATATCCTTTTCCTGTTATTTGTTCAACAAGCATGCTACCAACCTTTCTGGCAGTACCGCTTAAAACACCAAGTGCAGCTGTTTTTTCAATGGCTGGGGCAGCAGCGGCTATTAAACCTGGTATAGATGCAAGAAGTGGAAATATACCACCTACTTTAATCGAGTCTTTAATAGCGCTCAGAGAAAGATGAAGTTGAACTCTGGTTTTTTATTCTAAATCCTTATTAAAATGTTTGAGTTGAGTCTTGGTTAATGATAATTTGTTTGGACCACCACTAGAAATTTTATACTTTTTAGTGATATTTTTGCTTCGGATTTACTTGCAAGTTTTGATTGTAATTTTTTCACCTGACCGGGAGTCAGTGACATTAACGTGACTATACGACATTTTTATAATATCATGAGTGATTTAATTACATGTTTTCTACTGGAGTGTCAATAACTCTCATTTGTCCACCAGCACCTTCAAGTAACATTGATTTATCTGAAAGAATAATGCAATTTCTCTGTAGTTAGGAACAGCTCCAGCGTCTCTATTTACACAAGCTCGAAAATGAACATCAACGACAGATTGTCTAGATAAATCAAGATGTTCCAGTGAAAAGTAATAAATCAGATATAGATTTGTAAACTCTAACTGCGATATTTGTAAACCAGTACATATATTTTGATCACGTCACATAGAAGTCATTAAATCATGATATGCATGTGCTACATGATTTAATTAAAAATTTAACAATATATCTTCTGATGGTTCTTGATGTCCATTTTTCCTCAGTGAAACTTCAGAAACTCCAAGTTTGTCAACTATCTTTAGACTTTCTTCCTGCGAGTTTACTCGTTCAGTAATTTGAAAAACAATAAAAATAGGCCTTGGCACAGAAACTCCTTGTTGTGATGCTATTTGCCATGTAAATAAACCATTAACATTACTCTGAACACTATCTGTAGTTACTGTTAACCATGATAATAATGATTTACCACCTGAATCCAAAAAAGAGAGTAATTTTTGTTCTTCAGTAATCATTGGAGTCATTACCGGCATCCACAACAAAAGTTTTGTTAGTAATACTTTACCAGCATTGACTGGAGCTCGCCAGATAGCATCATCATCGTCAGTAGCCTTTCTTACAAGTACAACTTGGGGCCCCAAGTGGCCGAGTGGTCTAAAGTGCTCACCATTCTGGATCACTGCCATCTCACCTCTGTCTGCATGGGTTCGAGTCCAAGGCTCGGCTAGCGTGGGTTGGTGGTTCTTCCCTGGGTTTTCCAGGGTTCTTCCTCCACCAGTTATACTGGCTGCCATGTATAGCCTATCTTGTGCTGAAAAATGGTGTTAAACCCTAGAACAACAACAACAAGTATAACTGTATGCTTGGCTATGAAAATAATCTTTCTAACGTTTCTACAAAATCCAAAGATGTGAAACAGTGGAATCGCACATGAAAATCTTCTATTACCTCTTAACATCGATCGAAGTATTGTAAAACCTAAGTTGAAGCGTGCATTAACGCTAATCATTAAATGTTGTGAATCAACATCACCGGTGTTGGCAGCATTTCTTGGTTGTCCTATAATATACTGTCTGTTGTCAGGAAATTCAGTAGGGTCTTTAGCAAACATCATTAACGGGCCAGCTGACCTTGTATAATCATCAGAATATCTTGCTAGACCTATTATTGTTGTAGCAACATTGACGCTTTTTCTTTTTGAATCATTTCAATATTTCTTCTATCAATCATGTTTGTAGCACTGTCAAACAATGCCATAATTCTGTTATTAACAAAACTTATTCTGTCAGCAGCGTTATATTCAGTATTGTCAGTTTTTATAATTTCACCTTCTACTTTAATAAATGTTTCGGCGGGTAAGAAATATCTACTTGTATCTTGGTTGTTGTGCATCATAAGAATAAAACTGATAATCACGTATAGATTCATCTTTGTGAATTGGTGTGTCCATATCAAACACTGAATCAGATACACGTTTGAACATTTTATTATAATTGTTATCATCTAACATGAAGACCACTTCCTGCTATTAAACTTGCCATTATATTTTTTTCAGCTTCACCAGCCAACTCCGATAGTTTTTGATTTGCGACTTGATTTATTATTTTACTGACATTTGCAGGCATAACTTCAGTGCTAGGTAATTTTACTGGTTGTGGTTTTCGTCTAAATAACCATGCTAGTCTATCCTCGATTGTCAAGAACGCTTTACTGGCAAGATGACCAATAGCGCCATTGCCATTATCACAAACAGCCTCAGTAGCCTTCATCCCTAATTGTTTTACAATTGGTATTGCTTTTGGGGCTATCCTTCTAAATAAACCATTAACAACATCACCGAGTCCATCTCCGTACACCGCTCTGTAAGTTGGTAATTGCGAATTTACTACTCTAACCATTACAGGTCCACACTGAGCATGATGTTGAATCATTTTATTTATTACTTATTTATCTAATCACTGTGATAATCATCAGCAATTTCATCAATGAGACACCAATAAACATCGATATCCATAGTAAATAATCTTCAACAAATATCAGATATTTCATTAATGATTTCCTGTGAATTATTTCCAGCATGTTTTCCTCCAATCAGAATTTCTAATCTATAAATGTCAGAAAGAATATTGTTGGGATAAGCAATAAGACCACTTCCTTGAGCAGAAAAACTACTTCCAGTTGCTCATTCCTCCTCACTTGTTGTTTCTGCTTTTTTCTTAAATTGTCATAAGGGTGATCTACTTTTGCTTTTTTAAGTGGCTCTCTAGACTTTTTAAGTTCCAACATCGACTTTTGCTGCGGTGAAGAAAATTATTGTTCTTCTATTTGTTGCTTTAGTGGAGGAAGTTGATAGGATGGTTCTTGTTGGGGAGATTGTGGTTCTTGTTGTTGAAGTAGAAGCTGACAAAGTCTATTTATTTCTTTAATATATTCACTATATGTTTTATCATTACCTCTTACCTTGGGTTTGTCATAATACACATGATATATCCATTTAAAATAACTTTCCTACGTTATTTATGTCAACATACTCATGTTTTAAGATTTCAGACTTTTGAAAATAACTATCAAATGCAACACGAGAAAAAAAATCCTTTTCAACTTTTTTAAGTTCTTCAAAATCACCTTTTCTAAAAATTTTAATCAATTCAACATTTTCTTTTCTTCCTCCATGGGGAAGGCTGAGCAGCAGCTATGTCAGTTGGAAGTTTTTTTAAAAAAAATTTTGTTTTCTTAGTTCTTTCTGCTATTTTTCTAGTATCTGTAGCAGTCTGTTCTAACGTTGGGCGAAGACCTTCAGTTGCTTCTGCAACTCTTTCAGTAACCCTTGTAATGGGTTTAAATAATTTTTCTGTACCTTCTGCATATTCAACTTGTGGTTCTTGAAATTTTTGTCTAACAGAATCACAGACTGGAAGAAATTTCTTTATTGCTTCTAATCTTTCTCAAGCTAATATAGCTGTGTAAGATTCAGCACCACGTGTCATTATTGATATAATAATGATCTAATTATATCAGCAGAGAGGGCGTGACCTCAATGAGACGTCCGGTGGGTAAATGACAACACATACTTTTTAAAAAACACTAACGACAAAAGACAAAGTAACAAAACAAAACTAACATAATTAAAGAAACTCTTGGTAAAGTTAGAGGCTTTGGTTTAGCGTTAGTGACCTTATTTTATTATATTTTTTTGTATGAGGTCTTAGTTTTTAAAATAACATTTCAGCAAGAGGTCTGTTTGCCCTCTCTGCTGCTATTATTCACCCACCCAGGGTTGGCATGGTCATTAAAGGCCAATGAAAGTCATTGAGAAATGAACACCTCAGTTCAAGGCCTTGAAAGTCATTGAATTTTAGAGATTTTGCTTAAAAAATAAAGTGATTGAAAATTTTACTTTTGAGTAATTTGTTTGACGTGTGATGATTGGAAGTACGGTTTGATTTTCTGTCAAATGCTAGCAATTCCACTATTATTGTAATCCTATGAAGTAATTGGATAGCATGTATAGCACCCATTTCACATGATGTCATGAACACTCTTTGACTTCACTAAGTTTGTCATATTAGGTCCTGGACAAGACATTGGTGTAGTTTGAACCATGCATCAAGGAAGTTTTACAAATCCATATTTAAAATACAGGCTACCTAGACATTCCAAAAGGGATGAATCCCAGCACGGTTTATCTTAGATGATTCAGTTCGGCAAATAGGCCTACTGGCTGACGATAGTGATAGCAATTTATTTTAAAGCTGTGAATTACATCAGATTATCGGAGCTAGAAAAGTGTTAAAAGTGAGAATAAAAGCTGATGACTGAAACTGAACTGAGTGGGTCATATATATATATATATATATATATATATATATATATATATATATATATATATATATATATATATATATATATATATATATATATATATATATATATAATCAGAACTGGAACTAGTGTCGTTTTGAAAGCTCAAAAACATGTTACACTGCAAATGTATGTCAATGTTTTGACCAAAATCTGCACACCATATAACATATTTGTAACTTTTCAAACACTAGATACATAACTTTAATAGGTATAATCACCAGAATAAGAGGTGTAAACTTCTGTACTATTCATCTGGCGATTATTAGCACCAATCTATGGATTTACAAACTTGGATTAACTTCTTATTCATGAGGAGTCTTTTAAAGTATTGACTCAACATTTTATTTACTACTCAGTTTACAGTTACAAAAATGAGCACAACCGAAACAATGAATAGTAACATAGACTTATATTCTTTGATTCGTATGGATTTTATTTTTCAGAGTAAATCATGTTACGTATATTTGATTTAATTATATCTATTTAATTGTAAGTTTTAAAATCTTATTTTTTTAAAATTTCATTATATGTCAATATAATGTAGTTCTGTTAGGAACTTAATATTTAATATTTTTTTAGAAAATAGTCTGACCATGACTTCGTTTTTAGTAAACACCAGGTGTTGACCTAGATCCTGACCTCGATTCAACATTAGCAGTAACCAAGTTGTTGTTGTTGGGCTTAACGCCATTTTTCAGCACTCGATAGGCTATACATGGCGGCCAGTATTAATGGTGGAGGAAGAATCCGGGAAAACACTGGAAAGAACCACCGACCCTCGAGAAGCTACTGGCAAGCTTTCTCACATACCCACATTGGCCGAATAGCAGTAACCAAGTAAATAAGTTCTATTTTTTTTCAAAAATGATTGTTTTTTGTCAAGGTCATGATGGGACTACATGATTTAAGATGTAAACAATTTTTTAAATTTTATTTCTTAGAATAAAATGATTGATTTTTGTCAGGGCCACACTGGGTGCACGTGATTTTTTAACAATAATTTTGACGAGGTTCTGGAACATGATCATGTGACACCCCTTTTGCATTTTAGAATACAATTTAACCTTTGTTTTAGAGAGATATTCACAGTTTTGGGCCTTTACTTTACACTGGAAAGTCTCTGTGACCAGTTTTCAAGTTTTTGAGTTATATGTTAATGTTTCTCCAGATTATTTTGATCCAAAAGGATTAATTATTTTTTTTCCCAGAAATATACATGTGCTCATACAGAATTCTTGATCAAAGACAGCTCTCATAAAAATATGTGGATTTCCAAAACTGAAGGATTATTAATTGTGTTTCTACAAGGAACTGTAGATAACAACATTTAACAGGATACATCATCACCTTAAATCTTGGATTCTTTGTCAGGACTCAAATTTGAAATCATTAAAATATTATTAGGACTTCCAAAAATTGTATTTGTGGATTATTCTTGGATTATTTTTGGATTTGATTCTTAAAACCTTAAGTTGATATTTTTCCACTTTTACAGAATTTTTCCAGGGAAATAAATTATATTTCAAAGCTTATTGTTTTCACTTTTTCTTGTGTTCCTGTTTATTCTAGCCTAAACATGTATCATAAGAATCAATGCAGGTAAATTCTAATGTACAATCGAGGAGAGTTTACTGTCAAATTATCACAGATAGAAAAAATATGGGGATATACATTTTCATTTTCTTCTTAATTCACTTCAAGAAATGTAGGGATATCACACATTTAATTTTGGGTACTATCAAAAGCGTTTATATTTTTTGACATGTTTGCAAATTCATAATGTATGGAAAATTGTGACCACATTCTATTTTTAGATTTAATTTTTTAAATCAGATTTTGGTGTAATATCTTAAGGTTTATGAGTGACAAAAATAAAAAATAAAAAATAAAAATATGTAATTATGAGGGTAAATCCAAAGAAGTTAACAGTTCTCATTAAAAATGCATTATTCAAAATACCTTGAGCATAGCTACATATACCCTTTTAAGGGTTCAGATAAATTTAATAAATAATCTAAAAATAAAATTAGGAAGTAAATATATTTATTTGATCACAATATCACTATCTGAACAACCAGACTATGGCATTAATGGACTTAAAATCCTAATATAGCAATATTGAACAGATAAGAAATCTGGCATAGTAGTCAGTACAACAAATTCAAGAAAGTGAAACTGAAGCAGAGCTTATATTAGTGAAAAATATTTTTTTGGAGCCAAAGTATCCAAAAGACATTAGCCATAAGCAATGAAAAAGTGTACGTAATAAACTTAAGGAACAGTTCCAAACTTGTTCCAGCTGGCTAAGCTAATTATCTATAAGCCCCATCAGCAAGGGCAGCAGCAGGGGGGGCGAATCGGACATTTTGTCCAATCGTTATTTTGCTTAATTATTACTTCTGCACTCAGCGGATCCGGTGTAATCAGCGCTGGTAAAAAAAAAACGACGTCGGTCCATCCTACACGATGGTGACGTCATTTGGTTTAATTAACACCTTCTGCGCGTCGATCCCCAGCGTCGTCAGCGTCCGGTAAGCACATCGACGACCGCGTCGATGTCATCGCCCCCCCTGCTGCTTACAATGATCTTACAAACAGAGTGATCACTAACTCCTCCTCCTGTAGATCAATTAGGTTATTTGACTGATCGGTGAGTTTAAAATTAATTCTCGTTAAAAACCGATTATGGCATCTCATATAGACCGGATTAATCGGACTCTCAACTATTAAAAATCCCGGAGGGGCTGTTGGTGAAAATGAATAAAGGATATATCCCTGTTGAGCTTGATTTGATTGATTGGTATCTACCTGGTAACTCCCTTCGATAACATCACACACTAGATTAATCGCTATCACCGATGCAATATTTACGTTGTATGGAGCAATATGCCTACCATCATCCCCGTTATCGTGTCTGAGGATATGAGTTGATGGACTGAGAAAATCATTAAGAGACTTTCTTAGTTCTGGCGCGTTGTATCCTGGAAACTTGAAATCAGGTAAATCGGCTTCTGTGATATTATACTCGGTTAGGAATTCTTGTTTATTATTATCATCGTTGTTATCGTATATTATTTTAACGATTAGTTCATTGATATATTCCATGTCTGATATAAGTTGATTTAACACCTCAACGTGTTTTTGTGCTTTTGTCTCTCGTAGCTGTTCTAGTTGCAATCGGTAATTATGATTAATTTCGATAAAAAAACTATCGATATCATTTAAATTAAATGTGAACACGGCGTACAATTTAGGAATTTTCTCATACTGAAAATACCATTGCATGGTATTCCTGTCTTGAAATATAAACCCGCCGGGTAATAACGCGTTTTTCATAATAGACAACTTATCTCGATAACTGGGATTAATTTCATGATACGATTGCGCATTTGTGTTCAAGTCCGCGGGTGGATTCTTAGGCCATCCTAGTATGGTTCTTATTGAACTGTTATAAATATCAACCATATACCCCGGTGTGCTTATTTCAATCGTCGACGATAACGTCGGTTCATGAACCGTAATAGCGATTTTTGATTCCTATCCTGTGATCGATTTTATCCTGCGTTGAAATTCTTTATTGATTTGTTCTATTTGGTATGACCCAGTTGGTATTGTAACCTCCTCCCAGTTTGGGGTCCCATCGGGTTTATTTGTCCGTGCAAAAACCAGCGAGTTATTAGGTTGTTGTCCGTTAAATGCGTCCGCTCGGATATTAGGCCAACTGTGATATACTCGCAATTTTGCCAGCGCTATTTCCTTCACTGGAACCGGCGATGGGAAGTTCACACTGAATTCGGGTTTCGTTGACGTTATCGATATCATACTTGTTTGTACCGGAGTGGTGTTCTCCGCGATCCGCTGAAGTAATTGAAACGCTTCGGGGTTCAGCGACATTATTATTATTCGTTGTCTTTAGTGTCTAATTTCAACAACCAGGTGGTTCCGGCTTCCAGTTGAAAATCCTCGATTTTTGACATCGCGGAGCTATACAACTGGACCATCGTGGAGAATTCAACATCGGATACGAACAAATTATCAATTGACAACGAGATCAACCCGGATAATTTCGAGTACGCGTCGGATACTATTTGATGTTTTACTGTATACTCGTTGAGTTTTTTCTGAAAACACGATGATATCTTCCTAGTGATTGCGTTGGCAACTCCAGCAACTGTTGTCATCGCGGAAACAGCGATTGGAACAGCGATCGGGGCTATCGTGGTCACCGTGGATAAAACGACGCCGGTACCGGCCACTATACCCGACACCGAGTATACGACCGCGTCGATGGCGGTTATTTTTCGGCGGTATTTTTTTATTTTTGCACGGTATTGTTCGGAAAGCGTTTTCAAGTTCGCGGAAAATTCTTTTGCGGTATCGAATCGATATTGATGTGACGTCGGTGATACCTCTGATTCAATTTCCTTGGTGGTCATTTTTATTTTAAAAGAGCTAGTGTTTTTAATTACTTAGATCCACTACAAATTCCGCATACCATGTGATGTTTGCCCTAAATAGACTGCTATCAACGGCTTTAATTATAAACCGTTCGATTGTATCCTTGTCGATGATTGTTGATATTGTATTGTTAAACCCGGATGAACTCGGCGATGATATACTGAACTGCATCGCCGAAATCAATGTCAATCGATAAATACCCTTAACAGTTGCGGTGATATCTACTGTATTCTGTGTAGGAGTCCAATCGAATGATCCGTATTGAACCGTGTATACGCCACTGCCGATGATCCCATGAGGTGTTTTCATTTTTTCGAGTTGCTCTGTCATTCTAGGTAGTCTGTCCTTAATCGCTTCAACATCAGTTTTGATTGTTTTTATTTCCCCTCCATACGCGTCTACATTTTTTTTGCTCGCTTCAATATTAGTTTCGAGTTGCTCTGTTATTCTCGGTAGTCCGTCTTTAATCGCTTCAACATCAGTTTTGATTGTTTCTATTCTCCGCAAATTCGCGTCTATATTATTCTTGTTCGTTGCAACATTAGTTTTGATTGTTTCTATTTCCCGTGTATTCTCGGTCATACTTTTTTTGTTCGCTGCAACATCAAGTTTGATTGTTCCTATTTCATATGTATGTACGTCTATACCTTTTTTGTTCGCTGCAACATCAGTTTTGATTAATCCTATTCCCCGCCAATACGCGTCCACACTCTTTTTGTTCGCTTCAATATCGGTTTTGATTGTTCCTATTTCCTGTGTATGCGCGTCCATATTATTTATGATCGTTGTAACATCAGTTTTGATTGTTTCTATTTTCCGTCCATGCGAGTCTACATTATTTATGATCGTTGCAACATTAGCGCCGATTATTCCTATTTCTCGTTCATGCGCGTCTACATTCCCTTTGCTCGTTGCAACATTAGTTTTGATTGTTTCTATTTCCTGTCTATACGCAATGATATCATTTATAGTTATTGTGATTTCATCCGGCTTGGTATTTTTTTTACCAAAGAATTTATCAAAGTTGTCATCGATCCTGTTAACATTTTTTCGTAACGTGTAAAATTGGCCCGACAGCGTCGTAAACTCCGAAATAGTATTCTTTATTGTTGCAAGATTTGGTTCGGTTACCGTCGGGGTCCCAAAAAAACTAGCGGTAGTGAGTTGTATATCGGTGACAGATTTTTTCACCCGCTCGTCGAATTCGATCATAGATATATTCAACGATGTAAGTCTGTCTCGAACGGATGTTATCTCATTCATCACCTCCGATATATGTTTACCCGGTTTGAGTCGTCCGTCGCCGGTATACAACGCGATAGTGCCATTGGCGACATTAGGATGTCGTATTAAAACGTCATTCAGCGACACATTACTGGATTTCAATTTACCCTGGCGGTCTTGAAACACAACTATTTCGCCCGGGTCAACACTTGTTAGATTCAACATATCAGCGATTTCATCCTCAATTAGTTTTTTTATGTCATCGGTGGCGGGCGTTTCCGTGGGTTTTTTCAGCGCCGAAACCGGTCGTCCCCAAATATCAATCATTATTATTGTAAATGTTATTCTCTAAAATCCGTTGAGCTTCTACGACCCCACTAGTGTATTCGTTTACAACCACATGAGGTGGTTTCCGCGATGATGAAATCGCCGCGAGCACGTTCAATACCTCGCGGCCACATATCGGTGGGTCACTTAATCGCTGTGTTGGCAGCGTGGAATAAAAAACCCGGGCTGAACACGCCCGGATATACCGCATGAACTCTTTCGGCGGAGCTAACCCGTATGAATCAAAATAGACGATCGCACGCGGATCAATCGCGTACGCAACCCAATGAGTTCCCGCTCCAGAGGACCCATCGAGGTTAATTATGCCTGTTTCAATATTCCTTGGTGCCGCCGGTAATTGATCCCTCATAAAAACACCTCTGAAGTTTTTTTATCGCTAACGCATTTGCGGCGTCTATTAAATCAAAATTAGACATTGGAGTCATTAAACGGTTCCCGGTAGTCTTAGACCCTTTCCCGAGTACCATGAATACGGGGTTCCCGGTAGTCTTAGACCCTTTCCGGCCACGGGTCGTTTTTTTTTGTAGCCTTTCCCGGTTGCCTTCTTTAATGCCATTCCCGCCGCGGTACCAACGGCTCCTAACGCCGCCGCCTTAGCCACTGCTGGGGCCGCCGCGGAAATCAACGCTGGAATCGCAGCTAACAGCGGAAATATCCCACCGGTCTTTTCCATGTTTTTAATCGCTGCGGCTGAAAAATCTATTTGAACACCCTTTTTATTCTTCATCGCATTATTGAAATGTTTTATTTGACGCGCCGTCAACGATATCTTATGATTACCACCTGCCATCTGTGACGGCTTCAGCGTTATTGTGGTTCCACATTGTTTAGCCGACTTTGATCGTAATTTCTTGACTTGACCATCAGTCAACTCTACACTGACGACACTATACGACATTTTATTGTAAACGCGTTTGTGTTTTCAATTACATGTTTTCCACTGGCGCATCAACGATTCTCATTCGTCCACCAACGCCTTCTATCAGCATTGATTTATCGCTGAGAATGACAGCAACCGCTCTATAATTGGCACCAGCCGGGGCTATACGAGCTCGGAAGTGTATATCAACGACGGATTGTCTCGTTAAATCAAGATGTTCCAGCGAAAAATAATAAATCGGATACAGGTTTTTAAAATCAAGTTGTGATATTTGCAAACCAGTGTCGACGTTTTGATCACGGCCCATATATGACAGCAATCGATGATACACACGTGCGATATGGTTGTCGCCGTAATTAAGCTGTATATCCTCGGATGGTTCCTGTTGTCCGTTTATTCTCAGCGAAACCTCCATGACTCCTAATCGATCAAATATCATATGGCTGCGTTCTTGACTGCCCAATCGTTCCCTATTCTGTAGCGCTATGAATATATGACGCGGGGCTGAAACACCCTGTTTTGATGCCAAGTGCCATGTAAACGTATCGGCGACGTTATCCTCTTTAGCATCAGTTGTTACCGCTAGCCAACTCAACAACGATTTCCCCCCCTGTTCCATAAATGCTAACAATCGTGCTTCCGTGGTAACTGATGGAGTCAGCACCGGCATCCACAATGCCATTTTAGTTAAAACGACTTTACCGGCAGCGACGCCAGCAGCACGCCATATTGCATTGTTATCATCGCCCCTTCGCGTCAGCGCGATTGTATGCTTAGCCCCATAGATAACCTTCCTGACATTTCTGCAGAATCCAAATATGTGATGGAGTGGAATCGCGCATGAAAACTTTCGGCGTGGTCCTTGCAACATTCCTACTCGTGTTGCAAACCCTAGATTAAAATTATCGTTAGTACTTTTTATGATATTGAACTCAGCGTCCGGTCTTACCCTGCGGTCTGGATTGGCTGATTCAGCTTGTGGGTTAGTTGCGGTATCTCTTTCCACCAGCACGTTGATGTACTGAAGATGATCAGCGTTATTAGTGGTGTCCTTTGCGAACATTATAGATGGGCCCGCCGATCTTGTATAATCATCCGAGTATCTCGCCAACCCAATTATCGTCGTTGCAACATCAACCTCGCGTTCTATTGATTCAATTTCTCGCCCGTCAATAAGATATCTGGCGCTCTCAAATAACGCCATGATACCGTTGTTGACGAAGCCAACTCGAACACGATGGTCATCTGCGTATGGTGCATTATCGGCGGCATTTGTCACGAGTTCTCCCTCAATTTCGATAAACGCTTCACACGGCAGAAAGTATTTACTGGTATCTTGGACTTGAAGTTCAATTCGCGATCGTAGGTCAGGTTGCGCTGCATAATAAGAATAAAATTGATAATCACGGACAGAATCATCCCTGCGCACTGGGGCGTCCATATCAAACGCGGGGTCAGCGGTTCGCGCAAACATTTTATTATTATTCATGTCGGTGTTTTCAATTGAAATCCATCAACGTCGTTTTCGTCGTAGACCACTCCCAGCTATCGCGTTCATGAGCGCGTTGGTTGCCGCATCGGCTGATGGCGAAGTCGCCAACGACGGAGTCGTCGCCGCCAACGACTCTAATTTTTCTTCCACGGCGTTATTTATTACTTTACTGACATTTGCAGGCATCACTGTCGTTGATGGCATTACCGGTGGTTTCTGTTTTCTTTTTGAGAATCTCTTAGATTTCACCAATGACATTAGTTTGTCCCGCGCGGCTGAAAGCGTCTTTCCGGCAACATCTCCAATAGCGCTGATTCCCTTATCACGAATAACATCAATAGCCTTCATTCCTAATTGTTTGGCTAACGGCGCTACTTTTGGAGCCATTCTTGTAAATAACCCCGCAATGGTGCTACCGAGACCATCTCCATAGTACGCGCGGTAAACAGGCAATCGCGAGTTTACCACGTAGACGAGTACTGGTTTATCATGGTTGTAGTGTATGATCATCCTTATTAAAAACACCAGTTTTCCAATTAGTGATTGTGATCACCAGTGATTGTGATCACCAGTGATTGATTACCCCCCCCCACCGCCGTGTGGAAAACCGGAATAAATTTTATCAAAATTTCCTTGGGTTTTTGCCCTCGATAAAAATCTGGTTTTTTTCTGGTTTTTTCTTGATTTCTAGTCATTTTTGGTCGTTTTTTGTTGCCTATAGTCGTTTTTTTCTCGATTTTTCAGAAAAACATCGATTTTCTCTAAATGATTTCCTTGGGTTTCTGCCCTCAAAAAATGGCCAAAAACAGTCAAAAAATGGCCAAAAACAGTCAAAAAACGACCAAAAATGACTAAAAACGGTCAAAAACAGTCAAAAAACGGTTAAAAATTAACAAAAACGATAATTTTATAATTTTATAATTTTATAATTTTTTTAATCATCCACGAGTTCGTCTATGAGCGTTCGATATGCATTAATGTCCATAATACCGCCTGCAAATAACCGCTTGCAAATATCAGCGGCCTCATTGATTATTTCCGTAGAGTTATTTCCGGCTCGTTTTCCTCCGATTAGTACTTCCAGCCGTGATATATCACTGAGAACACTATTAGGGCAGGTAACGCCGTAGGATTCTTTACCAACAGGGTATCCTTTTCCTTTTTTTTGGTGTTATACTCTTAACTTCCTTGTGGAATGTGTCGTAATCGGATTTACTACGATGTGGTAATGCATCTTTATGTTTACTTGCTAAATACACTATTCTTGCCCAGTCCTTTAACGACTTTATATTTTTCTCGTAACCGCTATTGATATGCTTCTTATCTCGTATGCTCTTAGCAAAATTGTTGGCAGCAAAATTAATTAATTCTTCCCTGTTGCTGAAGCCTCTAATTTGATCTATTGTGCTCTTTTTGAGTACAATACGGGGTATATTCCCTTCTTTTTCTTCCGGTATTTCTTCTTCTGGTGTTTCTTCGGGTATTTCTTCTTCTGGTTCTTTCGCAGTAGCGCCTAGTTCTTCCTCGTCGGCCATTGTAACATAGGGTTCTTGTGGTTCGGTTATAGCGAGTGGTGGTGGCCTCCGTGTTGTAGCAGCCGCTATTTTTGCAGGGAGTGTTTCTAAAGACCTTTTTGTTTGTTTTGTCTCTGCCGCTATCTTTTCAAGCGCACCAAGAACGGGTACAGTTACCGCCGTAACATCCTTAGTCGCTTTAGTTACCGGGGCAAATAACTGTTCACTTCCAACAGCAAAATCAGTTTGCATTTGTTGTCGCGTTTGAAGTTTCTCTCTCACTCTATCTCGTAACGGTATAAACTTTATAAGCGCTGCTAGCCGCTCTCTGGCTAGCCGAGTAGTAAGTGATTCACCTACCATTATTGTAAATTGATCCGCAATTTCAAATAAAATTTTCCGCCGGGTCTTTCCATGGTGGCAGAAATATATCGTGTCATTGTGTACATCACATATATATAATGTTACATTTGTATGCCGACTTCGTCACGCGACGTGGGCACAGGTAACTTCAAGCTGAGGCTCCCCATAGGGGTTTCGTCTATGATCCTCCTAATGTTTTTAATCTTACTAGAGATCTCGCGGCGTTTTTCATAAAGCTGCCCGAGTTTTTTCGTATTGTTTCAACGGCAGTGAATAACCCAATGAATACGCTTACATCATTGCCATACAGGTTCTCATTAATTGTATGTTGTAATCGTTTTATAAAAGAATACTCGCGGGCTAGCGTAAAACGTCCTCGCTTCGATTGTTCGTTTATAGCCTCATAATCGGATAGTATTTCCTCGCTGTTGAGCCTATCAGATAATACAATTCCTTGATTTTTTAATTTTGAAATCTCAGTTAATATATTATTGATGTCTTGGGGATCCATATTCTTATAAACATCTTATTTCTAATATCAAAAATTTTAATAAAATTTAAGTTAAAATTTAATAAAATTTAAGTTTAATAAAATTATTGGGGGTCATTTTTGACCCCGTTTTTTGTATGGACAGTACAATGCCGTAAATCTCCACTCGAGTGTTGTGGCAGATTGCAGGCATACATGGACAGTACAATGCCGTAAATCTCCACTCGAGTGTTGTGGCAGATTGCAGGCATACATGGACAGTACAATGCCGTAAATCTCCACTCGAGTGTTGTGGCAGATTACAGGCATACATGGACAGTACAAACAATGACGGGGGCGTGGTTTGCACTCAACCGAACCAAAACGCAACCCATGAAAATCAATCATGGTTGCGTAGTTGGAAAAAACCAACCGCGCACACTATGAATGATAGTGTGGGCTGCGTTTTGGTTCGTTTTGAACTTCAACGAAGGGGGCTTTATCCCCTCCCCCCCAATTATATAGAAAAAAAAAACATCTGACCGTTTCCCGCCAGGCAATTGCCCGCTGCGAGGCGCGAACCCGTAAATTGTTGACTCGAGTTTCATAGTCAAACATGTTTGCATTGGACTACGGACCGCACCTAACAAATAACGAGTTTTTAAAAAATATAAGCACGTAATGCGTTCCAGGTGAACGCGCATAGGTAACTTATTTACATTGAAACAGACGACTATTTGCAAATCACGTGACAGCATAACTCTATCATGGTGACTTCGTCATACCCTCACGAGTTATCCCCCTTCAGATATGAAAATCGAATTCTATGTCCGTTTTTACTTGAGAAAGCTGTTTGATATACTCGTTCTGCAACAAATCGTACTGAGGCGCTACAAATGTCAAAATATTTTCCTGCCTCATTCATGGACTGAAATATTTTTTCCTCGTGCGTTGACGTATCAAATGATTTGACGCCCCTTGCTGCTTTTGAGTACTTACCAGTCTGGCCTTTTTTAATATTTTCACTCTGAGAGATAGCTTGCAGATTACACAGTCTGTTATTTTGATAATTAGAATCAATGTGATCAATAACGAGACTATCTTTGATCAATCCGTGGAAACATTCATAGATGATTCTGTGACAGAGATATTTTTTCCCTCCAGCAGTAAACATTAAATACCCGTGATTGTTTTTCCATCCAACCGGCTTCTTCAGTCTGCGGTTTCTAACAATACCGTCGCGAGATGCCTCGTAATTGACGAGCAGGGGATGCGGCTGAAATTCTTGGTCCATTTATATAATAATACTACTTGTCTAATTTATTATTTGGTTTAATTATAAATCTTTCAACATAGTCTTGGGGGGTTTTGATGACGGAGTCAGCGGTGGGATCAATGACGGCGTTTTTAATTCGTTTGTCATAATAGCGTTTTAGTTCCCTGTATCGCTTTCCGCCACAATTAATACACAACTGCGATTTTCCTCTTACACCAACGTGGCAAACCAAGCACGGGAGGGGGCCAAGAGAACCATTACGAACGCTTTGTAAATGATACCCGCAGAATTCACCTCTACATGATTTATTGCACGGGGTTATCGACCCAATCATCAACCATTTGCATTTGTTCATTATACTATATTCTTTTATTTAAATACTTGTTTTAATTATATGGATGAGTTTGAGAGATTAGCAGTAATTAAACCCTGGAAAAATATTAAGTTCAATCTCGATAGAGTCCTCAAGGACACACCAAAAGCGTTAATAAACGATAAAACCCTGTTGAGTAAAATACGCGATTGTATCAATGAATTCAAACGTGATGGTGCATCTCATAGTTGGTCAACATTTCGAATTGATGGTGTTGTTGATGCTACCATGAACGACAACCGCGCAGCAACGATAATATCACAACTTGACGGTAAAAGGTATTTCTTCAGAGTAAAATTCATTGTCCGGATGGAATCAGGCGATTGGATCATACGTGATAAATTTGAACCAGTTCTCAGCGACAAGAAAACAGTCACTGTCAGCCGCGACTCCAAGCCGGGGTTGTTAACCGGAATTGACAGACCATACTATGAACGAGCGTATCCTGAAACAGCAGTTGTTTATGGAATATACCCGTTAAATAAGAAACCTGATATCGGAAAACTGAAACCGATGAAACAGTCAACGGGGATAAATTGTGTAGCAGAACGAATAATAGAGCATTTTACAAATGCATGTCGAGGAAACAAATTGACTGATTTACGACGTAGCAAAATCAACCAGTGGGAACTAACCGTAAAAGAGCGTGGAGCAACCATCAGCGACATAGCGAGATTAGAAACATCGCTGAGATTTCCAATAACCGTTACAACGATAACCGGTGAAGTATTATACGAATCGAAGTATAAATCGAAGGGAGCCCCAATCAAAATTATTGATCATAACGAACACGCATGGACGCCCGCGATCACAATATTTCCACGGGATAGAACAGTAAAGTATATACCCGAAGAATTCCTGGGAGAACAATTCTCCAAGGATGGTTTTCTCGCGGAGAGGAAACTATTTGATGCTATTGCCTACTTGTGTAAAAACGACCCTGTATCAGTGTGGTTACTTCGCAGCGCTGAAAACGATGCGGATACCTTTGATCAGTTTGTAAGACCAAACGGCGAATTATATCGCACTGAAGCATTTCACAAAAGGATGAAAAAAACCGCCATGGAATTTGAAGAGCATGATGAACAACTGCTAACAAATTGTTTTACGATTCCATCGGTTGTAGCTCATGTTGCAGCAAGGAAAAATGCGTGGAGGCCAACGCGCAAGGAATTTCTGCCGGATGTACAATCCAGTTGTTTGGAATACTATCACGGTGGACTATGGAACACTGAATACAGCCGCGACGCTATGATCTCGGTTGATATGGTTGCCTGTTATCCAGCGAGTTTTCTCGGGTATGGATCCGCCGCTGAGTACTTTAGACGATTTGGACACCCCAGTCATGAAATGACTCGTGTTGCTATTAATGGACCTCTGCCTGATTTTGATTTAACCGGATTCGCTCGCATAGTATCATTTGAATTCGCGGCAGGACTCCATCGCTGTTGCTATATTTGGATCGGTAGACACATGGCTGAAAAGAAGTGGTTGCCAATAGCGCTGCTACGGTATATGATTGATTGTAGCATGCTAGTTTCGTTGATTGTCACTGACGCGATTATATCATACCGGGCGCAGACTGAAGTCTGGTTACCAGAACCGGAGCGTCTAGATAGCATAATTGACGAGTCCAGAAAACACGTTGATGCCGACGAGGAATATATCATCGAATGGTCCAGGAGGATATTCAACCAACGAAACCGCGAGGCAAAAGATCTCGGTAGAAGAATAATTGGTAAGTTCACACAAGGTGGAAAAAACCACGACTACAAACGATATTGCTCACGGCTGATTATAGATGACGCAGAATATGATTTCGTAATCAAGGACGCAGTGGCAAAAAATAGATACGTGAACTGCAAAACAGCTTTCTTGTCCAATGGAACAAGGTTGGGTACAGTTGTTACCTACAGCGATGGAGACAGCCCAGCATACCCGCATTTGAGGGCGTCTATGCTGGGTTATGCTTGCATAAATTTATTCTCGATGATAAATAAATTTCCCGACACCGCGGTTAGAGTAGCCGTTGATTCGTTTTATGTTGACGTAGCGTATAAGGAAAACGTAGCCGGGTTTACTAGTCCGGACGAGAGTTGGGGTACATGGAGAATTAAAAATGAAATACGACGCGATTATTCCCCGTCAGCAGATGTCACCGTTGAGAACAACTACTTACGCGGTGATAAATTGTCAGAATGGTCTAATGCACCATCGTGTTCTGATCCAATTTGTAGACACAAGACGGTTTATTTAAGCGGCTGTGGCGGGTCGGGAAAGACGACTCGGGCAATTGAATTATTTCGAACGCGGGCAAGTATAATCGTGCTTACACCGACCCATAGACTAGCGCGAGAGATAAAACAACGAAATGTTGACGCCGTTACTTATCACAGCTTTTTTCGATACAGCGGCGGTGAGTGGACTCCTGATCGAATGGGGGAAAAATTTATTCCTGAGGTTATCATCTGGGACGAAATATGTACTGTTTCGTTAGATACTTTACAAATGTTTCTTGATTGGTTGCTGCTCGCGAATACAGCGGTGATCATGTGTGGCGACCATGGTCAACCACCACCATTTGTCGGCGAGGGCCCACATGATTGGTTAAAGGGTTTTGTGGACTATTATGAAGAAACCGATACTGATTACCGAGCACTTGATGAACAACTGCGCGAGGTTAAAAAATTAATTAGATTACAGCCGGATAGAATTCAGTGTGAAATAATCCGCGAGGTGATTCCGGAAACGCCGTTAAATGAATTCTGGGAAACATGGAAACCAAACGATTTGATTGTAGCGAGTAGAAAGATAGTCAGAGACACACTTCAGCGGAGGTTGTTTACGTTTCATAAGGAAAAGTTTCCAACGCGCCCAGTGCCGTTATGTTATAGACCCGCGGATACACGGCGGCAGAACATTGAAGTTGAAATCCCGGCCCCGACAGCGTCAGGGACAAAAAAACAAATTCTCGTGCTGAATGATATCGTGCTCGTTGATATCAGCGTCGTCGAGGACGCGCTACGTGCTGATAAATCCCCGTGGACGCTAGGATACGCAACGACAATACATTCCTCGCAGGGACTAACCATCACGGACACAATTGTTTGGATGGTTGATAATCGCATCGAATGGTCGAATCTAGTCTATCTTGCAGTGTCCCGAGTACGGAGAATAAATCAGCTTCGAAGAATTGTTATTGACGAAGCCACCGACGAAGCCGGCGACAAAGTCACCATCGATGCAAGCGTCATTGATAGAAAACTCTCGGGTTACCGCCAACAGGATAAAAAAAAACAGCGGCGTTTTGATATTGATGCCGAATTAATAATTGCGTTACGACAACAACAGAATAATCACTGCGCGAGTTGTAATTGTATAATGAGTTGGCGTTATTCGGATAAAGACACTCGCCAATTTACCGTGGACAGGATCGATAACAGTCTCGGTCATGTCAAAAACAATGTGAGGTTGACTTGTCTTGAGTGCAATAGACGCAACGGCGCTAGTTAAGACCACGCGGGGGTAATTGAGTATCGTCAGGTATCACTTGTAGTTGCTCGCGTGTAAATCCGCGCTGAGGAGCAGTTGAATCCAGTCTGTAGATCGGTGGTCTACCAGTTGATCGTGTTATCGTTGATATGTTATGTGTGGTAACACTCCAAATAGGATCAGTAGCCCTTTTTTTACCGCCTTCAAGCTCTCCTGGTTCATATAGATATCTAACAGTGACATCGCCAAGAATCGGCTTGGAAACACTATCTATTTTTGATTTTCCGAGTATATACTCGTATTTAATCGCGTCGCTGGGCTTCATGTTGATTGCTCGGGTAATCTCGTTATTTAACGCTGCAATTACGCCTGGCAACCTTTTAACCCATTCACGAGATCGTTTTTCTTGGATGAATTCCTTCGCGTATTGATATCCAAATAACCGTTCAGCAAGAGTCCGATTGAATCGTTCAACAATTGCCTGATCACGATGTAGCGCAGTATGACCTCGTCGTATCGCGACGCTATGATGTTTCAGCGTTGATAAAACAGCGCCGCGAAATTCACTACCGGGATCAACTTGTAATAGATTTGGCCAGCGCAGAGGACCTCTTTGATAAATTCTTTCAAACGCAGCGGCTACTTCAGTTGCTGACTTTGTTTTTAACGGCTCCGCTTGTTTGTATCGACTCGCAACATCAACTACGGTTAGCGCGTATTTGTAACCATTGTCATGCGGCAAAAATAGTATATCAGCCTGATGAACTTCATTAGGTACGCTGACATCAAAGCGCGAGAAGTTGATTTGTTTAGGCGGTGGTAGATAAATTTGCCATATAGCCTGTTTGGATAACCAATTAGCCGCAGTGGCCTTTGTTACCTTTGCAGCGCTTGCAAGCTTACCAATTGCGGCCTTCCCCTTCCAGTATCCTCTCGGAGAATAATAGATGGATTCCATGTTGTTATTAATTAACAGCGCCCATCATTAATTTACCTTTCATAGCCGATTTTACCAACCATGAGGCCAATTTTTCTTTGACGGATTTATCAGGAATAGCATTTAACGCGTGAATTAATTTTACGTCAGCGATATGACGCTGTTGCAGATCGCTACTTTTGTAAGCAACATCATGAGCATGACACGCCTTATCGATAGCGTTTATTGGATACTCACCGGGTTTGGGCTGATTTTGATCATCGAGTCTGATATCTAATTGTGTTCCGGGGCCACAGTAGTTATATCCTGGGAGGTGTTTTTCTCCTGGATACTTTGCCCACGGTGTTCCGGGGAGTTTTGCCAATTTGGCTGCAATATCACCTCCTCGCTTTTTTTTAAAACATCCCCGGGTTTAATAGAAATAAATCTAAATTTCTTTGTACCGCATTGTGCACACTTACCAGTAAGGGCCGATCTGTTATTTCTTGTTGTAGCGGTTGTCATATCATTTGTGCCAGTACGTACTCTACACTTCACACAATATAGATCCATAATTTATGTATAGAGATATGAATATAATTGATTTTTCGGCGACTAAAACAAGAGAACCAGTTAAGCATGTTGCAGCGTTACCAAACTCGATCCGGATGATTATCATCGGACCATCTGGATCCGGCAAGACGCAATTGTTACTCAATTTAATAATGAGATGGATGAAGTGGGATAAGTTGTATTTGGTTGCTCCTAGCGTGGATGATCAACGATGCTACGAGGTGTTGAAAGATTTCAACGAGAATGCATCAGCGATCGCTAAAAAAAATGTTATTGAGTTTATTACAGATATCAATGATGCACCAGGTATTGATGATATTGATGGCGACGTTAACAATCTAGTCGTGTACGATGATGTTATGTTAGACAATCAAAAAAACCCAGCTAGGATATTTTCCAGAGGCAGGCATAAAAACACTGACGTGATATATGTCACTCAACGGTATACTCAGATTCCAAAAGTAATCAGAGACAACTGTAATATTCTTGCTGTATTCAACGGCGTTGATACACACACGCTACGAAATATTTGGCAGACATGGTGCGGCGGTGACATGGACTTCAATGTTTTTCGAAACTTTTTTAGTCATGCTCAGTCGACCCCACATGGATTCGTAACGATAAATTTACATGATCCTCGCACACGATATCGTATCGGACTTGACCAAATATTCGGTTAGTTGTAAATAATTTTCATTGTAAGCAGCAGGGGGGGCGATGACATCGACGCTGTCGTCGATGTGCTTACCGGACGCTGACGACGCTGGGGATCGACGCGCAGAAGGTGTTAATTAAACCAAATGACGTCACCATCGTGTAGGATGGACCGACGTCGTTTTTTTTTTACCAGCGCTGATTACACCGGATCCGCTGAGTGCAGAAGTAATAATTAAGCAAAATAACGATTGGACAAAATGTCCGATTCGCCCCCCCGCTGCTAGGGCATCTCAGCACAGAACACTATTCATATACTGATGATGAACTGATTAAGCTCAGAAAAATCAAGCAATTAATGCATTTACAACTAGATGCAACATCTTTTAAAGATTTTGATTTCAACAGGACTCTAACAGAGTGTAGCTGGAAGAAAGATAGATGGATATTGAAGTGTTAGGCATATAGTGAACTATGACCATTTCCTCCTCTCCATCCTCTTTGTTCTACTCCCCTTTTATTGTAATAACAAATGGGTAAAAAAAATGTTAGATAAAATCTTGACAACATCTCTGAAGTGAAAGCACTGGAGTTGAAGCTGGAGAAAAAAATACAGAAGCTAAAAGGGCAGTGGTTAACATCTGGGTTACAATGGCTTTCTTTTTAAATATCATTTCTCTGTCATATTACATTTATTTATTTCTGTATTGTTTTTGTATTTCTTTCTTGTATTTAAATTAGTAACTGAAACAGAACACATGATACTATGAGTGGTCAATGAAAACTGAAACTAATCATTGTAAAGTTATTGAATTTCAGCTCTCCTGATCTGGATGAACCCTAACACCTATTCAAGCAAACTGACAGACCTCCAATGCCTGCTCAGCCAACCATCATACACACCTGTTGATACTGTAATGATAAAGCTACATGCAATTAGCTTGTACTGCTCTGTATCACTTAATGAACAAAACCCTTTAAGTTGTAGGGGTTGAGGGTTTTGTACTGTAATGAAACATATTTCATAGTTTTAACATTTCTATTAATACTGGCATTGTAGATATTTATCTTTTCCCCGTGTCTTGTACAGATTGACAACTTTTACCAATGAAATCGACTGGTTTACTCCCATACTGGGTCAAGGCAGTTATATACAACTATTAAAGCCTACATACAAGATTTTCTTTTCAGAAACTCCCAATGTCTGATATTTTATATTTTATTGTCATTAAAAAAATTAAAATTCTTTGGACATGTCCAACAAATATGCATGTTTTGGAAATACAGTGTTTCTTAAGTTAGCAATAGTGTATGCAGTTTCTTAAGTTAGGACGAGGGAAGTAGCAAGAAATTGAGTGTTTAGATTTTTTAATGGAAATTATGCTGCATTGTACACATTTTTAGTTAAATTATGGATACATCTAGACAGGCTGGTGACTGGAGAGTACATATAGAGAGTGTGTGTGTGTGTGTGTGTGTGTGTGTATGCATGTATGTTGTAGGGTTTAACGCCATAGGCTATACATGGTGGCCAGTATTAATGGTGGAGGAAGAACCCGGAAAGAACCACCAACCCACGAGAAGCTAGTGGCAAGCTTTCTCACATATCCATGTTGGCTGAATCCGGGACTCGAGCCCACGCAGACAGAGGTGAGATGGCAGTGATCCGTAACCAAGAGCGCTTTAGACCACTCTGCCACTCAGGGCCCCTATGTATATGTACATTTTTAATGACACAAAGAAAGAGACCACTCTGGTGGGCTAGTGGTTAGAGCATTCACCTCTGATGCAGAAGGTTGTGGGTTTGATCCCCGTCCAAGTCATACCAAAGACTTATAAAAATGGTACAACAGCTGCCTCACTTGGTGTTCAGCATTAAGAGGTTAGTGATAGGACTGGTCGGCCTGGTGTCAGGATAAGGTGACTGGGTGGGATATGATGCTACATGTCAGCAGCATGATGCCCCAGTGCTAGACATCACTATAAACTGCCACATTGCAGACATCATAGCAATGACTGAAAAACTGTTAAAGCTATGTAAAAAAATCCGAATCACAGACACACATATAAGTTGACGAAATGATGATTGCCGCAGTGTGGGCATTGCTAAGGAAGTTTTACCTGTCTCACCAAGGGCAGTTTGGCTTGTAGAAGGTCCCAATCGGAAACAAATGTGAAAATGTCACATGTATGGATAGTGCATTTGGATTGAGCCATGCGATTTTTGTCTATAATGAAAAAGTGCTTGGATTTAGAGAATCCTGGGAACACATTAGGCTGTTAAGCAGAATTTGAACTTAGTAGATACCCTGTAAATGGACTGTGATTTGTGAAATTTATTCCCTGTGTGTAAAAAATTCCTCTGGTTGGGCTTATGAGTAGTTCAGAAAACTTTTGTTGTGGGTCGATATAAAAACATATCGTGCTCTCATTCCCTTAACCAGAACCCTGTGTAGAAAATGCTTTGAATGAAATTACAAAAATGGAATTCCCTAGTTTGCATAGCTGCCAACCCCTCAGTACAAAAATACTGACTGCTTTTGACAAAAATACTCATTTTCAGGAACAAATACTGATTTTTAAAATTGTAATGCATATATAACTATTTACAACATATACAACCCTCAGTAAAGTAGGACAGTGCCTTACATAATTATTTAATGTCAAAGATGCATGTGCTGCACACAATGTACCTTCTGGATGGGCACCATGTTCCATTCAGGTGCCCTTTCAGAAGGTGTTATGACAGCGATAACTGTTTGTGAATCCAATATGGCAGATAAAGACAAGCACGGTAGCCTCGATTTCGAATATAGCAATCATATTGTAAACCGTATTCCTATATACATGCAATACATTTCTATCAGAACTGAGTGCAAGTTTGAAACTGAAAATTTGAAGGACTCTTTTTACGTTTTTTAAATTAACAAACTTATTTTTGCACACATAAAAACGTACACCTATATTCAAGTCCAAAATACAGGACAAATACAAAAAAAAAAAAACACTTGGCAGATACGAGTTTGTTTGTTAAACTATACGGAAAGCTGTAATGACGATTATGATGAAATATTTTTAAGACGCATGCAAAGATGCCAATGAAAAGAAAATCACAAATCACCTGGCATGAGTAATGTCATGCACTAGTGTTTAGATTTGAAATACTCTGACAAAGCTATTGCAATTAGATGGAAGCACATGTGCGGTGCCATGGATGAGGCCCAAAAGAATAAATTTATATATTAAAGTATATTAGTAATGAACCAGACCCACCACAGATAATTGAAAGTGACAGAAGGGATGTCAGAGCCATAGATTCCTGTTGGTATGACAACCACTGAAAATTCTGCTCTTTCTGGAGAAAATTACTAAAGTGTGAAAAATGTCAATTTTGACCATGAAACATTAAAAACAACACTTCCCAACAAATCTGTGGATTTTTTTTGGTCTACAATTGATGTGACAAAAGTTTTATCATCTTTCAATAACTAAAAAGGATCAATTAAGCAAAATATTCTCTTGATTTAAAGGTTTATTGTTATCAACAACCATAAGAGGGGCCCCAAGTGGTCTAAAGCACTCACCGTTACAGATCACTGCCATCTCCCCTCTGTCTGTGTGGGTTCCAGTCTCTGGCTCGGCCAATGTGGGAATGTGAGAAAGCTTGCCAGTAGCTTCTTGTGGGTTGGTGGTTCTTTCCAAGGTTTTCCCAGGTTCTTCCTCCACCGTTAATACTGGCCGTCATCTATAGCCTATCTTGTGCTGAAAAATGGTGCTAAACCATATAACAACAACAACAATAACCGTAAGATGGGAAGGCACACAAAATTGTTAGCAGCTTATTCCACCCATTAGATTTCAAAACAGATGTTAGTAAAAAGGAAAAAAATCCTCTTGTGAGCTTAAGAACAGTTCAACAAAACTTTTGTGGCTTTATGTGAAGAAAAAAAATCTTGTTGTCTTCTTGTTCTTGTTGTCCAAATAGAACACATGAAAAATGCATATGAAATTTACAAAAATGGAATTCCCTAGTTTGGTTGCTGAACTAGACTGAAGCTGGAATGATGATTATGATGAAATGTTATCTTGACGATACTGGCAAAGATGCAAATGGAAGGAAAATCACAAATCACCTAGCATGAGTAATGTTGTGTCCTAGTGTGTACTCATGTTTAAATTTGAAATTCTCTGACAAAGCTATTACAATTTGATGCAACCACATGAGTGGAGCCATGGATGAGTACCAAGAGAACAATTTTATATATTAGTAATGAACTAGATCCACCATGAATATCAAAAACAATAAAAAGGTTTTGAGACCCATAGATTCCTGTTTGGTAAGACAACCACTGAAAATTCCTCTTTTTGGAGAAAATTACTACAGTACTCTCATGTGAAAAATGTTGACTTTGACAATGAAACATTAAAAATAAAACAAATGCCCACATGTGTGGGGAAAAAAATATTGTGAAAAAGATAGAAAAAAGGTATGATGGACCTATGAATAACTAAAAGGATTAATTCAACAGAATATTTACTTTAATTGTTTATTGTTATGAACAACCATGAGATGGGAAGGCACATACACATTAGCAGCTTATTCTGCCCATCAGATTTCAAATCTGAGATTTCTAATCAAGAGCTTAATACACTTCTGCAAAATGTGTACTGCTAATTAAATATGTTTACACTGTTATATGATGTATAAATTTTTATGATTTACATAAAGCTACCAGGCAACAAAACTCTGGTAGGTGACTGGTTGATAATGCACGCTGAACTAGTAAGGCATGTGAGGATCAAACACTCTAGACAGAGGTATGTTAATGGAATCTGAAAATTCATCGCATATCTGTCTGCATTATTATGAATGCTGCATTTACGATATCAGCTTAATAAATTATGGTAGGAGAGACACAAGATTTAGCATATTTGCACATACTATATACATGTGTTTCTGTAAGTGACAAGATTGCTTTATTCTAAGAAAAATATAAATTCAAACGATGACAAAAATTAATGTTTGTCTATGTGACATTACTTTCACATTATCACCAAAAAACTCTATTACTACTATTAGACATGTAGCACAATTTTACGTAACTTTTGAGTGAATAAAGCATCTAGTATGTAAGACATGTGGCTTTCAAAACTTTAATACACTACCTTAATACTGATGTTGCCTGTCTTGGTAAAGTGACATGCAGAAGACATCTGACTTTCGAAACCATATCACAGCATTTTAACACTGATATTGCCTCTGTTGGTAAAGTGATACATGTCTCCCAGTTTAAAGAAGATACTCAAAAATTGGTTTTATCATAAAAAGGACTTGACAGCAGCATCAACCAAAGCTATACAGGCCCTACAACAGCCAAGAAAAGCAGCACTGAATCTAAGATTATCATTCTGTGTTATCAAAACTCATTGCCATATATAGGAAAAGATTAAGTAATCTAAGCAAATTTTCTTTAGCATGAACATGAACAAGAGCAGTTGACTTTATTCTCATTTCTTGGCTAAGTATACAGTAGTTTTCTCAAAGTGTGGAATATGTATACTCAAAATATCAACTGCTTTCACCTAATTGATTTCAATCATATCAATCTTACTACTTTAAAATTACACTAATTTTTATTGCTGTTTGCTTTTCTGGCCATGTCTTCTACTGTACATTGTACAATTATTTTGCGTAATGTCAAAAATCGTCACTATCATCATCATAACTAAATTCATCACTCAACTCGTCATCAGAATCAAATTCATCATCACTGTCAAAATCATCTGGGTAACAAACAATTGTACGAGGTCTGATCTTTTTTTCCTTTAAAAGCCTGGCTTCCTTCAACAAAACTTTTCTTGAAACATCCCCTTCTCCAGCCTTGAATTCTGCAACTAGAGGTATTACATGGTCAATGGCTTCTTTAACATTGTTCACACTGGGAGCTGAAACAAATTATGTAAAAGGTTGTGAGATGGGAGTCAATTAGCCTTAAGAATGACATGCAGAACTGATGAATCTTAATTTTTTGTCTTGTTCAGAATAAGGACTTTCATGAAAATACACAAAACTCTTTTCCAGCAATAGTTTTCCTCGAATGCCATGTTACAGGAAAGATGGGTTTCATGATTCCTAAATAAGCAAAACTGTTTTTCACAAATAATTTGATCTACAGATAGTTTTAGTTTTTCCTGTCAGCGTTCCCTGCATATAGAGCAAGAGCCATCTATGAATAATTTTATAACCACCTTTGTATTAGTTTTTTCTACCTTTGTCCTGGTTAAAAACTGGGCATCTAATGCCTTGGTTCTTTCCGCTATACAACCTATGTTTTGGTTCTAGTTTTACATTTAATGTACCTCTTTGCTCAACTTTTGGTGAAATTTATTGTGTACTGAAAAGTACAGAACAGCTTCAGAAACACTCAAATTGTTTAGAAAAAAGAACAATGTTTGTAATCATTAATTACACAGTTTGTCTCTATGATGCTCTATTATAGTCATCTCCAGTAGCCATTGCAAATATTGATCATAATAAAAATAATTCAGACTAAAGTGAAGATGACAACGAATATTGTCCATGTGACAGGGCATAAAAAACAAAAACAGTTCAACATAGCTTTCTTTTCTAATGACATCAAATTACATCTATAATGAGTTGATAACAAACAGAGATTAAGTCTGATTTTCTTTAAAACTGATCATTATCATAATCTGCTTTTGGATTTTCACTTATTATTCTACATAAGATGTTATTATCACTGTCAACCCATGGAAGCCAGATTTTACAGAGTGAAAGTCAAAGGCTTCAAGTAAACTTGTAGTGACAGCCAGCACAGTACTCCAAAACACAGAAAGCCCAACAACTGGAACTCCTTTACATCTAGACCATTTTGCTTCACATTCAAATGTGTCACTGTTGGGGTTGTAAAACTGAAAGTGTTATCTAATGTATGCAAAAAAACTTAGAGCATGTTGGCGAAAAACAGCACTGTCATTTTGAAGCAACTGCAAGACACTTGTAAATTCATGTTCAGCCAAATTTTGGGAGGGGGGACACTTCTAAGTCCCTCACCTGTATGACAATTATCTGCTCACATGTATCTAAAGCTATAAACTATGTGTACAAAACAAAGCATGTGATGGGAACAATACCATTTCTGTGCTCTCTATTTCACTGGCTGAATATAATTTGTACTCATTTGATAAATACTAATAAACGGTCCTTTGCTTATGCTTATATGAAAGGGCATCAGAAGTTAAATATATCAAGCGGCATCTATGCACTTAATAGTTAAGCAAAGGCAGGGATCTATCAACTAATACAAGCTTCCAAGACATGTATTTTTCACTATAATGGATAGAGATAATTACATTGTATTGTATATTCCTTAATAAATGCATTTTCACCATAAAGGAATCATGATAATTACACTGTACCATATAATCCAAAATAAATATATTTTTCACCATAAAGAAATGGAGATAATTACATTGTACCATTTATACCCTAATAAATATATTTTTCACTATAAAGGAATGGAGATAATTACATTGTACCATACATTCCCTAATTAACAACCCCCCCTCCACTGACATTACATTTTCCAAATGGAAGTATTGATGAGAGCACAATAATGAAAGCTGAAGTTGTTCTTTTGGTGTACTCTTATAATGACCACATGTAAATTTGGGGGTCTTTCTCCTACTGAATTCAGTCAATGTAAGCATCAGAAGAGTCAAAATGATCAATCGATCAACAAATTTTCCCCTCAGCAACTGGATCAAGTAGGACTGGTCTTTTAACTTGCTACCCAACTACTACTTCATCTTTAACATTACACAGATGTACTCTTATAATGACCACACATATTGTGGTTCAAGTCCTACTTGGTCAACAGGACACAAAATTGTATCTGCAAATGGAATACACTCCAGCCCAGTTGATCTATGTTGTGGTGTTCCACAAGGGTCTGTTCTTGGACCTGTTCTCTTCATTATGTACAAACTGTCGCTCTCAAGTGTCATAGATCATCATCCAGTGTCTCACCAACTGTACGCTGATGACACCCAAATATACAAATCTAGCCACTCAACTGAAGTTGATGCTATCATCCAAGGTGTAGAGAGGTGCATTTCTGATGTGAAATCATGGATGACATGTAACAAGCTGCAGACGAATGATGATAAAACTGAGGCCATTCAGCAACACCAACATTAAATTCACACAATCAGTACAAAACCTAGGTGTTACTCTGGACAGTACTCTCACAATGCACCAACATGTCATGAACATATGCAAGGCTGCATATTTTGAGCTGAGACGCATCAGCTCAATTCGCAAATATCTTTCAGCTGATGCCACTAAAACACTTGTGTTTTCATTAGTACTTTCAAGACTGGACTATTGTAACCAATTCTGTCTGGTTCATCTCAATATCTGCTCCAGAAACTTCAAAAAGTTAAAAACACAGCTGCTCGGATCATACTTACAGTACCACGATCAGAGCACACCTCCCTGCTGCTCTGTACCCTACATTGGCTATCCATTCGATCCAGAATAAAAAACAAAATTTGTTCTCTGTGCTACGTTTCACTGTCGGACTCTAGTCCAATATACCTATTCGACCTCACCCATGTGTACACACCAGCAAGATACTTGTGCTCCTCTTCTGATAATCGTATACTCATGATTCCCACTATGAAAATAAAGTCATATGGACAGCGTTCTTTTGCATACCTGGGCCCAGCAACACGGAATGAATTGCCCACTGAACTGAGACACAAAGACACAGTGATCACATTCAAGAGGGCTCTCAAAACTCACTTATTTTGACTGCAAGAACAAACTTAAAGACCTAATAATGTTTCCTACCTTAAATATTCTCAGCATGTTTTTTTTAATGTTTTCTGATTTCAAGGTGTTTGTTTTTGTAATCATATCATTATATTTTTTTATCTTATAGGTGTTGTCTAATGTTGTAAGCACTTAGAGCTTCTAAAGATTAGGCGCTATACAAAGTCCTCATTATTATTATTATTATTATAATATCTGGGGGTCATTCTGCCACTGAATTCAGTCTTTGTAAACATCAGCACATTTAAATAATCAATCTATCAATACATTTTCCCACTCTGGAACTGGTTGAAGTAGGACTGTTAAGTCTTAGTACTTGCTGTCCAGCTATTGCATTATGTTTAACATGACGTGTGGGCCTGTGACATATACATTGTAATAATGTTATCAACTGAGACTGCTGCAGTATTTTGTTGTAATCATGGATCTGAAGGAGACGGGTATTGAAAGCACAGGTCTTACACTGTATCATTTAAACTTACTGTTCTTAAAAAAAGTGGGGGGGGGGTAATTAGGGAATATACAGTATTTTAATCCATTATGTTCAATGATTTGTAAGCTGCCTATTCTATTGACATCTGGAGTGAGTCTTTTCTGTACATGTAAAACACTAACTCATGTGGAGATTTTGCAATATTCTGAAAACAAATTTATTCCAAGTTTTCTGAATACCCTTCCCAACATATCATGTTATATATATAGAACATCAACCTGAAGGCAAAGCTAAGACAAGCAAGCAGCCAAATATCTCATGCTCACAGACATCCACAATTATTAAGAATTCCGCTTGTGAATATGCTGAAATTATTAAAGTCATGTAAGTTATAATTCCTCTCTACAGCATAATGCGAATGGGGGTTTGTCAAATTATTCCGAGAAATCATTTACATCAACTCTACTGATCCGATGTGTCAAAGGAAAATAATGAGATGAATTAGATAATGATTGACACCAGGACATGAAGGAAAACATTCCTTTAAGAGAAAAAGAAAGAAAACTTGAGTAAACAAAGCAAGACATAATACTGCTGGAAAACACTGTCAAGTGTAAACTATTTGGATTCTGAGTACTGGTTTACATCACCACCTGAAGAATATACAGCATTTAATAAAATCAGATCAAATTAACAAAAATTTAACGGACATGGTCACCTTTTATTTCTGTGGTATACTATTTTCAGTGGTAAATATACCTAGAAAATTAGTAAATTTAAAGCATCCATATTCCTTTTTTTATATTTTAAATACAATAATTTCAACAGTGTCAGCATAGTATCAGGTTTTTATTTTAGGCAAGTGACTTTTAAAGCCAACAGCCTTGGGCCCTTGTCTGAAAATGTTTGCAAAATAAATTTGAGGACATAATTATTACTTTCTTACCTGTCACAGTAATACTTCCTGTGGAAAATATCTTGAGAGTGGCTTTAGGTGATTTCAGTTTATAAGTTACACCTGGATGTAATTCAGGTTCATAACTGAAAAAAAAGGTGAAAA